>OZ004701.1:24574987-25174987 GCA_963924545.1 Pogonocherus hispidulus
AGCCTCTTCTGGATGTGAAGCGTTTTAAACAATTTAAAAATGCCTTAGATGATAGACCACCGACCAATTCAAATTTTGTATATTCAGGTATGGTAACCTGTCTCGGTATTTTAATAGAATTTAAATCTACTAGAATCATAAAATAGTTGGAACGAGGTGTGTAAGTCAAATGGGATTGATTCATACCAAGAAATTTGTATTTGACATAATTTTTGTAATAAAAGCTTAGCCTGTACTATTACAGGCCCAATTAACCCTAAAGAATCAAATATATTAGCGACGGTAGATAAAATAAAACGTTTTGTAATAAAGTCCCCCCTTGATAAGTTTACAAAATACGAAAAGTGTCGTTATTTGGATTCCAAACTAAATCTAAAGCCTTGATATTTTCGTCCTTACTACTATAATATTCTGGTAGATCCCCTAAGTTTTTGTTATCGAGTAATTCGGTACGATTAGAACACCATTTCCGCAGAGACAACCCTGCAGAACTAAGAATTTCCGAAATTTCTGTTTTTAGTTTTACAGCCGCCCTTATGTTATCCGTAAATATGTAAATATTGATCCGATATAGATAAATTGTAAACAATAAGTCAAATCAAACTGTGAAAAAACATGCCGGTTACTCAAAAAACCAAACTCGGTTGGTTTATTTCGGCAATCTACAATCTATAAAAAATATTAATCGACCTATTGTTTGCAATTTATCTATATTGGATCAATATTTACACGAACAAGTTAAACAATTTTGGACACTTGAAGTAGTAGGTGACAAAAAATGCTATTCTCGAGAGGAGCAAGAGTATGAGCAGTATTTCACAAAGACATTCAAACGCGATGCAAGCGGGGGGTTTGAGGTTAGCTTGCCTTTTCGGGAGAACATAAAATCTCTAGGCGAATCTCAAAATACTGCAATTAACAGGTTCTTATCGCTAGAAAAACGATTGCAATGCGATATTAGTCTAAAAATTCAATATACAAATTTTATGACGGAATACGAAGCGCTCGGACACATGTCGGTTATTGACACTTCTAATGATACGACAAATTCTTTGAAATATTATTTACCGCACCACGGTGTAATTAAGAAACATAGCAAGACCACGATGCTTAGGGTAGTATTTGACGCATCATGTAAAACCAATTTAGGTTTATCGTTGAATGATGTTCTAAAGGTGGGTCCAACTATTCAAAACGATTCGTACTCTATTGCTATCAAAATGAGAATGCACAATATAGTGTTTATCGGCGACATTGAGAAAATGTACAGACAGGTTAACATTACACCTAGTAATCGCGACCTCCAAAGAATTGTATGGCGGGCGGACCCTAAGGAAGAACTTAGGCATTATCAATTAAACACAATTACATACGGTACTTCGTCGGCTTCATTCCTGGCTTGTCACACATTATATCAATTGGCTTTAGAAAACGAAACGCAGTATCCAGAGGCATCACATGCTATCAAAAACGACTTTTATATGGATGACTTAATTAGTGGTGCGGATAACATAAGGGCGGCTGTAAAACTAAAAACAGAAATTTCGGAAATTCTTAGTTCTGCAGGGTTGTCTCTGCGGAAATGGTGTTCTAATCGTACCGAATTACTCGATAACAAAAACTTAGGGGATCTACCAGAATATTATAGTAGTAAGGAAGAAAATATCAAGGCTTTAGATTTAGTTTGGAATCCAAATAACGACACTTTTCGTATTTTGTAAACTTATCAAGGGGGGACTTTATTACAAAACGTTTTATTTTATCTACCGTCGCTAATATATTTGATTCTTTAGGGTTAATTGGGCCTGTAATAGTACAGGCTAAGCTTTTATTACAAAAATTATGTCAAATACAAATTTCTTGGTATGAATCAATCCCATTTGACTTACACACCTCGTTCCAACTATTTTATGATTCTAGTAGATTTAAATTCTATTAAAATACCGAGACAGGTTACCATACCTGAATATACAAAATTTGAATTGGTCGGTGGTCTATCATCTAAGGCATTTTTAAATTGTTTAAAACGCTTCACATCCAGAAGAGGCTTATGTCGAAATATTTATAGCGATAATGGCACTAACTTTGTTGATGCAATTAATGAGCTAAAATCCATAGTTAAATCACTAGAAAATTCTATACAGTCTAGTGAAATTCGCAACTTTTTACTAGAAAATTCTATAACATGGCATTTTATACCTCCCTTTTCTCCACATCAAGGTGGATTGTGGGAATCTGCGGTGCGTTCAGCCAAATTTAATTTAATTCGCGTGGTGGGAAATGCTCATCTAATTTATGAAGGTCTATACACCGTTCTATGTCAGATAGAAGCAGTACTCAATTCCCGACCTCTTATACCTATGACTCATGATCCCGAGGATCTTTCTGTTTTAACCCCTGCACACTTCCTTGTGGGTGACTCTCTCATGGCCGTACCTCAAGAAGACGTTTCGAAAATACCAGTGAACCGCTTGAAGGTACACGTTCGTTTGCAGCAAATTGTGCAGCACTTTTGGAGGCGATGGTCTGCTGAATGTCTAACGTCACTTCAGCAGCGCGGAAAATGGAAAAAATCATTTCCTGGACTTATGGTCGGCGATTTGGTATTAATCAAGGATGATGACTCAGCTCCTCTTCAATGGAAGTTAGGACGTATTACTACACTTCACCCAGGAAAGGACGGAATCACTCGCGTTGTGAGTGTTTTTGTGCGCGGTGGAGTGGTCAAACGTAATGTAGTTAAGGTGTATAAACTACCCATAGACAGCAATGCTTAGAGAACTGAAATGCGATATTTACTATATACTATTGAACGATATTAGCTTAATTTAAATACCTAGTAACCTAAGATTGTATAATGTTACTATTTGCACTAATCAGTGTCATGTAACTCATAGATTTCTTTGAAAGCTAAGAGCTTCCAAGGCGGGCGGGATGTTTACGCTTGGTTTCATGTATCTTAATAGCCTGAAAATGTGTCTGTTTTATGTCAATAGTTTGACCTGCATTCCTTCGGCGCTCAAGTGGGGTTTAAACCCTAAAAACTGTAAGGTGTGCATGTTTGGTGTGAAGGAATCAGTTTTAGTATTAAGTAGAGTTGTAAACTACAACCATAAGGCGCAAGACGTTGTTCTGCACACAAGCAGACTAATTTGTTCACTATCACAAAAAATTATATACAGTCCATTTAATTATACTATAGTAAGTCAATGCAAGTGTTTTAATTCAATCAATCAACAGCGATGCTACCGCAGCTCGCTTTTCGTTAATAACGCGGAGAAATCCCACAGTACAGGACCCAAAGTAAATCTATTATGAATAAAGCATTTGGATTGGTTTACATTTGCGCCAATATAGGATTTTACTGTTGCTTACATAAAACATTCGTTTGAGCTAATATGACCCACAAAAAATAAATTTTCCAGAATTATGAGCTCTACCAACGAAAAAAGTTTATGACATTTGGGTTATAATCATTCATTCATCAGAGCATTCTTATCTCTTAGACTTGCCATTTTGAGGATATGTAACAACATGTCTGAATACTTTGAATGTCAGGGAAAGAACGAATATTGTGTAAGCCGTAATTCTCTTTAGTAAGAGCGGCTGCAAGATGCTTACACAATACATTACAATATCAACCGCATTGCTCGCAGATAGTAGCATAAACCGAAAGAGGGCACTACTAATGCTTCTCACCACTATTAATTATAGGTGTGTTATAGTATCAAGTCAGTTACAACTCTAAATATTTATGTTTTGTTTGTAGAGCATAAGTCCCAAGTGGCCCAAAGTGACTCAAGGTCACTCAGGACCACCCAAGTGGCGCAATGTCAAGGCCATCTCAATGTCGTGTCGTTCTTAATTGTTCATGTGTGGAGGAGGTGAAGGACACGCAATCTATCGTTGTGTAGAGGAAGTGGAGGAAGTGGAGGACATGCAATCTATCGTTCAGAGTCATACGAGTACCAAAATGGTGACATGTACCTAGTAAATGATGTATTTGTAGAATGAAATTAATACCTAGTTTTGTTTCGGCTGTTTACGCTGTTATAAGACAGAATCGACTTAATCAAAGGTATTTGGACATAGACCCGTTTCTATAGGCAGATAGTGGTGTTTTATTATTTATTAGAATTCACAAAATGTATAAGAGGCAACAAAGATTTGTGAAATGGCTGAGTTTTTCGAAAGATCACAATTCTTGGATTAATAAAAATGATATAGTTTAATGTCTTTTTGAGGGTGGTAAATGTATTTTATGACAGGTAGATAGATGTTGTCACCATCGTTAAGGACCTGCTTTCATGCTTCAATGGGCTTTGTTTCGTCTGGTAATGGTAGAACACGACCCATTATTCCAATTACAATAATAATAATATTTATTCCTCATTTTTCTTCTTACATGTATATAACAAATTTTATATATAACAAATTAAATGGCCAACGTCAAATTACAAGTACAGAATTAAGACATACAGAATAAATATAAAGAAGCCCACAAAAGTAAACTTGTACGTGGGCTGAACAATAATTTGTGAAAATTTGTCTCAATACGAACCGAACGTCACCAAAAGAAAAGAAAAACACAGTAAACTCCCAACAAAAACATATCGGGTGGAGAGTACAGAAGACAAGGAAAGGAACCAGCAATGCATATACAATTTAATGCTGTAATCAGTAAATATTTCTTCTATCAATTATGTTATGTATTTTTTCACGGGATGTTGTTAGTAACCATTTCTGTAATTTCTTTTTTATAAGTGCAATTGAATTCATTCTCCTTATATGCAGAGGAACTCTAGACACTACAGCAGGAATCAGGTAAGTGAAACATCTCTGACCAATAGTTTTCTGACATTTAGGAATCATAACAGATGCACTCTTCATTCTGGTATTATAAGAATGCGTTATCTCTTTAGCACTGAATTTATCCTTGTAATGCCTAATAACTAGATTTTGAAAAAATAGTTGTCTGATATCCAACGGCTGTGCTTCTTCAAAGAGTGCATCTGTTGGGTACGAGTAACTTCTTCCGTATATAATCTTTAGTATCCACTTCTGTATGCACATAAGCTTTTTTAAGTAGTTGTTCGTAACTCCACCCCATATTATTATTCCATAGCCAAGATGGGACTGCACCAAGGCATAATAAAGAATTCTCAAATGATTTTCATCAAAAATACATCTATAAAATTTAAATCTACTTACCAGACTTCTCAACTTTTTTACTACGTAGTCAATATGGTGATTCCACCGAAGGTTTTTATCAATATATACTCCTAAGTATTTAACTGAGTCTGCCCTTGATATTTCTATCTTTTTATCTAACTGAAAGTTAAGCGTTTTGTTACTTGGTAGTACATCGTTATAACAAGCAAAAGGTACGAAAAATGTTTTTTCAGCATTAAAGGTTAGTAATTTAAGATTAAAGAACCGCATTATTCCAGAGAAATCCCTTTCAGCAATACTCTTCAAGTTCCACCAATTATCTGCTTTGTAAAACACTGCTGTATCATCAGCAAAACTAACTATTTTACCTACAGGGACTGATTAAACAGGTCATTAATATAAATGTTAAAAAGTATCGGTCCCAGAACAGTTCCTTGAGGTACCCCGCATTCTACCACTCTCTCGGAACTTTCATGTCCGCTAATTTTAACCCTTTGCACTCTATCTGCTAAGTAACTTGACATCAAGTCCAGACAGACACTTCTAAATCCAATATTTTCTAGTGTTTTTAGTAATTCTACATGCGAGACAGTGTCAAACGCTTTGGCCAAGTCAACAAAGATACAAAGCGACTTATTGTTTTCATCTAAAGATTTATAAATTTCAGCAGTCAAATCCGCCATTGCATCCTCCGTTGACCTGCCTTCTTGAAAACCATATTGTTGTTTTGATAGAATTTTGTTTTTAGACAGATATTCAGTTATTCTCTTTTTCATATATTTTTGACAGATTACTCAACAATGAAATTGGTCTGTAATAATTTGAGACGTTTAATTTATCGCCGGATTTAAATATAGGTTTTATTAATGCTTGTTTAAATAATTTTGGGAACACTCCCTTAGCTATTGATAAATTTATTAAAAAAGTTAACGGCTTACAGATAAAAGGAACAATTCTTTTTAATGTCTCAGATTGTATACCATCAATACCTGGAGAGGTTGCAACTTTCAACTGCATGATAACTTGTTTAATTTCATTCTCATTAGTTTGCCGAAGAAAAATTGATTTTGAAGTTCTTTTCTGATTACATTTATAGTCTGAGTCTTTCTTTATTTTACTTGCCAGTGAAGTCCCTATTTGACTATAGAATGCATTAATAGTTTCCGCGATTTCAACTGGATTATCGGTTATATTGCCCTCAGCGGTTTTTATTTGCTTAACGTCATTAGTGTCAATTTTATTCCCACTTATACTTTTTAGACTCTCCCACAATTTTTTATTACATTTTGTATTATTTTCTATCATCGACTGATAGTAGCAAATTTTAGATTTCTTTATTAGGCTGGTAAGCAAATTTCTATAATTGTTATATTCTTTTTTTATTTCTATACTATCAGGATTTTTTTGTAACTTCTTGTACATTGCATGTTTTTTGTTTATCGACTTTACTAACCCATCAGTAACCCAGTGCGTCCTTTTTATTTCATTCCTCTTTATTAATTTTTTGTTTGTATTTTTATAAATTTTTTCTTTTAAAAAGTTTACAAAATACTGTGTTGCCTTGTCCACATCATCTTGTAAGTATAGATTATCAAGTGTTTCATTTACAAGAATTTGCTTTAATTTTTTATAATTCAAATAAAATTGATATTTTATCTTCCCGTTTTTTTCATTTTTTATTACAGGAAATCCAAACACTTGAAGAACAGTAGAATAATGGTCAGTTATTGTGCTTTTTAAAACAACTGGAAGAAATGACTCGTAGTTCAGTTTTGTTCTTAAAAACATATGGTCAATACATGTTGCACTCCCACCATATACCCTAGTGGGTTTGTTTATTATGGAAATAAATCCTAACTCATGCAAAATGTTCAAATATTCCTCTTTGCATTCATCTTGTTTAGTGCTTAGAATGTCTATATTCATATCGCCAATAAAAATTTCTATATCACATTCACGGCTAGTCGCTACCAAAAAATTATATAAATTCTTAACAAAAGCCAACGGACATGATGGTGGAGGTCTGTAAACAGCCCTTATGATATATATTTTATTACACCTGCAAAATTTTATATTTACTAATTTTATACCATCTAGATCTATAATCTCATAAGTAGAATCAAATGAACTTTTTATATACACTACTACACCATCATTTTGGTTAAAGCTCCCACCGCTGTATATTAAATCATAATTTGGAATACGCAGAAGCTTCAAATCATATAGGTGCCGCGTTTCTGTCAAAACTATTAAGTCAAAGTCAAAAGAGAACTGACTCAAATATATTTTTAATTCATCCAAATTTTTAGAAATACTTCTTATATTATTGTGATAAATACTAAAATTACTCGGGCATCCTACATCCAACATCCGCTGACATTGGTTGACATTATCAGCCATTCTTGTCTCTATACTCTCCACCTCAAAATCCCCAATGTAAGGATCCGTACTTAAATGTAACAAACGTGAAAAGCTTCTCTAAAAGTGACCAATAATATTTTGTGGTTTAATAATAGCATAGATTATGACAATCACTCTCTTCCCCGATATACTTCCTATGTAAAAAAAAGATAAGCATTTTTACAAATACAATAAACACAAATAATTTTAGCCTATGTAAAAAAGAACTTAAAACAAACAAAAAAAAAACAATTTCAGATTAGAAGTAACTGTGTACTAAAATAAACTAATATATATCAATACCCAAAGTGTTAAACCATCTAGTCTTACCATCGCGATAAAATTCTTCACAAGTCCTCTATTTTATTTATACAATGTTTAACGTTATCTCTCGATACATAAACTCGTCCGCCAACCGTCCAGGTGTTTTTATATCCATATTTTTCCTTAGCCGAGACAAATATTTCCTGCTGGTGCTTTGTGAGATCTTCATATATTTTTACACCGGTGTTCTTCAGTAATTTTTTTGAGCCAAAAACTTAATTGCGCTTATGGTTACTGACAAATATCAGTTTTACTGATCTCGGCCTGACTCCATTAGCGGTTTTCCCAATCCTATATGCACTATCTATATCGGTAGGTGAACAAGCCACATTTAAATTATTATTTATTATTGAGATCACTGAATCGAGAACGTCTCCACCATTGCTTTCTTCAATACCATTTAGTATCAATGAGTTTCTCTTGAATTGCTGTTCATACATGTAATACTTTGATTTCATATCTTCAATAGCATTTTTATTATCTTCTACTGTTTTGGACAAATTACCAAATTTTTTAATGACATCATCCAGTTTTTCATCTAGTTGATCAAATCTAGTCTTGAATTTGGCTTCTAATTGAGTTGAAAATCGCGAGCACACTTTATTTATTAGTTGTTCAATAGCATCTTCCCCCATTTGCTTTTCTGCGGTAGTTATAGCACCACGGGTTTGCGGCTTAGACGCCATTTTCATTAGACAGCGTACCTCGACCACTTTATTGATATGGTAGGAATAGATCTAAACTTCCGATAGTATTCAAACTATATCCGAGTAAAAAAAAATGGTTTTAAACTGCACTTGTACAAATACAACTTTTACAACTCTTATACTGTAACATCTGTCCACTCAAGACCAGAATCAATCAGACAATAATAGCTCAAAAACCACTTTAAACTTAAAAATTGCAAGAGCTCTTCATACGTCTACTCACGCTCACGTTCGACCATCGAATCCCATAATTAAATTAACAAAATTTAAATATTCCAACAAATACCACTTCTTAACTATTTACGTTACTTACAAACTGTCAATGAATAAATAAAATGGTTTTTTGATGTTTATAGCGAAACTGTCATAATGCATATTTTGAACATTTTAAATGTGAGATTTGTGCTTGTCCCAACATTTAGTTGTCAGCAAATTTGACCTTCCAATGACAAAATACGGTATGATTAATACCGATTGCTTCACCATGGTACGAAAATGTGTTCAAATAGTTTAGGATATGTTTGTAGTGGCGAGATACAGTGAAATACACTGCAGTGCCCTCTTTGGGTCTTTGCTACTACCTGTCTGACAATTATTGTCTAATTGACAGACAGATAACGATCTGCAGAAAGCAGATGCCATTACAGCGACCTCTATTGTCTTTGAGGAAGACAATCCTACTTAATTATTGGAAGGAGATGCCGAAAACAACTACTCCACGGGCAATATGCCCCGACTGGCGTTGCATTACATCAACATCTCCATGGATGTCGCCACATCCTTCATCAAGACCAAATACCAGACAATGACCGGTTTCGATCTTGTTATGATCTCGTCAGACTGCCATAGGTATTGGAATTGATGAATGATCTGGCGACGTGATTGCCTAAGGGGCATAGTGAATGTTTGTAGTGGCGAGATACAGTGAAATACACTGCAGTGCCCTCGTTGGGTCTTTGCTACTACCTGTCTGACAATTATTGTCTTGGAGTAGTTGTTTTCGGCATCTCCTTCCAATAATTAAGTAGGATTGTCTTCCTCAAAGACAATAGAGGTCGCTGTAATGACATCTGCTTTCTGCAGATCGTTATCTGTCTGTCAATTAGACAATAATTGTCAGACAGGTAGTAGCAAAGACCCAAAGAGGGCACTGCAGTGTATTTCACTGTATCTCGCCACTACAAACATTCACTATGCCCCTTAGGCAATCACGTCGCCAGATCATTCATCGATTCCAATACCTATGGCAGTCTGACGAGATCATAACAAGATCGAAACCGGTCATTGTCTGGTATTTGGTCTTGATGAAGGATGTGGCGACATCCATGGAGATGTTGATGTAATGCAACGCCAGTCGGGGCATATTGCCCGTGGAGTAGTTGTTTTCGGCATCTCCTTCCAATAGTTTAGGATATATTGTTATCTTTGTATTTAAAAAAAATAAACAAAATAATTCAGTAGTTTTGATAATCCATTGTATTATATCCAAAATAATACCTTGTCCCAACATTTAGTTGTTAGGGCTCGTAGTAAATAACACCTGTTATTACTTATTGTATTACGTAGCCTGTGTTATGTACTTACCTACTTAAAATTACATTAATCAAAGTTGCGATTTTATTTAATCTGTAATACGAGTATATTTTGGTTTTTCACCTAGAACTTGATAAATAATATACACCAACCTCACCTACATAGGAATATGGGATATATCATGCTATTATTTACTTTCTATATGGGTCCCATAACCCGATTTAATAATAGCCGATATTAAAAAACATGTACTGATCATCACGGCATAGTAGAATGTGATTACGGCTGATAGAGACAAAATACTCGTAATAACATAAAAAGAGTAGCATATATAGATGTCAAAATTATTTTATTGGATTTTACAATACACAATAGGAGCAAAGCACAATAAATTCCATCTGACCGCGACCCCAATATTAACAGGTAGGAAGCAGTCACCGCGCACAAGCAGGTTACCTGCATAAAAAACACAATATGTGGCGCGTCACCCACCCTCCAGAGCCCGCGGACCTAACTTTTTTGTTTTTAGACATGCGGGCCTGGGACTTTTTTCTGTTGATAGAGGAACATCAATCAGTACCAGGGGTGCCGGGGAGATTTTTTCAATTGTTTTTTCGATATTCGCACGCGTTTACGAGTTATAACGATTTTAAGTTGTTAAGTGTTAAGTTGTTAAGTGTAAATAAGATATAGATTAACCCCCAATTATTTTAGTTACATATTTCGTATTATTAAATTAGCATAACAAATTGGTCAGGTAAAACCTTTAGTCCCAAAAGATTCAATTATTTTAGATAATTAATAAATTCAATCCAGGCGTGGAGACATGAGCAGTTACCACAAGAGCGTCTGCGCATGCGTCTGGGAACAAATTTGACCACGTTTTGCTCTTATGGGCTTTTACATGGAGTTTTTGTCCCGATACGCCTATAGCTATTCTACTAACATATTTTAAGGTAGTTTCAAATGGTGATTACATTAATAGCAAATATTTTTTTTTATATTTTCAGGACCTATCTTCAAATACAGCAATGGATGGGAAATTTCCTAGCCTCGGATAAAGGTATTATATTCACAAAAATAAATACAACACAATCAGGTTAAAAAATGTAGGGTTTTATTAATGAAGTCAAAATTTTATTCTTTTTTTTTTCTTAACCAGTTTAATTTATTTACGTTTTATATATCAATACCTAATGCTTGCATAAAATCGAAAAATCTCTAAGTAAAGTATACTTATCTAACCAAAACCTTAAGGTTAAAGGACTGGAATTGGATCATCATACTTTCTAATTATGTGTTGTATGTTTATGTATATTGTATACTTGAAATTGCGTGTTTTGTAAATACCGTCAAAAACGGTGTAACAATCCAGGAAAATATTAATAAATAAATAAATTGGTGAACTTGTCTAATTTAAATTATTTAAAATTAAATATTGGTAAATTTAAGACTATGAGGTATTTTAAATATAAAAGTCCGAATGCTATGGACAATAATAAACTAGCATGTAAATATTTTTTAAAATTTGGGTAAGCCATCATTTTGGCATATTTGATATATATGGTCTTTAACTTTCCAATCCTTTAAACGTAAGGTTTTGGTTAGATAAGGATACTTTCTACTTGGAGATTGTTTGATTTTATGCAAGCATTAGGTATTCATATATAAAAAGTAAATAAATTAAACTGGTTAAGAAAAAAAAAAGAATAAAATTTTGACTGTATTAATAAAACCCCACAGTTTTAAAACTTGTGTTGTGTTTATATTTGTGCATATAATACCCCCCATAGTCTTTCTTGTAGTATATTTTGTGCTCTACAAAATAGTGTATGTACAATTTTACTCTATATTGTTCAGTTCTCCTGAAATTCGTGGCGAAAACTTTAGAGGAACAAATTTCACAGTAAGAATGTTTAACAGCTCAGCTTCGCGAAATTGAGACATTTTATATTTTTAAGTTATAAAACGAACCATAACATCTTTTGTTTAATATTTTTTTTGTAACTGTAAAAATAGTCACGTTACAGACGAAAAAAAAATGCGTATGCGTATCCCCGTAACGAAAAGTACTCTCTGAGTGACGTAACGCGTCATGTTAAGGATCGCCCACTTCGCACAACATTATATCTTCTGTCTGTATATCGTGACTGTAAATGTAGAAATGGCTGCCAAAAAAAATGTATATGTACGAGGATTTTTTAAATGACTGAGTTTTTGTAGTTAACTAGAATGTAAAGGTTATTGATATTAAAAAGTTAAATGTACGAAGTCAAAAAAAATTTTAAATAATCGTTTGCTTTTTCGTTTTTTGTTAGGAAATTTATATTCTTGGTTATATCTAAATTAAAATATCATTTTTTTCTAATGTTTTAAGCTTAAAATCCTGTAAAAATAAAAAAAAAAAATGTTAAAATTCCTCCAAGGGATAAGAAGATATTTCATTTTAAAAAATTTGAAGGGGCGGCCATGTTTTTTCAAGATAACATTTTTAGCTCATAACGGATTTTTTGGGATTTTTATATATTCGTTCCTGAACATAAAACCTATCGATTCCCATTGGAAAATAAATGTTCCCTTAAACTTCATTGAAAAAGTAAGATTTGCCTGGTCTATATTCAGAACTCATCTCTAAAACTTTGAGGATATGTGCATCCTTAAATAAGAAATCGATATCACCAAAAAAATTTATAATAAAAGGCTTAGGATTTCCCGTAAACAATGTTTAAAGTTATACCATTATAAAGGACTACGTAGATGGGCAACTGTACTTCAACGACATCGAATATACCACATTCCGACAAAAAACAGTAAACAAGTTTTTTTTACCTGGAACGCCTATCTATCTTTAAGTTTATTTTAAAGTAAAAACGCTGCAAATCTTTTTTGCGCCGGTTGCGCCGGTTTTTTTCGTACTAGCTAGTTTGCATTGTCAGTCCCAAGGTCACTCCATTACAGTGGACCAGTATCCAGCGGCGTGCAATGAAAAATTTTTAAATAGTTTTCAGACCCCGCCAAAAAAATTTTTTTTTGCACTACCACATTTCTACATGTATGTTGAACATCCCCAAATTTTATTATGGATAGGTTCTGAATAACCCTGTATAAGTTCTACTATAATACCAAAAAAGAGGAAATATCAGGTAACCCCCTATAGCAAAATACAGTCCACTAAAACTTGTGTCTATCACGAAATCGAACGAAAGTTAAGTAATAACTTACTTAACTTAATACCACTTATCAAGTTATTACTTAATATATTATTTTTAAATAAGAGTAATGTGATATTATTTCTAAACGCTCTGTTAAATGCAGTTATACCAAAATATAGATCATGTAAATATTTTCAAAATATGGTACATTTCTGTTCCTTCCAAAATCGTCAAATATGTCGTGTTATCTTTGAATTTACCAGGTGGTATATAGAAACAATAATAGATAATATGTAAGGTATTAGTTGGGCAATAAAGTCCATTAGCCTTTATATGAATTTAATTTCTAACCGTTATTAGTTTTCTTTTAATTACTATCTATCGGTCTTCTAAGTTCAAGGTTATCTATACCTACTGGTACAGGTAAAACAAAACGAATTCGAAACTAATTAAACATCTCTGAAATTTATACGTTCTTCAAGAAATTTAAATCAAAATAAAAAACCCACTTTGACATATTAATTACAATTGTGTGTCATGGGACACACCAACAATAAACCCTCATTAGTATCTAACATATGTTCATGAAAAATTGATTTAATATGGTAAGAGTCTCATAGTACTTATTTTGAAGCCCTAACAATGATAATATTGCATGCAAAATATCAACAAGGGTGAATCTAATCTTCTGTTTGGCACAAGCTTTATACACAGGTTCTATTATATAAGTTCTCTCTCCCTAAAATGTTATTGTGATTCTAAAACGCTTACCCTTACTAATCTTTAAAACTGTTATAATTATCTTTCTCTTTTAACTACTTCATTTTTGTACGTAATACATTTGCTATATACGTTTTAATAACCACAGGTTAATAATTCTCGTTCTCAATTAAATTAATTTAACTCATTTCATTTATCCTACATTGCATTTGAATTCAAATATTTAATTAATTGTTAGGTTTCACGAATCAGGTTAAATTTGGTAGCCACAAGAATAAATAGTATTATATACCAATGCCACGAGACTACAAATGAGAAATAAACCTGAGCTCGTTTTGTTCAGTTTTGCGGAATTGGGTAATGAGTTAAAACATTTCTTGTGACACAACTTCTCTTCCCGTTTCGTTTTTCATACGAAAAATGTCAAGTTTCTCATTATCGATATTATGACTTTTGATTTTTCATTTGTCTCATATAAAATGACAAAGGACAAAATAAACGTGAATACGGAAAGCGGATGGTTCTTTATGAAACATCGTTAAAATAATTGTTTTGAAAAAAAAAATAGTTCTCATTTAAATGTTTCAAGAAATATATAGAAAACACTCTATATACTAGTATTTCGGCTTGTTAGGCCTTTCTCAATAGAGTAAATTAGTAAATGTCTATTACGAAATATTTCCAAGGACATTTTAGTTATTTATCTATTTACCTACCCCGCTTACCCCGGTTCATCCTTTCCATTTGGTCAAGCTCGAGCTTTTAGTACCATTTCTAAGAAGGGTGAAAGTGTAAAATGTATCTGATTATTCGTAGTACAAGGATTTCTCATTAAAGATTTTTTCATTTCTAATTGCTCTAACAGATCTAAGCGGTTTCCTTTCTTTTCCCGATCCAGTGCCTTTACATTTTCCAGATCTATAAAATGATTGTTTTCTATTCAATGTGCCGATAATCCTGATTTGTTTACGTTATTTAGTATGGATTCGTTATGTTCTTTTACTCTAGTTTCAATACTTCTACCGGTTTGACCCACATGCACGGCATTACAATCCACGTAGTTAATTTGGTATACTCCCGATTGTTTCAATTTATTAACCCTTTCTTTGTTGTTTAGGAAAATCCTCCGAATATTATGTTTGTTGATACTAATCGTTTTACACCCGTTTCGTTCTAACATGCGAGTTATTTTTTCACTATAACCTGGGATGTTATTAATAGACATATAGGTGGCTTCTTTTTCCCGAATATTGTAAAACTCTCGACGATTTAATTTCCTCCTTTTGTTTCTATCATGTATCTATTAGTATTTCTTTATATCTGTTGTTTCTTGCAATTTGCTTGATTATACTTAATTCTTTTTCAAAATCTGTTTTTTCTAGCTGAAACATTAAAAGCCTATGTATTAATAATAATAATAATGCTTTATTTCCATAATAATAATTACAAAATCAGAAAAAAAGCGAAAACCACAGAAGCAGTTACAAAGTACCGCTTGTACGTGGGTTTACCTAAAAACTAAAAAAAATGAAGTAATTATCTTATATCTACGTATTTTAATGTAAAGAAAAGATCCAATGAAAACATTTTCAATACTTATTTTAGAAATATTTTTGCAGCTTATCACTTGCAACAGTCTCAGTCCCACTCAGCAGCTTCATAGTCACGGAATAAAAATGATCCATAATAATAATTTACACATAAATATATTCACTATAATCCTATAAATCTACCGAAACTAAACCGAGACAATCGCAAAAAAAAGCCGCGTACGCATACTTAGGGGCTCTGTCAAGTTCAGGTTGTCTCTAATTTTGTTGTAAATGTCAGTTTCAGGTAAGTATGTCAAATTCAGGTAAGTATGTCAAATTCAGGTGAGGGGGTAATCTTACATTTTTTTTATCAATAATAATTGTTAATTAAATTGTGTATCGTTTTTCTATCTGTCTCATCTATCCATATTCTAATCTTATATTTAAAGTTCTTTTTATTTACAATATTTTTAATTTCTTCAGGTAAAATGTTAAAAAGATTAGCTGCGAGGTACTGTATTTGCTTTTGTCCTACAGATTTTTGGGTACGAGGAACACTCGCACAGGCGTCTCTAAATCGAGTTGGATACTCATGAGTAACTTTTTCTAGTTTAATTTTCTTTTTATGAATGTTCATTAGGGTGGTAAAACAAAATATTTGCTGAACATCATATATATCTGATTTTTTATAGAGATATATATAGGTCTGTAGGGTATTGTATATTTTTTTCGAAGATTATTTTTATTATCCATTTTTATATTATATTTAAATTCTGCAAATATGTGTCTCGCACTCCTCCCCAAGCGGCAATTCCGTATGCTAAATGTGGTTTTACCAGAACATCGTAAAGTGTTTTCAGTTGTTTTGTATTTAGAAATTCTCTTAAAAATTTAAATCTAGAAACAAAGCCTCTAATTTTTTGAACTAGGTATTTTATTTGCTGGTCCCATTTGAGGTGCCTGTCGATCATAATACCGAGGTATTTGACAGATTCAGTTTCAGGAATTTCCATATCGTGATTTATATTTAATGATCCCATTTGAGGTAGATTAGCAGCATATGAAGTAAATGTAAGGTATCGCGTTTTGTCATAATTTAACGTAAGTTTGTTATACTGGAACCATTTACTAATCTGCTGGAAATCATCCTCAGCTTTACTTTTTAAAGATTGCCACATATTTGAGGTATAAAGGATTACGGTATCGTCAGCAAAACTGACAATTTTTCCTTTTGTGTTTAACTTTAACAAGTCATTTATGTATATTGTGAAAAGAAGTGGTCCCAGGACAGTCCCCTATGGAACACCGTAAGTAACACACCTGGCCTCACTCTTAATTCCATCCACACATACTATCTGTTCTCTTTCAGACAAATAACTCTGTATCAGCCTGCTAACGACACCCATAAACCCACACAATTCGAGCTTCGAAATCAATTTACTGTGGCATACGGTATCAAATGCTTTGGAGAGGTCAACGAAGACTCCTAACGAAGGTATTGCCTTATCTAGGGCTTCATATATAAATGATGTTACTTCAATTATGGCATCCTCCGTTCATCTCCCCTCCACAAATCCGTATTGATTAAGCGAAATTATATTTAATTTATTTAAAAATGTCACCATTCTTTTTTTTATAATTTTCTCAACAACCTTTGATATATTAGAAATCAGTGATATTGGCCTGTAATTATTAATATCCTGTTTGGAGCCACTTTTATGCATTGGTTTGACAATACCTAACTTTAGAACATTTGGAAATATGCCATTGTTTATATACATATTCGTTAAATAAGATAATGGACCAGATATCTCTTTGGAAATCTAAGGGTTTCAGCCCTTATACCATCATGTCCTGGTGACTTACCTAATTTTAGTTGATGTATTACTTTATGGATTTCCTCTGGCTCAGTTGGATGCATATACATACTTCGTTCGACAAATTCCTGATTTCCGTTATAGTTGTGCACCGCACAAAATTCTCATACTTTCAAACTCATAAATCAGCATACTTTTTGCCAATTTCGCTAAGGAACTTATTGAAACAATTTGCAATTTGTTCTTTATTTGTTATTTCGCTGTTATCTAATTGTATTTTTTCTATTTTTGTTTCAGGTTTAGTATTGTTGCAGATATCATTAACCGAGTCCCATAATGCTTTAGATCTATTTTGGTTCCTAGAAATAATCTTTTCGGCATATTTCTGCTTTGCTCGTTTTATTTGCCTCTGTAAACTATTTTTAATATTTTTATAGCTATTTTTCAGTTCTATATTTTGTGGATTTTCCATAAACACTTTGTACATGTCATTTTTCTGCTTTATAGATTTAAGGATTCCTGCATTTATCCATTTTTTCTTTGCCGTTTTTTTATAATTTTTCTTGACAATATTTGTGTTTTTATTTATGTAATTATTCAGTTTATAAATAAATAAATCTGTTGCCCTATTAATATTATCCTCCGCATAAATAAAATGCCAATTTTCTCGACTAATGTCACTTTTGAGCGCAGTGTAATTAATAAATTTTTTTAATGTGGAATTCTGACTAAGAAATATATTTGACTTGTCTGTTGGAAAAACTAATGAAGTGGGATAATGGTCTGTAATAGGATATTGCAAAATAAACGAACGCATATTTTTTTCTGTAATGAATGTCTCTTCGAATTTAACAAAAAAATGATCTACATAAGTTTTTGTTTGTGGTCGCGTATATTTATCTATGTATGATTCGAAACTGAAGTAAGTCATAATGTTTTTGTATTGCTCTGCATAGTCTCGGTCAGATAGTATATCTATATTTATGTCTCCAGGAAAACTATTATTTATTAAACTAAGGAAAACCCGACTTTTTTATTCGCCAGGACTACTGCGAATTGCTGGTATAATTACGTCGGAACTTGTTTGTTTTCTATAAGCCGAGAATTTTAATTTATTTTCTACCTTTCTTATTGTTATATCCAAATAGTTTAATTGATTGTTTTCCTTTTCCATTGTAAACTGAACATTATCGTTAAGCGAATTTAAAAAATTGAGAAAGCCACTCAAATTTCTTTCAGTACCAGTCCAAATACAGAAAATGTCAAGCGAGCCCAAAAATGAACATGTAAGAATTTTAAATTAAATGTCATTGTCATTATTGAACCGTGAGTTTTCAAAGTGATTCATAAAAATTTCAGCTAACAAAGGAGAAATGAGACTACCCATGGGTAATCCGTTTTTTGTTTGTAATATTTTCCATTGAAATAAAAATAATTTTGTTTAATGCAAGTTACGCGTTTAGCCGTAACGACTCAGTTTTTAAAAAATTTCACAAACTTTATTTTTAGGTAATTTTAATTAATTTAAAAGAATTACAGTTTAATTTATAAAACGGAGGACTTTATTATTCGAGCGTCAAACAATAAGTGAAATCATAATACAGGAAATCAAACCAGTTGTCGCCGAAGCGGCAATTTTATCTACCCCCTGTATACGTTTGGGTGGTGCGCGCCACCAGGTATATGTGGGCCGGCCCCATAGTAGACACGATTGAGAAATCCGACTGGCAAAAATCTTTCTCTTTGGTTCTTGGCCCTTATGAAGTGCAGTTGTGTTTTTGTGAGTGCCTGTGTTTATCTGGGTATGTGCTAAAAGCATTTATTTATTCACATTTTCGATAAATTGAAGTTTTAATCATTGAATTTTCATGTCATTTATACATTACATTATTCCAAAACTAATTTAATAGATTTAAATTTTATATTATTTATATATTGAGTGTTAAAGGCACACCACGTGCACATTCATTCACCACGTGGCTCATTTATTTTTACTCACTTTTAAGCATTCATAATATTTAATATTAGTAGATAGGTTAGGAGAGATCCCGACCGGAAGTGAACTGTCAGCGAGCTGGATGGCCAGCTACCATCGAACTAGACCACGGAGCCGCTGGTTATTGTCGTCAGGGTGAAGAAGCAGACTTCCCCCATGTTCTTGTAACATCCCCGCAGGTGTAGGAGCCCCCGGGGCTGCAGAAGAGCACCCCAAGAGTGTGTGACGTAGGTTCGTCAAGATGGCGGCCTGCCGTCACGAGTCGCGCCCAAGGTAGTAGCTCAGGCGGCCACTAGAGGCGCGGCAGTCTGGGCAAGCGGCCACGAGGAGGTGCGACAGTATGGCGGCAAATTCAAATATTTAGTATACAGGGTGAATCGAAAGCTATATAAAGGATGAGCAAAATAAGAATGTGGATAGAAAACACATGCGCAGTAGGTTGCTATCGTCAAGATGGCGGCCTAAAATGAGGTATGGGGATTGCAGGTGTCTGGCGCCAAAAAATCCCAAACTCGTACGTCAAAAAACAAAAAAATTAGGTTTGGTGACGTCACGAGTCGCGCTGAGAGTTTAGCGGGTAAATTTAAAAGGTTAGATCTTTTTGACAGCTGACACGTGGCATGTAGCAGCGCCTAATTGGTTGCTGCAGTCTGTCTGATGAAGGCAAATTCAAATATCTGAAATTGGAAATGGGATTGCCTTAAAAAAACTTAAAATCGTTATATCTCGTAAACGCGTGCGAATATCAAAAAAACAAGTGGAAAAAGCTCCCCCTAGCAACCCCTGGTTCTGATTGGTAGTCCTCTACCAATAGAAAAAAATTCCAAACTCGTACGTCAAAAAACAAAAAAGTATATATTCTTATATATAATAATAATAATAATAATAAATAATAATTTTATTTGTCCAACAGTGTAAACACCAATTACAGAACAAAGTATAATATAAAAGAACATGAAAAGATCAAAAGTGAAAAAAAATACGTGTATGCAAACCTACAGTGTGACTTAAACCACAACAAAAAAAAAAAAACATGTATATACAAGTAAGTGCTCAAATTCGATTTAATTAAAGTATCAAAATTTAAAGTTGACTAACGCTTCTAAAAACATTATGTAAACTTTTTACATTACAGTTAAAGACATCACAGGAGTTACAAATGCCATTATAGCTACGTGTCATAACGCTAATGGGAGACTTTAATCCAAGATTAGTGTCGACAGCAGAACAATAAAATGTTAGTGGAGCACGACTGGCTGATCTAACTGCTAGAAAATTTAACTGGCTTAATATATCAGGACAGTCGATATGGTTATGCAAGAGTGCGTGTAAAAATTTCAGACTGTGGAAGTATCTTCTAAATTGTAGTGAGTCAAAATTAAAACGAGTTAACAAAAGTTTATAGTCGCAGCCTCTTGCAGGATATCTTCTGTCTGAACGAAACGTGAGGAATTTTAAAAACCTTTTTTGAACCGACTCGATGAGATTGATATGAACATTATACATAGGATTCCAAACAAGTGAACAATACTCTAACTTGGAGCGGACATATGCATAAAATAACCTGAACAGTACATCATTACCGAGGAAATCACGACCTTGCCTTATCACAAAACCTAACATCCTAAGAGAAGAAGAAACTATACGTTGTATGTGCTCCGAAAATGTTAACCTATCGTCAAAGTAAACACCCAAATCCTTGATGGACTTTGCACGTATCAAGAAGTCTGAGTTAATTTCATAGTTGAAAAGTATAGGATTCAATTTACGTGTAAAAGAAATTACTTTACACTTCGACATATTTAAATGTAAGTTATTCAGATCACACCATCTCGCAACCGCATTCAAATCATTTTGAAGAAAAGCACAATCATCTATACTCGATATAGAAAAATACAGTTTTAAGTCGTCCGCATAGATTAACTGATTGCAATTGAGAAGAGTAGTAATGTCGTTAATAAAAATAGAGAATAGTAGAGGACCCAAATTAGAGCCCTGAGGTACTCCAGAAGTAATAAGGTAGTGACTCGAGTTGTATCCACTATATGTGACATAATGGAAACGACATGATAAATAAGACGAAAAGAGCTTTAGTAAGTTATCGCAAAATCCGTAATTCTTAAGTTTATGCAAAAGTATGTTATGACCAATCCTATCGAAGGCCTTCGAGAAATCGGTATACAATACATCCACCTGACCGTGATGATCAATGACATTAGAAATAAACTGGTTAAAGCAAACAAGATTTGTGTTAGTTGATCTTTTTTCCATGAAACCATGCTGTACAGGTGATATAATATTTTTAAAAAGAGGATAAATTCGACTGTATAGGGACATCTCAAAAACCTTCGCAAAATTGCACAATAAAGTGATGGGTCTATAGTTAGTTATATATATATAATATAGTTAGTTATATATATATAAAATGACTCGTAGCGACATCCGTGATATTAACTTCAAACTATTTTCAATCTAATAGCGAAAGCAGGATTCTGTCGCAAATTCAAACGCAGCAAAAGCAAGAGCTGACATGGACGCAAGAGGTCTCTACTATATGGCGGCAAATTCAAATATCAGAGAAATTAGCGGGTAAATTCAAACGCAGCAAAAGCAAGAGCTGCTGCCATGGACGCAAGGGGTCTCTGCTGTAGTCTGGCGGCAAATTCAAATATCTGAGAAATTAGCGGGTAAATTTAAAAGCAGCAAAAGCAAGAGCTGCTGCCATGGATGCAAGGGGTCTCTGCTGTAGTCTGGCGGCAAATTCAAATATCTGAAATTGGCTGGTAAATTCAAACACAGCAAAAGACACAGCCAAGCCAAGAGGATATATCTTACGTGGGTATACTAGACATCAAATAGGACTGTTTAACGTAATATGCCAAAAGGGCCTAACCTTAAACTTTGTGCGTTTTTAATGAAACAAAAACTAAAATTCTTGAAAAAATTTACTCTTTAAACAACAAGAGACGAATTTTCTGTAACTTTAATATTTCAGCTTCATGACGTCAGATTCAAGTAATATCTTACGTGGGTATACTAGACATCAAATAGGACTGTTTAACGTAATATGCCAAAAGGGCCTAACCTTAAACTTTGTGTGTTTTTAATGAAACAAAAACTAAAATTCTTGAAAAAATTTACTCTTTAAGACAACAAGAGACGAATTTTCTGTAACTTTAATATTTCAGCTTCATGACGTAGGTGATAAGTCCGTAACAGGACAGTAGACTAATAATTATCTAAAAGAATTAATATTACTGCGTGTAAATTATAGCCTTCATATCTAGTATCATTTCGAAGAATAACTTAATAACTCTAACTCACTTTTGTCGGAATCAAACATGTCTGTTCACTATCATAGACCACAACACACCGGCCATACATAACAATATAACAGCGCAGTACAATATAAATCAGTAATATCAATCAATCAATATAAATCAGTAATAATTAGATGAGCTGAAAACTCCTGTCTACGTACCAAGATTTAAAAAATTGTAGCAAAACTTTATACACATTATCCTCGTTATCCTCGTTATCCTTACGCGTTATCCCTGTTATCCTCGTTATCCTCGTTATCCTTGCACGTTATCCTCGTTATCATCGTTACCCTTATTTACGTGACGGTTACCCATAATTTTACCCTTATTAGCATTAATGTTACCCTTATTTTACGTGACAATGTTACCCTTATTACCCTTAATGTTACCCTTAGTGTTACCCTTAGTGTTACCCTTATTACCCTTATTTTACGTGACGGTTAGCCTTATTTTGCTTGAGGCGGGTACGCGTGACGTGTTTTGCGGGTACACGTGACGAATTTTACGTGACGTTTAACCTTATTTCAAACTGACCCTACATCAGTCCCATTAGTGGAAAACCCCTGTCTGACGTACCAAGACTTACAAATTTGTAGGGAACATATTTATTAATAATGGGAGCCTGATAAACTATTAGAAATGAAAGAACACAGAATAACCGCGCACAGCTGTGTTGATAAAAAATAAAAATAAATGTAGTGATTAAAGCTTATATAATTTCAAGCTTAAAACGTTTGAAATAGATTTAATACTTATAAGTTATTACACCATATTGCGCAATATTGTATGAATCGGTGATTTACCGTCACAATGATGTAAGGCATAAAGTCTAGCAAAAAGCCGTTAATAAGTTTCACCCCACCCCAATTTTCAAAAGACAGGATAAAATCAGTATTCTCCAAATGAAAACGCGATTTTCTGTCTCCTAAAAAGTGGAGTAAGCGGTGTCTAAAATATAGATTTTACTGATAAAAACTTGTGCATGATGTTAGTATATCTAAAGACACAACAACTTACAGGGATGTAACTTTGTATAGATTAATCTGTATCACAATGACTTCAGCATAATTTCCAATTATAATTAAAAGCAATAAGCAATCATCTATTTGTCCCTATGTATACAAAATCCCTCTACTACAAATATTGTAGCAATTAGACAGAGAGAGAGAGATTGAGAAAGACAATAATGGTCTTCATTGTACGAATAAACAAAACAAACGATAAGATAAAATAAAGATACGTCATCGAGATAGTAATATAACTCACATAAATTTATACGAGGGCAGGCGTAAATTACAAAATGTTGGTATGTATACCAGGGTACAAGAAAAGTATCTACTTACAACGTTTTCGATATAAAAATCACAAATATAACTCAGAAATTATGTAAGATACAGAAAAATGTGAAAAGAGGCTCTCATGAAGATCCAAATATCTGTGAAAGTAGCGGGTAAATTTAAATGCGCAAAAGCTACACCCAAGCCAAGAGGATGTAAAATCTTACGTAGGCATACTAGACATCAAATAGGATTGTTTGACGTAATATGTGAAAAGGGTCTAACCTTAAAATTCTACGCTAATATAACTAGTTCTATAATAACATGAAATAATATTATAATTCGGTGGACACGTGCATGGTACGGCTTTGTTATCATGTAACACAGAGAGTTCCTATAATAAAATTTAAAAAAAGCAGTACCTTCTTTTCATTTACTCCAATGTAATAGACACTAAAATATTATATTCGATAAACCATATTATGAATATTTAAATACCAAAGCACGTTTTCTCTCCACATACACATAAATGAAAGAATTCACAACTGCACAGGAAATGCGGTAGCAGTGCATTTATTCTAATACAATACACAATGGTCTTCCCATTTTTTTTAATACAATAGACAATGAATTCATTGTACGAATAAATAAAGCAAACGATAAGATAAAAATAAAGTACAATAACAGGAAATATGTAAAATGTGATAAGATTTATTCGTGGAAGCCGCGTTTTCCAGCAACTAATTATCATCACTCACCGCACACGTGGTATTTTTAATACAATAGACAATGATCTTCATTGTACGAATAAACAAAGCAATGGATAAGATAAAATAAAGATGCGTCAGCGGGACGCTGATATAACTAGTTCTAAAATAACGGGAAATAATATGTAAAAATGCGATAAGATTTATTTGCTGAAGCCGCGTTTTTTGGAATATTAATTATCGTCACTCGCTGCACACGTGCATGGTACGGCTTTGTTATCATGTGACACAGAGAGTTCCTATAAATAGTTAAATTAATGTTGAAATATCAGTTTAGCACACAATCGTCTAGCAGTATTTACATCGCGCTCAGCATTGTACAAAGTAGTTTTTACCAAGTGTGACATAATCAACGCAAGTAAAAGTGTATAATACCCAAAGCTGGCATTATTAACGTAAGATAGACAACTTCATCGCATGAGAGTGAGTAATTATTATTATTATTATTTAAATATTATGTTTTTTTTCATCAAAGACCGTATTATTATACCAGATTTTTTCTATTTTATTTGTAGAATAGATTTACATGAAATTAATTCCATAGAAAATCTTCGAAGCAAAGCAGCAATAAAACTTCAGGACCTACCTGAGAATGTACCATTACCAATTGTACATATAAAAATTGTTAGTACAAGGTTTGGTAGAGCTCCATTGGTGGAACTAGAGAAACTAGAAAAATCTTGTGTTTTTACCCAAAATGGCGTTGGAGGTCATCGAGAAAAACATTGGGAAATTTACACCCGAAAAATACACCTTGGTACTCAGAGGGTTAAAAGACTGCGGTAAACCTAACGCTGCCGCTAGTTTTGAAATTCAAGAGGCCGCATCATCATCATCATCACAAGAAGCCATGATTCTAAAAGGCAACATGATCCAAACTTCCAACTGAATTATTGCATATTTGGTCAAAATTACCAAGCAGTTATCAAAGTGACTTTAATTTAAAAATTAAATTACCCTGCTTTGTGCACTATTATTGTATTTATATATTGTAATTACTTCTTTTATATATGTTGCAACCAATAAATATATGTGATACGTAACTTTAGGATGTTTTATTTCAAAAGTAAACTAGAAATAACAAGAATAACTAGATTATATTAATACTTTATTTAAGTACTTGTTACAAGCATTTTATATCCAAGGCAATTTTCAATAAGATGACAGCTTTAGGACCACGCGCCCCAGCCAACTAGGTTACAGCATTCAGAGTATGCCTCCTATCCAATCAGCTTAGTATTAAAACAGCGCGAAATTCAAATTATTAGTGTACAGGGTGAATAAAAAATAAAGCTATATAGGATGAACCAAACAGGAAAGTAACCCAACGGGTAACGAAAAATCATGCGCAGTAGATTCTAATATTTACACAGAAAAAACATGGTGATCAGTAAATTTAAAAAATAGCGGGAAATTCAAAAGGAGGGACGTAGTCAGATGTATTGTAGCAAAGGTAACTATAGAGAGAAAGAGGCAGACAGACCCAGATAGTCTCTTCGGTCTGACATCACAGACAGGAACATTGACATTCTTTCGGCTGTTACTTAACAAAAACATATATAATATTATATATTTACGTACATAAAATAAATTAATTAATAGAGGTATCAAATATTTTACTTATAGAAAATATGGTCGTTATAGAAAAATAGATAATCATGGTTTCGCGTGATTTGCGACGTAGAATAATAATGATAAGATATTAAAAACAAAAATTACAGAACTTGATAAAATACCGAGGTTTTATGCATACGTAGATTACAGACAGGAAGTCGCCAAGGTCGCGACATTTTGCTTTAACAGAAATCCAAACACGTGGAACGTACACAATGTCTCAAAATTAATGGTATAGGGTGAGGCAAATAAGAAAGTGGCCTGAAAATCATGCGCAGTAGGTAATCCTTTTGTTTACAGAAAATTATGTACGACGTAATATGAGGAAAAATCATATGCGTATGACTATCACTATATAATAATAATACTGTATAATAAAATACTAAGAGCTAAGTAGTTTTATCTCATTAATTTACTGATACTTATTTACTAATCCAGCCAATACCTAGATCAATGTATCTTATTAATCATAATGACTTCAAATATTTTACAATGGAATTGTAGTGGTTGCAAAACACATTATCCAGAACTAAAAAAATTAATGCTGGAATACTCTCCTTTTGCTATATGCCTTCAGGAAACTCACTTAAAACCAGGAGAGATCTTTAACTTACGAGGATATAACTGCGTCAGGAAAGATGTTGTTCCATACTTAAGATCCCGAGGAGGAATTGCGATATTCACCAAAAATAACATTCTAACGAGGGAAATACATATACAATCGCAATTACAAGCGGTCGCGATTCAGATCGAATATCCACGCAAAATTACTATATGCAATTTATATTTACCCGAATTCAATTGGGATATTAATAATCTCACAGACATTGCTGCGCAACTTCCGCTACCTTATATTATAACAGGAGATTTCAATGCACATAACCCATTATGGGGATCCATTCGTACTGATCCACGCGGAAGAATAATTGAACAATTTATTGATGAGGTGGACGCTGTACTTCTAAATACAGGAGAAGGTACCTATTTAAATTCTAGGTCAAATAACTTTTCGGCAATTGACCTAACCCTATGTTCCCCTCAACTTGCACCACATTTACGGTAGAATACACTTAATGAACACTTTTTCACTGACCATTGTCCTGTAGTTACCGAAGTATTCACAAATCAAACGCATACAATTTATGGTATTAAAAAGTGGCGACTGCACCAAGCCAACTGGACATCTTACTCGGAACAGGTGAAACTACCTGAGCATGAAGGAGATATAAACATCTCAGTTGACAACTTTACAAAAAGCATATTAAGGACTGCAGATGAATGCATTCCCAAGACTGGTAACTATAGCCTCAAAAAATGCGTTCCTTGGTGGAATGAAGAGGTACGAATTGCCATAAAAAACAAAAAACGAGCACTTAATATATTCAAATGCAACCCTACACCAGAAAATATGATTTCTTTTAAACAAGCGAGAGCTAAAGCACGTAGAACGATTATCTCTAGTAAACAAAACTCTTGGCAAAAATACGTATCGTCTATTACAGTTGACACTCCCACCGCTGATGTATGGAATAAAATAAAAAAAGTATCCGACAGCAATTTCACAGAGCCTTCGCCAGTACTCATTGAAAATAATCAATTAATACGTGAGCCGACAGAAATACCTGATGTTTATGGTAGATATTTCCAAAATATAAGCAGCGACAATAACTGTGATCCAGTATTTCTGCAGAGAAAATACGACCTCGAAAGGGAGCTAGACTTCTCAGGAAATAATGCATTGTCCTATAATATCCTATTTTCCATAGAGGAAATGGAAGATGCACTGACAGAAGCAAAAAAATCATCACCAGGCCCCGATTCCATTCACTACGATTTTATTATTCATATGCCACGATCACAAAAAGAAAAGCTTCTTGGTCTATATAATCAAATATGGGTAGAAGGAGAATATCCCGAAATGTGGCAATTAGTGACAATTGTGCCTATCCTTAAAATGGGAAATAATCCTCAAAACCCCTCTAGTTATCGTCCAATCTCTCTTACATCTTGTCTTAGTAAAATTATGGAGAAAATGATTAATTTAAGATTAGTCTGGTTTTTGGAAAACCAAAATTTACTAACTAATTGTCAAATGGGCTTTTATAATGGGTCAAATAGATCTCACGTCGTGGCAGTGTCTTTCGACCTTGAAAAGCATATGACATGACTTGGAGATACGGTATTTTACAAAAAATATATGAGTGGGGTATAAGAGGAAGATTACCAATATTTATACAAAGCTTCCTCAAGAATAGAAAATTTAAAGTTCGAGCAGGCAGCTACTTATCCGATAGTTATGTTCTAGAAAATGGAGTACCTCAGGGTTCCACCTTAAGCGTGACCCTATTTGCTATTGCTATAAATGATCTTGTAACAACTGTTGACGCTGCTGTCTCAAAATGTTTGTTTGTAGATGACCTTCTTATATGCTATTCTGCACCACTGATGGATGATATTCAAACTACTCTCCAGTTGGCTATAGACAATATTAGTAAAGAAGCACAGCAAAAGGGTTTTCGATTCTCTGAACAAAAAACGAAAGTGATTCACTTCTGTCGTCTTAGATCGGAGCATAATGAACCTCAATTAACATTGAATAATCGGGCCACCCAAAATGTAGATTCTCTAAAATTCTTAGGATTAATATTTGATAAAAAACTTACTTGGGACATGCATATTCGGGACCTACTAGCTAGGTGTAAATCTACACTGAATATACTAAGGTGTTTGTCTAATGCTAGATGGGGGGCTGAAAAAGAAGTACTACTCACCGTGTATAAAACACTCATTCTATCCAAAATGGATTACGGTTCCATAGTCTACTCTTCAGCACGTCCATCAAGACTTAAATTATTAGACGTTATCCAAAACACAGCTCTCAGGCTATCTACAGGAGCTTTCAGAACAAGTCCAATAGAAGCACTGGAAGTAGACGCAGGTATTGGCCCACTTACTTTAAGAAGAGATAGGCTAATGGCTAACTATGCGACATCGATAAAAGCCCAACCACAGCATCCTAATTTTAAAATCCTATTCGAGTCTGAAAATGATATCTATAACATCAGATCCACTATCACCAAACCCCTTACGGCCCGCATCAATAGAGGAATTCTACATCCAGACATATATCCGAAAACTTTTTCCTCTGACCCACTATGGCAGTTTGCTGTTCCAAATCAAAATTTGGAATGCACAACTTTCCAAAAAAATGAAACAAATCCAACCATCTTAAAGACATACTTTAATAATATTCTACATAACTATACAGGTGCAGAAGTAATATATACGGATGGATCTAAAATGGAAAATGGAGTAGGCTGTGCAATTGTGATAGAAGACGAAGTTCACTCGTGGTCCTTACCTAAAATAACCAGTATATATACGGCCGAAATGTATGCTGTTTGGCAAGCTATCCATTACTGTGAGTTTCCACAAAGCAGAAATTTCTTATATGTACAGATTCTCTCAGCTCCCTGCAATCAATCAAAAATATATTTAATACAGACCCATTAACCCAAAATATACTTACCCTGTTAAATTGGTTGAAACACTTAAACAAAAAAGTGGAGTTCGTTTTCACACCGGGCCACGTAGGAATACCAGGGAACGAAAAGGCAGATAAATCCGCTCGCTTGGCAGCGAATAATAATAATATTGATGATGGTATCCCTGTAAGAGATAAAGAGGTCATTGTTGAGATTAAAAGAGAATATGAAAGGAAGTGGCAAACAAACTGGAGCACCAAGGAAACAAGTTATAAAACAATACATCCAAATGTAACTACCTGGAAATCTGTATTAAAACAAACTAGACGAGAACAGGTAGTAATTTCACGGATTAGAATTGGACATACTAACATCCTTTCATTTACTCAGAGGAGAAAGAGCTCCAAGATGTTCTAGATGCCGAGTAACAATAACAGTAGAACACATCTTGATAGAGTGTCCCATATATGCATGCTTTCGACAACTGCTGAACCTAGATAACACCTTACAAAAAATTCTAGCAAATAAAAAAGAATCGATTAATAAATTACTGGCATTCCTCAAAGTTATCGATATATTCGCAAAACTATAATCTTCACTGTATCTACCAAAAAAAAAAATATTGCTTATAATACACGAAAATTGTACTTACATTGTAATAATAATGATGAGGCTAATGACCTAAGCTGTCGATGCCAAAAGGAAAAAAAAGAAAAAAAAACTAATAATAATAATAATAACACTATAGCGGAAATTTAAAATTGTATTTTATTAATCTTCTTCATACTTCTTTGTGTCGTTTTTTATGGCTTTTTTACGCGTCAAACACGTCACGTTTACGTCACGTTTTTATGTCGTTTTTTATGTCTTTTTTACGTGTCAAAAACGTCACGTTTTTGCGACGTTCTCCGCGCAGAGAGGTTAAAGTTCCTGATAAGTTAGACTCGTTTAAAATCAACTATTTCAGCCAAGATATTGTAGCACTGAAGATTCTGTAGAATATGCCTGTTCCAGTGAAATATAAATGCATCAAATGCTGTGGAGAAACCGAACTACCTAACACCAAATGTATTCCATGTGAAACTGAAGAATTTTTTGCGAATATGGATAAATCAAAGCATATCCCAAGCTCTTATTTTAAAAAATGATTTCTAATAAAACTGTTAAAATGTTTTGACCTGTAGAATATATCTTGTAGAAGAAGATTAATAAAATACAATTTTAAATTTCCGCTATAGTGTTATTATTATTATTATTATTATTATTCAAAACTACTTAGCTCTTAGTATTTTATTATCCAGTAGTGGTAGTAGTGATAGTCATACGCACATGATTTTTCCTCAAATTGCATTGTACATAATTTTCTGTAAACAAAAGGATTACCTACTGCGCATGATTTTTAGGCCACTTTCTTATTTGCCTCACTCTATACAATTAATTTTTGAGACACGTGTACGTCCCACGTGTTTGGATTTCTGTTAAAGCAAAATGTCGCGACCTTGGTGACTTCCTCTCAATCTACGTATGCATAAAACCTTGGTATTTTACCAAGTTCTGTAATTTCAGTTTTTAATATCTTATCATTATTATTCTACGTCGCAAATCACGCCCAACCATGATTATCTATTTTTTCTATAACGACCGTATTTTCTATAAGTAAAACATTTGATACTTCTATTAATTAATTTATTTTATGTACGTAAATATAGATAATAATATATGTTTCCATTAAGTAACAGCCGAAAGAAAGTCAATGTTCCTCTCTGTGATATCAGACCGAAGGGACTATCTGGGTCTGATACTGCGCATGATTTTTCGTTACCCGTTGGGTTACTTTCCTGTTTGGTTCATCCTATATAGCTTTATTTTTTATTCACCCTGTCCACTAATAATTTGAATTTCGCGCCGTTTTAATACTAAGCTGATTGGATAGGAGACATACTCTGAATGCTGTAAACTGGTTGGCTGGGGCGCGTGGTCCTAAAGCTGTCATCTTATTGAAAATTGCCTTTTATATAAAATGCTTGTAACAAGTACTTAAATAAAGTATTAATATAATCTAGTTATTCTTTTTATTTCTAGTTTACTTTTGAAATAAAATATCCTAAAGTTACGTAATGTTTATTAGTTGCAACATATATAAAAGAAGTAATTACAATATATAAATACAATAAATTCATGCAATAAAAGATATAAAAATCATTCATATCCATCTTTTGTTTTCTCATCGCAGCTAACAGGCTCAGACATTGTGAAAGACTGATTAAAATAAAAGAAGCAGCTTACTTAAATGTTTTTATTTATTATTTAAATCATATAGTACATTATCTTTATAATAATGTAGATATTCACGCAGGGCATTACTTAACAAACTATCATTAGATACGTCACAAAACGCTAATAATATTTCCTCTACATTTAGCGTTACTCTATTGGATTTAAGCCACAAATTTATTAATTCTAAAATATTATGATAATATGAACAAAAATTTAACGACTCTAACATAGCAATACGAGATGATAAAACACATGAGTCTATTATTAAGATTTCCTTTATATCTTGATCAAACAGTTCAAAGCTGGCGTTAAACTTTTTTATATTCACTACTTTGACATCTTTATAGAGGAGATGGGATATGTAAATATAATCCCCACACTTGTCGGTTACTGCTTCTGATTCATCGGGATGACCTTCTTGTGTTTGCGAGAAGAAATTTGCTTGTAATTGTCGCAAAATGTCCGTGAATGTACACCATTCATATGTGCTGAAGGATATTTTCATTGGCTTATAATTGTACTGTATAATAACAGCAGGACAAAAGCTTCTTGCCGGACTCAAGCCACACTGGATTTGAATGGAGTTAGTCATCAAAGGGAAAATTGCGTGTAACAAATACACATTTTCCTTATTTGCTGCATGCTCGTATCTTGCCAATATTTCATCGAGCTCCTTACTGTAATCAACACTACTATTTATAGAGTCCATGGAATCCTTATCAATATTTTCACCTTCACTTAGATAACCACTGTCTGTTTCAATACTTCCAGTCATGATAATGTCTAATGGTTTACTGAGCTTATTATATTTTAAAATTAGGCCCGCGTTAAAGATGTCTATCTATGTTGCTTTGTTACTGTTGCTTTAATAATACCAGCATTGAGTATTATACACTTTTACTAATGTTGATTACGTCATACACTTGGTAAACTACTTTGTACTATTAACAATGCTGAGCGTGATGTAAATACTGCTAGACGATTGTGTGCTAAACTGATATTTTCAACATCTATTTGACTATTTATAGGAACTCTCTGTGTCACATGGTAACAAAGCCGTACCATGCACGTGTGCAGCGAATGATATTATTATTTCCTGTTATTATAAAACTAGTTATATTAGCGTCTCGCTGACGCATCTTTATTTTATCTTATCGGTTGCTTTGTTTATTCGTACAATGAAGCCCATTGTCTATTGTATTAAAAATACCACGTGTGCGGCGAGTGATGATAATTAATTGCTGGAAAACGCGGCTTCCGCGAATAAATCTTATCACATTTTACATATTTTCTGTTATTGTACTTTATTTTTATCTTATCGTTTGCTTTGTTTATTCATACAATGAAATCCATTGTCTATTGTATTAAAAAATGGGAAGACCATTGTGTATTGTATTAGAATAAATGCACTGCTACCGCATTTCCTGTGCAGTTGTGAATTTTTTCATTTATGTGTATGTACTTGTGGAGAGAAAACGTGTTTTGGTATTTAAATATTCATAATATGGTTTATCGAATATAATATTTTAGTGTCTATTACATTGGAGTAAATGAAAAGAAGGTACTGTTTTTTTTTTTAAATTTTATTATAGGAACTCTCTGTGTCACATGATGACAAAGCCGTACCATGTACGTGTGCAGCGAATGATAATATTATTTCATGTTATTATAGTACTAGTTATATTAGCGTCGAAGTTTAATATTAAGATTAAGTTTTTACATCCTCTTTACTTGGGTGTAGCTTTTGCGCATTTGAATTTACCCACTACTTTCAGAGATTTGGATCTCCATGAGAGCCTCTTTTAGCATTTTTTTGTAACTTACATAATTTCTAAGTTCTATTTGTGATTTTTATATCTAAAAGTTGTAAGTAGATACTTTTCATGTACCCTGGTATACATACCAACATTTTGTAATTTACGCCTGCACTCGTATAAATTTATGTGAGTTATATTACTATCTCGATGACGTATCTTTATTTTATCTTATCGTTTGCTTTGTTTATTTGTAGAATGAATACCATTGTCTATTGTCTTTCTCTCTCTTTCTTTCTCTCTCTGACTAATTGCTACAATATTTGTAGTAGAGGAATTTTGTATACATAGGGACAAATAGATGATTGTTAGATATACTAACATCATGCACAAGATTTTATCAGTAAAATCTATATTTTTAACATCGCGTTTTCACTTTGAGAATGATGATTTTATCCTGTCGTTTGAAAATTGGGGTGGGGTGAAACTTATTAACGGCTATTTGCTATACTTTATGCCTTACATCAGTGTGACGGTAAATCACCGATTCATACAATATTGCGCAATATGGTGTAATAACTTATAAGTATTAAATATATTTCAAAGGTTTTAACCATGAAATTATATAAGAACTTTAATCACTACATTTATTTGTATTTTTTATCAACACAGCTGTGCGCGGTTATCCTGTGTTCTTTCATTTCTAATAGTTTATCAGGCTCCCATTATTAATAAATATGTTCGCTACAAATTTTTAAGTCTTGGTACGTCAGACAGGGGTTTTCCACTAACGGGACTGATGTAGGGTCAGTTTGAAATAAGGTTAACCGTCACGTAAAATACGTCACGCGTACCCGCTAAACACGACGTGTACCCGCAAAACACGTGACGTGTACCCGCAAATTCGTTACGCGTACCCGCAAATTCGTTACGCGTACCCGCAAACAGGTCACGCGTACCCGCAAACACGTCACGCGTACCCGCCTCACGCAAAATAAGGCTAACCATCACGTAAAATAAGGGTAAAATAAAGGGTAACATTAAGGCTAATAAGGGTAACATTAAGGGTAACATTAAGGCTAATAAGGGTAACATTCAGGCTAACATTAAAGCTAATAAGGGTAACATTAAGGGTAATAAGGCTAATATAAAGGCTAACCGTCACGAAAATAAGGCTAACATTAAGGCTAATAAGGGTAACATTAAGGCTAATAATGGTAACGATGATAACGAGGATAACGTACAAGGATAACGATGATAATTAGTAAGGATAACGAGGATAATGTGTATAAAGTTTTGCTACAATTTTTTAAATCTTGGTACTGTGACGCTCTTTGCTCGAGGGTGCCAATTTGTGACGTCCCCTTCTCAAGGGTGCCAATTTGTTACGTCCCCTTCTCAAGGGTGCCAATTTGTGTAGCTCTTAATTCGGTTTCGGATTTATCCTCGGATTTTTGCCATCGGGCGCCACACATCCATAGGTTTCACGTGGTGAATGGTCCACGCGCACTCTACTCGCTTATGAGTAAAGGCGGGGTAGCTACAGTGAAGAAGGTGTACACGTATACTTGCCAGAGGGTCAAACGTTTCTCAAATCTAGGTAATAAAAGTCGGTTTCGGAAGTTACTACAAGATTTATTAAAATAAAATTAAATAGACAAGCAGCAACATAATAGGCGGACAGCAAAATAAATATATTAGCAAAAGTAGCAAATCAGCAAAATAAACAAACGGTAGTAAGCAACAATATTATATACATATAGGCAATCTATTAAACCCAGGTTATTAGCAGTAGTGCATTTTATTCAAGCATTAAAGCGGCAGTAAAGTTTCAATCACAGTTTAAGAGAAGAAGCGGTGTAAATATTAAACAAGTTATTTTACAATAAATCAGACGGCTTTGTAGGGATTCGGAACAAAGGAACGGGTTGTGGAAGTCTTCCTGAGGGTCGAACACGCGCTACAGGTTTATTCATCAGCTTATATAAAAGGTTCGGGATAGATATAGTTATAGAAATCTTTCCTGAGGGTCGAACACGCGCTACAGGTTTATTCATCAGCTTTTACCTAAGGGTTCGGGGTATATAATAATAATAATAATAATAATAATAAATGCTTTCACTACAACCATTTTTCTAAAGAAATACATTTACAGTTAACAAAGTTATGTTATAAAGGGCAGAGTTCAGTGTTTTTAAGAAAAAAAACCCCTGCTCTTCCACTCAATCCACAAAGAGAAAGAACAAAATAATCATGTAACGGTAACACCAACAAAATATAAATATATGACTGGAATCAAAACATTGAAAGAACAATAAGAAAAAGAAAAAGGAAGACATGTAGCTCTTGCTAAATATTTATTGCTGAAAGAATTTTTTTAAACTGATTTTTAAATTTTTGGCTTGGCAGATCCTTGAGAACGCTAGGAATGGCATTATAAAAAGATGCTATACAATATGAAAATCCAGAACGAAATATGGAAGTTTTATGTTTAGGAACTGTAATAGTGCTCTTGAATCTAATATTTAAGTTATGTAAATCTGTCCTATAAGTTATTTTTTCATACAAATAAGGAGGTGACCTATTAGCAGAACATTGTGATAAAACAAGCAACTGTGGAGATGATTCCTATTTTTAATATTTAACCAACCAATTTGTTTCAGACTTGGAGAAATCGAATCATATTTCCTAACTCCACATATTAACCTTACACAACTATTTTGCAATCTTTGTAATCGAAGAACATCAACTTGTCTTAAGAAAGGGTAATATAGAACTGATGCATAATTCATGTGAGATAGTACAAGAGCTCCGCATAATAGAGTTTTGGCTTTTCTAGTTAATACATCCTTGCTTGAATAAATTAATTTTAAATTTCCAAAAGATTTCCTAATAATATGATTGACATGTTCTGTAAATTTCAAACCAGAATCAATATATAATAATAATAATAATAATAAGGACTTTATTACCAAAGTAATCATATAAGTTAGTACTACATTAGCAACCAAACAGTGAGGCGAAGTTCAGGCAAGCCTGCTCTTCCACTTAACCTCCAATACAAGTGATAATCATTAACAACAATGATCAAACAGAATAAAGAAGAGAAAAAAAGATAAAACAAAATTATAACTATTACATTATACACAAAAAAAAAATTATAAATATTATAAATATTCACCCACATAATAAATACACCTACCCCAATATGCAACTTTGCACTTGTAGTAACATATTACGCAATTTAAATCTGAACGACGCAATGTTATCACAACGTTTTATCTCAGCAGGAATTTCACTGTAAACTTTACTAATATTGTAAGAGAAAGATCTCTCAAAGAGGGCTGTTTTATGGAGAGGTATTGTAATTAACGATTTTCTCCTAACATTAATGTTATGAACATCGGTGCGGAACCTGATTTTATTATAAAGATAAGGCGGAACCTTCGTGAGCACAACCTTGCGATACAGGACAGAGGAATGGAGTTTCCTTCTATTTTCCATACTAAGCCATCGTAACTCAGATAACTTATGTGAAATATGCTCTCCTCTAGGTACACGACAAATCAAATGCATGCAGGAATTTTGCATTTTCTGTATTTTTTTTGCAGTTAATAAATCTATACAGGGTCCATAAACAACATCACAGTAATTAAAGTGTGATAGAACTAAAGAATTACATAATAGTTTCAAGGTATGAGAATTTAATAATTTTCTACTTGTACAAATATTTTTAAGGTTAACGAATGCTTTTTTAATAAAATTATTAATGTGGGACCTAAATCTTAAATTATTATCTAATATCAAACCTAAATTCTTAGCCTCATCCACTACCTCAATAGGCATATTATTCAAAACCACCCGCAAATCCTGTGAATATCTTAAACGAGCATTAGTTCTACCAAACAACATAACTTTAGATTTACTAGGATTAATATTTAAATTATGATCTACAGATTTTTTCATCAATTTCTTTAATTCATCATTAATATATACATTAGTCTGCGCCATATCCTCACATTTGAAAGTATAATAAATTTGTGAATCATCTGCATAACAGTGTACGTTGCCATGTGTTATATCAGTATATAATTGACTAGTATATATTAGAAAAAGTAAGGGCCCAAGAACCGAACCTTGAGGCACACCTCGCTCTAGCTGACACAAGGACGAATATTCATTTTCATACTTAACAAACTGACACCTATTAACTAAATAATTTTTTAAAAACAAAATTGCATCATTATGTAATCCTACATAATGAAGAATCGACAAAAGAACAGAGTGATCAATACAGTCAAAAACTTTACTATAGTCTAATAAAATAAGTGCACTTAATTTGTCTTCATCTGCAGCTTTGAGAATCTCATCAACTATGTGAGCTAGAGAAGTTGCACAGCTATAGCCCATTCTAAATCCGGATTGAAATCGGGGTAGAATATTATATTTATTCAAATAGTCAGTAAGTTGCTCATACATTATTTTTTCTAAAATTTTGGATAACAAAGGCAATATACTGATGGGTCGTAAATCCTTATACTCCTGAGGCAATTTTACTTTGGGTAAGGGTGTAACTATTGCAGTTTTCCACGCCACAGGAAATTCACTATTTAATATGCATGAATTTATTATATTAGTTATATATGGAACAATATAAGGACATGAAAACCTTAACATCGTCAAATTAATATGATCATTTCCTTCAGCATGACTAGAAATGCCTTGTAATATTTTATAAACTTTCTCATTTGAGATAAGAGTAAAAGATAGTTTTTCCTCAAATAAGCATTTCTGATTATTGGAATAAAAACGCTTAGTTTGCTCCAAATTACCAGAGGGTAAATTTTTCACTGAATCTATAAAGAAACTATTAATATTGTTTACATTATTCAAGGTATCAGGTAAACTGTTACAATATTTTTTAGAGTGAATATTTAATTCATCAAGATATTTCCATATATTTTTATTGTCATTCCTCATTTTGTAATCAAAATATGCCTTTTTTTCATTATATATAGCAGTAGCTGTTGTTGTTTTTAAATTTTTATAATATAGATAATGCTCAGCTAAGCCGGTATGTTTATATCTAGAGAAAGCGTTATTTCTCAACCTCATCATAAATTGAACATTAGGCGTATGAATTGAATATTAGCGTGAACATATTGTCCAAGGTTTTTTGAAACATGCGTTAGGTCAAGGGGATTGTTATTGATGGTGATATTAATCTTATCCCTACATCTGTTTCTCGCTTTTTCTCTACCAAATAACATAACCTTGGACTTTGTTGCGTTTATAGATAAACAAAATGAATTGGACATTTCTATAAGAGATGAAATATCCTGATTAATTAATCCACAAGCGTATTCCACATTAGTCTCCTTAAAATAATGATACAACTGAGTATCGTCAGCATAGAAATGAACGTTACAAGTTTTAAGTACGTTTTGAAACTCAGCTGTATACAAAGTGACTAAAAGAGGACCAAGTATTGACCCCTGTGGAACACCTTGCTGTATTGGTAACATGTCAGAGTTTTGATTATTAATATGTACTCTTTGATATCTGTCTATCATATATTGTCTCATTAGTTGAACAGATTTGGAACCAAAACCAAAGTAATGCAAGATTGCTAGAAGCTGTAGAAATCTTTCCTGAGGGTCGAACACGCGCTACAGGTTTATTCATCAGCTTATATAAGGGTTCGGGATAGGTATAGCTATAGAAATCTTTCCTGAGGGTCGAACACACGCTACAGGTTATTCATTAGCTTTTACCTAAAGGAATCGGACAGGTATAACTTATAGAAATCTTTCCTGAGGGTCGAACACGCGCTACAGGTTATTCATTAAGTGTCTACCAAAGGAATCGGACAGGCATAGCTTGTAGAAATCTTCCTGGAGGCATACGCACGTCACAGGTTATTCATCAAGACTATACCAAAGGGTTGGGACAGGAACCCTACCTATTGTAACTTACTCAAGTTGCAGGTTCGGAGATCGGCGAAATACTCCCTTTTGAACGAAAATCAGCACGTCTTTTATAGTACTCGGCCGCTGGCTTGAACCAATCAGGACAGCGGATTGCGTTCCATGACCAAATATAGTCTTAAATTTTATTAAATTTGCGGAATGGTTACTTAAAATTAATTCACAATATCGGCAAATGATTCATATGAATCTAATGTGTAATTAGAACATATTTTAATTAATTTTAGCAAAGCATTTTGACTTTTATGCCTTACTGCATCAACCTGCATTTAAATATCGGTTTATAACAAAATAACATATTTAAATACTTATCATTAACAAAACTATATACAGGGTATAACGGAAATCATATCTTTAATAATTAAACAATATTAAATGCAACATAACTTAATTTAATTTAAGTTAATTCGGTAACAATAGGCAAATACGGTATAGTAATACATCAAACATGTCTCAGATATATTCCCCTTAGTAAATTAAACAAGCCCGGTAAATATTTATTGCCGGAAAGTGCATTAAACTTAAATAAACAAATTAATTGTCATAACATGATTATACGGAGAGCTATGTATTCCAAACTTTGTCATAAAATACTTTAATAGACATTATGACTTTATCAAATTCCAAGTAGCGGTTGCATAAGTATTTTTAAATAGCAAATGAATCAAATATCCAGTTCCAATGCATTAAATAAATATTTTAGGGTACCTACAACACGAAAATATTCATGTATTTCGCTAGGAACAAAAACTGCGGGCGGCGTAAAAACAACGTTTATCTCGGCCGGTTTCCATCGAATAAATGTATATTGTCTATAGTCTTATCTGTTAACAAATGCACTATAATAGTAAACTTATTCTGGAAAATATTAATGCATTACATGGATATGAGTTGTTCATAAAAATATTTATATACTTATATACGGTGTGTTCAAATAAAACGGGTCATATTTAATTCTTGTTTAAATTACTACGGGCTAAAAAGTAACTTCGTTACAGTACGCAGACAGGGGTTTTCAGCTCACCTAATTATTATTACTGATTTATATTGATTGATTGATTGATTGATGTTACTGATTTATATTGTACGGGGCTGTTATATTGTTTTGTATAGCCGGTGTGTTGTGGCCTATGATAGTGAACAGACATGTTTAATTCCGAAAAATGTGAGGTTAGAGTTATTAAGTCATTCTTCGAAATGATACTAGATATGAAGGTTATAATTCACACGCAGTAATATTAATTCTTTTAAGTAATTATTAGTCTACTGTCCTGTTACGGACTTATCACCTACGTCATGAAGCTGAAATATTAAAGTTGCAGAAAATTCGTCTCTCGTTGTTTTATAGAGTAAATTTTTTCAAGAATTTTAGCTTTTGATTCATTAAAAACACACAAAGTTTAAGGTTAGGCTCTTTTGGCATATTACGCTAAACAGTCCTATTTGATGTGTAGTACACCCACGTAAGATATTACTTGAATCTGACGTCATGAAGCTGAAATATTAAAGTTACAGAAAATTCATCTCTTGTTGTTTTATAGAGTAAATTTTTCCAAGAATTTTAGTTTTTGTTTCATTAAAAACGCGCAAAGTTTAAGGTTAGGCCCTTTTGGCATATTACGTTAAACAGTCCTATTTGATCTCTAGTACACCCACGTAAGATATTACTTGAATCTGACGTCATGAAGCTAAAATTTTAAAGTTACATAAAATTCGTCTCTTGTTGTTTTATAGAGTAAATTTTATCAAGAATTTTAGTTTTTGTTTCATTAAAAACGCACAAAGTTTAAGGTTAGGCATATTACGTTAAACAGTCCTACTTGATGTCTAGTATACCCACGTAAGATATATCCTCTTGGCTTGGCTGTGTCTTTTGCTGTGTTTGAATTTACCAGCCAATTTCAGATATTTGAATTTGCCGCCAGACTACAGCAGAGACCCCTTGCATCCATGGCAGCAGCTCTTGCTTTTGCTGCTTTTAAATTTACCCGCTAATTTCTCAGATATTTGAATTTGCCGCCAGACTACAGCAGAGACCCCTTGCATCCATGGCAGCAGCTCTTGCTTTTGCTGCGTTTGAATTTACCCGCTAATTTCTCAGATATTTGAATTTGCCGCCATATAGTAGAGATCTCTTGCGTCCATGTCAGCTCTTGCTTTTGCTGCGTTTGAATTTGCGACAGAATCCTGCTTTCGCTATTAGATTGAAAATAGTTTGAAGTTATAGTTTGAAATTAATATCACGGATGTCGCTACGACTCATTTGATATATATGAATATATACTTTTTTGTTTTTTGACGTACGAGTTTGGGACTTTTTTCTATTGGTACCAATCAGAATTTGGGGGTGTAGGGGGATTTTCCCATTTGTTTTTTCGATATTCGCACGCGTTTACGAGTTATAACGATTTTAAGTTTTTGTAACGCTAATTTCAGATATTTGAATTTGCCGCCATCAGACAGACTGCAGCAACCAATTAGGCGCTGCTACATGTCACGTGCCACCTGTCATAAAGATCTAAGCCTTTAAATTTACCCGATAAACTCTCAGCGCGACTCGTGACGTCACCAAACTTAATTTTTTTGTTTTTTGACGTACGAGTTTGGGGAGTTTTCTATTGGTAGAGCACTACCAATCAGAACCAGGGGTTTCTAGGGGGAGATTTTTCCACTTGTTTTTTCGATATTCGCACGCGTTTACGAGAAATAACGATTTTTAGTTTTTTAAGGTAATTCCATTTCCAATTTCAGATATTTGAATTTCCCGCCATCAGACAGACTGCAGCAACCAATTAGGCGCTTCTACATGTCACGTGTGACCTGCCGAAAAGACCTAAGCTTTTAAATTTACCCGCTAAATTCTCAGATATTTTACATTCCCCATATCGCGCATTTGGCGCCAGACACCCGCAATCTCTATACCTAATTTCAGGCCGCCATCTTGACGATAGCAACCTACTGCGCATGTTTTTCTGTCCGCATTCACGGCCAGTTACGTCATTGTTTTTCTATCAGCATTCTTATTTTTCTCATCCTGTATATAGCTTTTGATTCACCCTGTACCTAATTTCAGACCGCAATATTGCCGATAGCAACCTACTACGCATGTTTTTCTATCTGCATTCACGACCAGTTACATCATTGTTTTTTCTATCAGCATTCATACGAGTTACGTCATTGTTTTTCTTTACATTCTTATTTTGCTCATCCTGTATATAGTTTTTGATCCACCCTGTATACTAAATATTTGAATTTGCCGCCATACTGCCGCGCCTGTAGTGGCCGCCTGAACTACTACCTTGGGCGCGGCTCGTGACGTTAGGCCGCCATCTTGACGAACCTACATCACACACTCTTGGGGTGCTCTTCTGCAGCCCCTGGGGCTCCTACACCTGCAGGGATGCTACAAGAATATGGGGGGATGCTACAAGAAGTCTGCTTCTGCACTCTGAAGCCAATGGTTAGCGGCTCCGTGGTCTAGCTCGATGGTAGCTGGACATCGAGCTCGCTGTGACTTTGAAAGTGGCGGGGAACTGTCCCAGCATATCTACTTACATGCCACGTGTCAGCTGTCAAAAAGATCTAAGCTTTTAAATTTACCCGCTAAACTCTCAGCGCGACTCGTGAAATCACGCCAGACGCCAGACACCTGCAATCCCCATACCTAATTTCAGGCCGCCATCTTGACGATAGCAACCTACTGCGCATGTGTTTTCTATCCGCATTCTTATTTTGCTCATCCCGTATATAGCTTTTGATTCACCCTGTATACTAAATATTTGAATTTGCCGCCATACTGTCGCACCTCCTCGTGGCCGCCTAAGCTATTACCTTGGGCGCAGCTCGTGACGGCAGGCCGCCATCTTGACGAACCTACGTCACACACTCTTGGGGTGCTCTTCTACAGCCCCTGGGGCTCCTACACCTGCGTGGATGCTACAAGAATATGGGGGGATGCTTCTTCACCCTGACGACAATAACCAGCGGCTCTGTGGTCTAGCTCGATGGTAGCTGGCCATCCAGCTCGCTGACAGTTCACTTCCGGTCGGGATCTCTCCTAACCTATCTACTAATATTTGCATTTAATAATACTCCTATATTACATTATTTAAAGAAAGAACCATTTAAAAGACTTTAGATTCCATTGAGGTTTTCATTACTTAATATTTATTCACTTCGGGTGTTATTAATAACCATATAGAACTAATTTGCTGGGGCACCGGTTCCACAAATTGGTTCGATTAAAAAGAAATTCGTACATTGCATACACCATTGGTAATCGCTATTAAGAGACACTCTCTTTGGGAGCAATTATCATTGCTAACTTTGGGGTGGCGATATAAATATAAAACTTCCACCGCTGGACAAAACTGCAGAGACAAGAAGTGGTAGGGTTCACTAGACAAGCTGAAAGGCATTGTACTGTTTAGTGGGCAGTTTGGTCTTCTTAGTGCCGCCAGCGGCGAAGCAAAAGAAGTGTGGGCCAGGAAGGAAGACTGGTAACCTCCAACGGGGACGGACGTCGCGGATACTAGGTATTCGCGTACGAGCAGCCCGTCTCAGGTGGAAGAGCGTAGTATCATCCACCTGTGTACATCGGGGGTATCGCCTAGTTGGCCAGCAGCGGCTAGGACGATCCGGGTGTGTTGTAACACTCCCCTGGCTAGATTTAATCTAGCGAGAGCCATTTCGAGTGACAGGCAAGGTATTTAAATCACTTCCACCTATTTTTCAACAGTAAATACCGGGATGATGCGACGACATGGCGCCCAGCAACGTGGGGCAGTGCAGGTGCCAGAAGAGGCACGGCCAGCGACGCCGACTTCAAGATATGCCGGCTGGCGGCGTATGCTGGAAGAGAGCTGGAGCGCGAGGGTGTCTGGATAGGCATCCACCCCGAATAGGACCCAAGAAGACCTACTAGAAGTCTCGCAAGCCGAGCCAACATACCAACAACGACAAGAAGCCAGTGGCACCGCGACGTGGCGCACACGCGACGCTACAGAAGACAACGCGACGCCGGCTGGACCTTATCCAAGTCAAGGGACTTGGTGGCGCCCAACCCAACACACGTCAATGGATAGACAAGTGGACACGACCTGGTGCCAAGAACCAGCGCGTGTTCGAGAAGAATCTGCGGCGACCCGGCACCAGGCGCCGCGGCGCCCAGACGACGCTACACAGGCCATGATGTGGGCCCTAACCACCCTCCTTGAGAAGACAGAAAAGATGGCTAGGGTCCAATACCCCGTCAGGACCGACATCGAGTACGCTGCGCGGGACAACGAGGACCCCGTTTATCGAAAAGCTGGAGGATTTCTATTACGAAAATAGGATCCCCGACAGCGACAAAAAGCTAAAAATAGCGAAGAATTGCTTGCGGGGACAAGCGAAAACATGGTGCGAACGGCAGCCCCGAACAATGGGATACGAAGCACTTAAGAAAAAAATAATCGACAATTTTAGCAGCGTCGCTGTACTTAGCGACTTGACGAGGAAATTGTATGGTGAGGTGCAAGGACCTAAAGAAGTAGTGTTCACCTTCGTGTCGGCGAAAGTGGCAGTATTTGAAAGGCTTGCGCCCGGAACCCCGGAGGAAGCAAGAACCCGGATTATCGTCGAGCAGCTCAGACCCGAAATCCGGACCAATGCGCGCTTGGGGCGGTTCATCAATACCGAAGAGTTGATGAATACCGTCACACAAGTGGAGGCAGATTTGCAGGCGGTGGGGCCACGAGAAGCATGGAGCCACCCTCAAATAAGAAATTGGACTAAGGGGTATGAAGTATCAGGAGCAGCGACCGAAGTTGCCGCCCCGCAGAGAGAAGCTGAACGACGCCAAGACGTCCCCCAGAGGCGCCCGGATTACCGCGGACCACCGCCGCGAAGGGATTATCAGGGGAGACGCGAAGAATACCGCGGCCCACAGCCGCGACGGGAATTTCAGCAGGAGCCGCGTAGAGCACGCGATGAGTACCACGGACCGCCGCGACGGGATTTTCGAGAGCAAGGACCGCCACGTAGGGACTGGCATCAAGCACCGGAGTCGAGGCGTCGATCACCGCCTCGACGTGGAGCGGTAAATTCGGTCTCTACGAGGGAGGCGGTCGGGACAAGAAGAGCCGCGACATTCACCGCCGCGACAATGGTCGCCCCGAAACTCGCCGTCGCGACGGCTGTCGCCGCGATGATCGCTTACGAGGGAGACGTCACAGCACAGATGACAGCAGCAACAACGAAGAGCCGCGGGAAACGATGCGAGGTACAAGGACAACCTCGGCCCAGTCCCTCTTCGCAACAGTAATGGACCGCAAGGAAAGACGAGAAGAGACTGTGACAGGGCGCAGTCACTTCGCAAGAGACGCAAACGCCCTCGACGTGGGAAATGGACACGGCTATGAATACTGAACTGGAAAGTTATGAGATAGGCTGTACTGGAGAGAATAAGGATGTACGAAAAGAAAGAAAACGTACCAGCTAAACTGCAGAGTCCGAGCTAGGAGTTTTGCGAGAAAAAGGAAAGAGAAAGTTGACGATGTGTGGCCGCCTTAGTATGTGTGCTGAACAGGACGCCGTAGTCTGGGGAGCAGACACTGACACGGCACGGGAAGCGGGGATAAGCTACACGGTTAATACCGCCGTCGGGGAAGATGAAGCACCCCGTCTCATTGTGTGGATTCAGGATAGGAAGGTCGCAGCCCTTGTGGATTCGGGGGCTGGTGTTAATTTGCTTAGGACAGAGAAAGCAGAAGGGCTCATAACATACGAGGAGGCCGCCACACTTCAACTAGCAAGTCAAGGAGCAACTATGGAGACTAGGGGGTTCGCGGATGTGGACTGCACCCTAGCCGAAGCCCACCTAAGGACGAAGATGCTGCTGGTCGATGACCTACACGAGGAATGTATCCTAGGTCGGCCCTGGCTCGAAAATGAAGCTGTGATAGATTTCAAGCAGCGTACAGTGTATTTCGGGACAGAAAAGAGACGTTGTGCATTCTGGATGGACAACGTACGGAATACACGCGAAGAAACGTCAGAGATGGAAAATGTATTAGAAAAAAATTACCCGCCGATTTCCAGGAAGAATATCGGGGGGTTTTACACGAGTACATCGACATTTTCTCCAAGGAACCGAAACCAGCCACTACCAGGACAACAGAACATAGGATAATTTTAAAGGACGACATACCTGTTAGAGTAGCACCCTTTAGGTACTCAGAAGAAAAAAGAAAACAATCAACGAAGCATGCGAGGAGATGCTGCAGCAAGACGTGATTCGCCGCAGCGCCTCGGACTATAATTCACTCGTACTATTAGTGAAGAAAAAGGATAAAGAACACCGTTTCTGCGTGGATTATCGAAAGTTAAATGAAAAAACTTTAGCAGAAACAGGAAGTCTACCACCTATCGACGACACGATCAAGGAGCTAGGAAATGCGAAGTATTTCACAACGCTGGACTTAAGAGCAGGCTATTGGCAAGTGCCTATGGAAGAAAATAGCAAGAAATATACAGCGTTTTCTACACCGGATGGAGCAGCTTACGAATTTATGCCCTTCGGACTCACCGAAGCGCCCGAAAGTTTCCAGAAGCTTATGACGGAGGTGTTGCGAGGATATATTCATCTTTTTGTTAAGGTGTACCTCGACGACATCGTCATTTATTCACCGACGCAAGAAGAACACGTCGAACATATTCAGAGGGTACCCGAGTGGCTACGACAACATGGGCTGTGTGTGTCACCCAAAAGTCTTGTTTTGGTGCCACCCAAATACAATACTTAGGGCACACAATTACACAGTGCCATAACGAGCCGCACGAGCAAATACGACGCTACCCATCACCCAGGACAGTACGCGAACTCCGGCAGTTCTTAGGCACTGCAGGATGGCTTCGCGAGTACGTACCTGGGTTCGCCGAAAAAGCAGCACCGCTGACCGATATGCTCGACGCTAAAAAGAAGTTTAAATGGACATCAGCAAAAGAAGAAGCTTTCGAAAAGCTAAAAAGACGCCCTGGCTAACCACGAACAACTGCACAGACCTGTCCCCGATTTGCCGTTTTGCTTGCAAACGGACGCTAGCGGCGTGGGAATGGCTGCTGTATTGTTCCAAGAAGAAGCCAGCGGACAGAGAAAAATTATATCCTGCGCATCCGCTAAATTCACGAAAACTGAAAAGGCCTATCACGCGAATGAACAAGAGGTGCTTCTTGACTTTCGAAGTCAAGAAGTACAGGCAATGGCTTGAGGATAGCGACTTCACTCTGTATACTAATAGTAGAGCGCTGCTCTGGCTAGATAGGTACAAGGATGAAAAGTTGAAGCTAACGCGCTGGGCTTTAATGCTACAGACGTATCGCTTGAAGGTAGTCCACGTCCCCGGACGATGCAACGAACTACTAGACTTTTTATCACGAAATCCCCAGGAAGAACTAGGCGAAGACCACCCGGATGTCGACGACAGGATGTTTCCAGCGATAAACTGCGTAGAAGAGCAGCAGGCACATCCCATGGCGCCGACAGAGCGACCGTTGTTCGACAGAGTGCGAGAAAGCCAAGAAAACGACGAATCGTGCCGCGAAGATCGCGCAAAAATAAATAGAATACAGCGGGACGGACCCGGAAATAAACAGGAGGCTAGTGTGGCAGAAAGATACTTCGTGGAGACGAATATCGTCTGGAGACGACGAGGAGAAAATCAGCGAGCTTTGTATGTGCCCTGCGACATGCGAGCCCATGTACTAGAGTATTACCACGACTCGGCACTCGCAGCACACTCCGGAAGAGACGAAACTGTGCGAGCAATCCAGAGGATCTACGATTGGCCATAACTCGCGGGAGACGTGAAAAAGTATATACAGGCGTGCCTGATATGTGCTTCGACGAAAACTGGCGCACGGCAACCAAAAGCTTCTCTGCGCTCGCGAGTACCAGAAGAATCTTGTCACACGTGGAGCATCGACATAATAGGACCAAGAACAAAAGAACCCAATTACCGAAGAACAAAAATAACGAAGAAGGGATATATTATAGTAGCTGTGGATATTTTCTCGAAGTGAGGAGAAGCCAAGGCCACAGTGAGAGCGACACATAAAGAAGTAATAGGCTTTCTACAAAAACTATCGTCGCGATGGGGCTACCCAGCTGAAATAATTTCAGACAACGGCAGCGTTTTCAAGAGCAAGCAGTGGAGAAAATATCTTAGAGAAAACCACATTGAAGCCTACTATACGCCGATTTACCATCAGAAGGCAAATCCTGTGGAACGACGAGTTCAAGAACTGAAGAAGAGGTGGAGACGCGCGTCGCTGGGACCAGCGACGCGACGAGGCGCTATTCACATTGGGCAACCGGAAAAACGACGCCTCGGGACAAGCCCCGAGCGAATTAATACTAGGCGAAGAACTGAAGAGACCCGGCGAGTGGACAATACCACGAGAAGTGGTACCAGCGCCGAACAGGACACCGGAGGCCCGAGAGGAGCGCGTAAGAAAAGCGCCGAACCACCAAAAAGATTACACTCGCAAGCTGTTCCCGGAACCGCGAGAAACCGAGGTAGAGTTCGAGCACGGGATGGGCGTCCTCACCGCGTTTGGCACAGCGAAAATTCATTTCACCCGACGTGGACTGGAACGCATCAGGTCGTGGAGCGACTTGGAAATATTACATACATGGTCGAGCAAGACGGCTCACATGTACGTATCCATGTCGACTACCTGCGTCCTGCACCGCCGGGCCAGCAATAAGAAGACTTCGCGTAAAGAATAACGTCGTCGCTGCGACACCCGGCAAATAGCAGGGCGACAAGAGCCGAAGAATTACCCAAAGTGCGAGTAATAGAAAGCCAGCAAAACAGGATAGTTAGTGATGCGTAGCATATACAGAAGGACTTGATTGTGGCCGCCGAGGGATGACGTATGCCAAACAGATTGTCGCCGTCTGCGGGCGCAGACCTACGACAGAGCCAGCAAGTATTCGTAAAAAGCCGCTGTTGGAGAAACTAAAGTCCTCCACCTCGCCCGCAAGGAGGTTTAGCTAGTGTGGATTCGCTAGCCGGTGAAAAAAACGACCCAGGGGAGGAAAACAGGCACGGGAGGTTTTGCCGAGTCGAAAAGACCGCCACAGCAGCGTACAGGAAAAGCAGGGACGATGTCACACGGCGGATAGCTTTGCAGGTGGACTAGGAAAGCACACGCAATAATTAAGAAGATTAATTATTTCACCGACCTAGTACAAAAGTAGGTCAGCAGTATCTAAGAAGGATTATCCCACTGACCTCGGACAAGACAGGCCAGTGACGCCTAAGAGGATTATTCTACTGACCTAGAAAAGGGTAGATCAGTGACCTCCAAGAAAATCGGTAGTTTGAGTTGTCAAGAAAGAAATAATGAAGCAAGGAAGAAGAAACCACCACAACAGGCGACCCATAGCATCGGGGGGACTTGCACAACGACGGAGTAAGGTCGTATACTTTTTATTTTATTCTTTTAAACTGTACTATAGCTAGGGATTTGTAAATACCAGGATAGCTCATGTATATAGTATATTTACATGTTTTGTTTTAACCTAGCGTAGAAAATTTGTAAGTAGTACCTTAGGGATATTTTTCTATCTTTTAGTTTGTATATACACCTTGTGAACGTTACAGGACTTCGAGCTTGGCAGGCAACATCTACAGTACAGGAGGTAAATCTGCAGACCCTTCTCGAGGAGGTCATACAACCCAGGTTAGGACTCCCGGACTTTTGCAGACGTAGCTACCCTCCTGGCTTTAAGGAACCTCGCCGAAGCTACACCGAGTCCTAGGTTATGCCTAAGAGGAGATAGAAATCTTCTAAGGGTTTCTTGCCGTTTTTCCCTTAGGCAGTAACCGAACTGGCGGATTTTTCTACGATCCTATGAAAGGAAATTAAAAAAAAAGAAATAAAAAAAAATTGTTCTTTTTCAAGAACAGGAAATGAAGATGTCACAGCAAATTATTTTTTATATTGTTCCATACGAGGGAGGTGTCGCTGGAGCGGCTATTTTACCTACCCCTGTAGGTTTACCTTTAGGTGATGCGCGCCGCCAGGCATCTGCGAGCCAGCCCCATAATAAACACGGTCGAGAAACCCGACTGGGAAAAATCTGCCTCTTTGGTTCTTGGCTTTTGTGGAGTAGGTAGTGATTTTGTGAGTGTCTGTGTTTGTCTGGGTATGTGCTAAAAGCATTTATTTATTCACATTTTTCGATAACTTGTTGTTCGATAAGTTTTAATAATTGCATTTTCATATCATTTATACATTACGTTATTCCACCAATAATTTATTAGATTTGAATTTTATATTATTTCTATATTGCGTGCTAAAGGTACACCACGTGCACATTCATTCACCACGTGGCTTATTCACTTTTACTCACCTTTAAGCATTAATATTTATATTTGCATTTAATAATACCTTTAATAGGTAATACATTATTTCAAAAAGAACCATTTAAAAGAGTTTAAATTCAATTGAGGTATCATTGTTTAATGTTTATTCACTTCGGGTGTTAGTAGGTATGGCGGCGGGTTAGGCCGGGCTCCGCCCCTCAACAAAGGCCCATAGGGCTCCTGGAGCCCCCGGCTGACAAAATGGGGCCCCGTAGGGCTCCGTCCCACAATGGAGACTCCAGCTGTCAAAAACAAAATGGGCCCCCAGCTGTCAAAAACAAAATGGGGTCCCAGCTGTCAAAAACAAAATGGGGCGCCCAGCTATCAAAATGAGGACCATTGAACTACAGAACAGAATGAGACCATTGAACTACAGAACAGAATGAGACCATTGAACCACAGAACAGAATGAGATCCCACGACGACACCCCCGAAATTTAGAAAAGGACTACCCAAATTTAGAAGAGGACCCGGAAATTTAGAAAAGGACCCCCGAAATTCAAATTCATTCAGGGTGTCCGAAAAATGTTAGTTATAGGGTGAGCCAAAATAAGAAGTAACCTGCCTATTTAAACAAAAATCATGCGCAGTAAATATTCTACTATAACAGAAAAACATGCGCAACAGTCCTGTTTATAGAAAAAACATGGCTGTCAATAAAAAATAGCGGAAAATTCAAATTATTAGTGTACAGGGTGTATCAAAAAGATATGCTATATAGAATGAGCCAAACAATAAAGTAATCTGACAAGTAAAGAAAAATCATGCGCAGTAAATTGCAACAGAAAAAACATGGCTGTCAGTAAAAAAAAAGAGGGAAATTCAAATATTACTATACAAAGTGTATCAAATTAAAAGCAGGGTGAACCAAAATAAGAAAAGAAGAAGTTTAAGTAAAAAATCATGCGTAGTAAATTCCAACAGAAAAAACATAGCGGCCAGTAAAATAAAATAGTACGAAATATTAGTGTACAGGGTGAATCAAAAATAAAACTATATAGGGTGAGCCAGACAAGAAAGTAACCTACCTATTAAAGAAAAATTATGAACAGTAGATCGTTTTATTTATAGAAAAATTGTATGATGAAATAATAGAAAAAAAACATGCGCAGTAAATTTCAATATTTAAACAGAAAAAAAACATGGCTGTTACTAACATAAAAATAGCAGGAAATTCAAATTATTAGTATACAGGGTGTACAAAAAATAAAGCTATATAGGATGAACCAAACAAGAAAGTAACCTAACGGGTAAAGAAAAGTCTTGCACAGTAGATTCCAATATATACACAGAAAAAACATAGCGATCAGTAAATTTAAAAAATAGTGGGAAATTCAAAAAGGAGGAACGTAGTCAGTGACAATGTATTGTAGCAAAGGTAGCGATAGAGAGAGAGAGAAAGAGAGAGAGAGGCCCAGACAGTCTCTTCCGGTCTGACATCACTGACAGGAACATTGACTTTCTTACAGCTGTTACTATATATATAACTATTCGCTAATATTAATATATATTTACGTATATAAAATACATAAATTAATAGAGGTATCAAATGTTTCACTTATAGAAAAATATGGCCGTTATAGACAAAAAGACAATTAACACAAGGTGGATTAGATGCTTTTCTTCTACTCATTCTTCTAGAATAATAATGATAAGATATTAAAAAAGAACTTACAGCTCTTTGAGGTTATGTAACTGCAGTGGAGCACACATGTTTTTACCACTATTGCACCATCACTATAATGATACTACTAAATCATGTACCTAGTAAGTAACACGTAATTTTATCATAAAGCTGTGACATCTGTTTTCACTGCAGTTCATTGACTTATTGCGACCGTCATTTATGGCTATTTAGCGATTATATATATTAACACCTGCTAGCTACTTGATAAAATACCGAGGCTTTATGCATACGTAGATAATACTGCCCTACTTCGGAAGAAAACCGCATGTACACATCTGACAGTTTAGAGAAAACAATTACTAAAGATTTGGTGAACTTGATATTGCTGTAATTTTCTTACTAAATAACGTATTGACCTGAATTTTTTTTAATAGGAACAAAATATGGGTATTTTCTAATACTGTTAAAATTTTTTGAAAAATATTGCTACTTTCATAAAAACAGCTTCACATGCGGTACTATATCTTACTAAATTTGAAATTTTACTAGGCAAGAATGCCGCATGTGCTCCTTTTAAATAGCAAATGAATACAATAATAAATAAGTTTATATAATTATACAGGATATTTTCATATTTTTCAAATGTTTATTATTAAAAATCAGAAACAAGCATTGTATACATTTAATATCAATAAAATAATAAAATGAAATAATGTTGTTTAGTTCTTAATTTAAAATAAGGAAACAAAAAGTAAAACGTACAATTTGTTGGTTTTTAAGTATTAATTATACAATGAAACATAATAAAACTAAAAACTGTATTATATTTATTATTATAATGAAACTTCAGTCATCTTCAATGTTTTCAATCAAATTGGCTAAGTTTGTTTTCATTTGTCATTATATTCTTCCAAAGTACAAGCTTGTGACTAGAAATGATGCTTGATAGGTTGTTTAATAGAGTTTGTTTCCTTTCTTTACGTATTTCTCTATTTTCAGTTCTGCTTTCTGCCTCAACAATTTGGCATTGCTTACTTTTAGGTATAAAATGGAGTTCTTTTTCTTCACCATGAAAATCTTCTTTATAAATTAGATTAATTAAGCCTCTTTTGGCGATTATTACCACAATTTGTTTCAATAACGGTCTATCATTCTTATTTAATTTCTGTATTTGATAGGGTGTAGTTAAAGTTCGCCAATTTTTGAAATCGTTATATTGCATTTCTTTTACAACCGGGCCATTCGTATAGTTGGAAACGACCTCAGAGAAATCTTGAAAATCGTATATTTTTGATTTCTTCTTCATTGCTAATTCTACGAGATGATGAAAAGAATCTGCTGACATGTACGTATGCCCTGGCTCAAAATACTTGATTGTAATAGTACTTGCTGCAATTTTATCAGAGTTTATTATGTATATTAAATAGCTATACAAACACCAATTCTTATTTTGCACTGAACAGTTGCCAGACCAGATAACAATATTTTCATAGTTGCGTGAAAAACGAAAGAAAGCATCATAAGTACTGACAATATCTTCTTTCTTCCTCCCTGATATTGCCTCATGCCATAAAACTGCTAATGGCTTATTTTGTTTGTTCAGTTTCCCCAGAGGTACGAAAGTTTGATTAAATACAATGATTCGCGGAGTAAATACCACCTGCTTGAAATCTCTAGTCGTGGAAGCATTATGACTTTTTGCATATCCACAGAATAGTAAATCGTGTTTTCATCATTTTTTATTTCAGAATCCTTTCTATATTCCTCTCTAGATTGTTTTGCGTGAGAAATATGATTTTTCCACGACCCGCATCCTTCACAATCATCGTTTAAGTTGTCCTTGTGAGATTTATCATGTAACTCAAATGTCTCACATTTCTCACATTGTTCGTGGCCCAGCTTCGTAAAAGAAATGTTCATATCATTTGTCACTACCTTCCTATAAAATTCATAGGAGACCTTTATTGCCGGGAATTTTTCCAAAAATTCAGCATGCATACCTGTAATTGTTATATCGCTTGGAAGATATAATTTATTGGGTGCATGTGCTCTGCGATAGTGGGATACACTAGGCGAATATGACTTTATATGCTTTTGTAGCAAATTTATGTCAATTTTGTTTTTTCTTACCCAAGTACCTCGATGATCTTTTGGAGGACTGTGGAGATTTCGCAATATTCTATCATTGTTTGCAACAAAACCCAACGTTCCGAGAAAAAACTTTTTACATACTTTAACTTTATGCCCTGTTTCAGATTTTAAATAATAATTTCTGTGAACCTGTTTGGTGGAATTCTCATTGTTTTTACCTTTTCGTCTTTTTATTATGGGAACCGTTTCTGTATAAGACAACAGAAATTGTTTTTGGTTTTCAAAGTTTTTTTCCAGTATTTCGCATTAAGTTCTTTTCTCTGATCTTCACAAATTTTTTGTGAACATTTCTCACTGCACTGGCATGGAGGTTTTATTCTATGTAATCCAATTTTTTCACTAAGAATAAATTCTGTACGTTCTTTTTTTGGTTTGTTAATTTTTTTACGAATTCTTGGAGTTCCATATTTTGTCAAGTTGGATTCTAATAAAGCAAAAATGTTTTCCTTTGTCATTTCTTCGTTATCTCTCCTACTTAATTCCGTACTTGTCTGGACTAAGCTATCGTTTTTTTCTAATGTGATTTCCGTATTCAACCCACCTTCTTCATCATCTATTTCCCTGTTTAATTCAGAATGTCTTTGGATTAAATTAACATTTTCCCTCAATACGTCATTTGCGTTTATTATTATTGTAGTGGGTTCAGCTGACAAATCATTTTCAATTTCAGTGAAAGAAATGAGATGTTCTTGAATGAAACTTTCGGTAATAAGAGGAACGAAATTTTCATCTGTTATGATCATATTCTCTAAATCGCTACAATTATTAAGATTTCCCCTATTTTGCAATTTGTCGGAATCAACATACTGTAGAATTTGCGGTATCATTGGCGTAATGTCGGAGCAATATTGGGTTAGTAAGTATCCATTTGTAATAGATCCAATTTCAACAAAACGTTTAGAACTCATATCATCGAGAATATAATAATTAGGCCTACTAACATTTAGCTCAGTCTTATGGTCATGAACGATGATTTCAGGGGTAACGATATGTTTGATAACAGTTTGCTTATTTTCATAATCATGTAGTACATATTGTTCAGCATTATTATTATTGTCACGCGAACTCGCAAGTTCATTAAATTCTTTATTTTCAGTTGCAAGGAGAGCTAATTTCTTTCCTCGGTACATTATAATAATATTTCTGTAACAAATAATAGGGACTTAATTATTAAGGTTTAATTAACGACATTTTGAAAAGACATAATACCTCTCTTAAACAAGAAACTAAATATAAAACAAATCACTAGTGGCCGTTCACAGGAACTCTAGTTTGGAAGCAAATTTTAAAACATTAAAACTACAAAGAAACGTCGGAACTCCCTCACTTTACGAGGTAAACTAGTAAATTGATGCCAAATCCAGCCAAAATAGCAAAATTGCCAGATTAAAATGACGCATGTAAACAGATGCGATTCTACACATCGCAGTGCCTTAAATATGGTTACAGCAATACTAGACAAATAAGACGTATGTAAAAACATGCGCGTTTAGTTTGCGCACAACATCTTACTTTAGTCATTTTACTAGAGAAGAAAGCCGCATGTCGTTACATGCGGCATTCTTACTTTGTATAATGAATGAGAAACCATACACGTACATCTGAAATGGACACATAGGGCTTTCTTCCCTAGTATTCCGGTCAAAAAAACTAAAGCGACACAAATGATGGAATTTTTAAAGTCATTTATTTTAGATTTGTAGTAGAAAAGAACAATTTTTTAGATACTTATATAATAGTACATAATGTATAGATTCTAAAAATTGCATTAAGTCGATTTACCAAAAATCTGTACATACGGCCTTTTTCCGAAGTAGGGCAGAATAGACAGGAAGTCACCAAGGTCGGGACATTTTACTTTTACAGAAATCCAAATATGTAGTATACAGAGTGTCTCGAACAATTACTCATATAGGGTGAGGCGAATAAGAAAGTGGTTTAAAAAATCATGCGCAGTAGATCATTTTACTTATAGAAAAAATGTATGTAATAAGAGGAAAAATCATCCGCAGTGAATTCCAAAAGAAAAAACATGGCAGACAGTAAAATAAATAAGGTGATAATTCATAGTTTATAGGGTGTTCCAAAAAAAAACAAGTTAGTTATAGGGTGGACCAGACAAGAAAGTAACCTATCGGGTAAAGAAAAATCATGCGCAGTGAATTACAACAGAAAAAAAAACATGGCAGACAATAAAATAAGTAAGGTGATAATTCATAGTTTATAGGGTGTTAAAAAAAACAAGTTAGTTGTAACAGGGTGTTAGTAGTAACAAGAAAGTAACCTATCGGGTAAAGAAAAATCAGGCCCAGTGAATTCCAACAGAAAAAAACATGACATACATTAAAATAAATGAGGTGATAATAGTTAGTTTATTGGGGTGTTCCAAAAAAAAAACAAGTTAGTTATAGGATGAACCAAACAAGAAAGTAACTTACCTTATTAAAGAAAAATCATGCGCTGTAAACACCAACAGAAAAACATACTAGTTAGTAAAATATATTGTCTTTAAAGCATCAAGACACTTAGACCCTTGTTTAAAAAATGTTAAAAGTATGTAAAACATTACAGGTTTCACTTCCACTACTCTAACCTCACTTTTGTCGGGGGATCAAGCACGACTGTTCACTAACACAGGCTATTTTACACTGGCCCCATACATCAGCGCAATTCAATATAAATATCTAATTTGTCCATAATTTGCATAATTGCGTATCTCCATAAATCAACGAGCGGAATTGACATTATTGGAACTAAGCGTAATAATAATTTTATCAGTACAAAACGTGTATCCTCGTAAATTGGTCTCAAGTACAAACCACGTTACCTAATTGCGTATCTCCATAAATAGAGGAGCTATTTAGGTTATTAGAGTGATAAAAACGGATTTTCAGTCTTGCTGAAAAAACCTCGTATTAAAACCAACCAAGAATTAAAACATATTTACGCATTTAATAGTACTTGTTAGTTTGTTGCAGGCCCTTAAAATTTTTCAACATATTTCAATAACTTATTAGAAATTAAATAGCACCAGACAACATGCTGATAACCTCTACCGGGCACCACTATATTTTTTATAAACAGTGGGTGTGGCTATTGAGGTTTGGATGAAAACTCGCGACGTCACGACAACGTCACAACGTGGTGCTAACTTCAGGATAACAAGGATAACGAGGATAACTTCAGGATAACACACCAGGATAACGAGGATAACTGCAGGATAATCAGGATAATTTCAGGATAAAGTAAGGGTCGTCATCACAGCCACGTCGTATGGTATTGTACATGAGAAGAGTAAACATGTTTACGTGTAATATTTGTAATAAAGTATTCTCTTGGTCGAGCTGTTTCAAAGGTGTAAGAACAAACTCCTGGGAAATTGAAGAAATAATAGACTTAACAAGGATAAATGACATTAATACAAGAACAATTGATACTGGAACATTGATTGTAGAAATGGAATAGATATTATAAAATTATATTTATATGTTAAAAGTGTATACATACCCTCAGTTCTTTAGCACCCAGGGTGGATTTTACAGGTCTGAAAATATGTTCTGACTAAATAAAAATCCTAGGTATTTATATAATTCTATATTGTCACTGTAAGTGTGCGCGGACGTCCCATTGGTTTCACTGTTGTCAGCTAGAAAAAAAAATAAAGATATGCTGCTAACAAAGGATATGCGGAATTGCAAATATAGATATTAAATTGAAACACTCATTGTATGTTGTATAAAACAAAAGGGAACATATTGAATGTGTATCAGAGACTAATTGTTATAATTAAATTGCAATTATCTACATAGGATTGTGCGTCGAACTATTGTGCGCCACCACATACAAAACTACTAGTATGACATCATGACGACTAGTATGACACCATGACTACGGCTCATATTAGATATGTGGCGTATTTGCGGGTACGCGTGACGTATTTGCGGGTACACGTTACGTGTTTTGCGGGTACGCGTGGGGCCTTATTTATTTTATGACATCATATGATAGCTGAACCTGTATGGCCTATCCTGCTATTACCGGTGTAGGTACTGGTACCGTGTTAGCGGTACCGTATTACCGGTATACTGGTACCAGTGTAACCGGTATACCGGTCTACCGGTTACCAAACAGTTTAAATTCGATAACTCTACCTTTGTGCACCTTCTTACTGGTATCTTTAGGTACACAAAGGTAGAGTTATCGAAGTTATCTAATTTAAACTGTTTAAACAGTTTAAATTCGATAACTCTACCTTTGTGTACCTTCTTACTGGTATCTTTTAAAGAATAAATCTTATCAGCAGAAAAGAACAAGTGATAAGAAATGTCACGAAGATCTTCTTTTTACACCTGAATGTCTTCGGAGGATGGTAGTGGGGTATACCATATAAGGTAATGAGCACAGACTAGTTCTGTGATTGGTTGACAGCCTTTTGCACACGTTACATACGTCACTTACGTCACCACTGTTGCATACGACACTACTATTGCACACGTCACTACTGAAGAACTACACGTAATTAATTGACAAAGTGTTACAGATAACTCGACCTGTATGAAATTGCATAGTTTCTACAAATTAGTTACAATTGTAGATCTGAGGGATTCATTGTTAGTGTGTGGTTAATGTGTGTTATCTGTATTGTTGTTGTCACACTTATTCACGTTTCGATCAATCGCTTGGAGCTTTATCAGATCTTGCTATCATTTACTTGAATACTTTTTTTTACCTTTATTAATAAGTTTTTATATTTTCAAAAATATGTCGTGTTTATATCAAATTAAAGACATTTTTATGACAATCACTAATTACATAATAACAGAATTTTTATAAACATAAATTAGTGGTTCCCGCCAGCACTTTTCTTTTGTTCGCGGTTGGCGGTATGCTTGCCTTTTATGGTAGAAAGCACTCACTCTCTTTTCGCTTTTCACTTTGAAATTCTAATATTGGGATAATTTTCCCCAAAAATTTGATAGCTCAATCAAACATAATATTTTATTAAATTAAATATTGAATTAAATATTGACAACAATTGAGGTATTCTCAATATTGATCCCCGGAATTCCTTATGTCTACAGAGTAATAACAATAAAACACACAGAAATTCAAATTTTAGTATTTTATTTACATCTAAAAATTTCGATTAGGAAATTTACAAGTTTAAAATCATTATATTTATAATATGATATTTCGTCCTTGATACGTTTGAACTGGTTACAGATAGGTTTGTACTGCAAACCTGCTATGAACATACTTGTTCTGCGTTTTCTTCAAGGGTTGTTAAAATGCTCTTCTAATTATATAGCAGGAGTTAGATTGAGCAGATTGTTTTTTTTATATGAGAACATGTGACGCTGTGGTGCATTGACCTTTGGACTTATATCCTCGTTTCCAGCTGTTCCTTTCGGGGTTTTCAGTTCTTGCATCCAGGGCTTCAGTATTTGGTGTTTGTCTTTGAATTCATTCACGCAATACATTACAATATTAGTCCCATTGCTCGTAAGGTGTTTATGTATATCTGATAATCAAGCCCTAGACGCCAATTATTTATTATAGCGTCGACTAAATCATTAGGATCAGTATTGTCATCCCAGTCAAGTACCTCATCATGGTAATTTCTATTAGATTGATTCGTATTGGGACTTTCAGGTCGATAAATATATTTTCTGAATTTCTGATAGGCTGTTGATAGTTATCGTTATTTACATCAACATACGTACTTTCAGACTTATATTTTCCATTATTTTGTTTACGGCTACCATCATTCCTGCTATCGTCTTTCTGAGCGTGGTATTTTATAACAGATAGGTGATCATTAAGGTTTCGTATTTCATGGGTTTTTGTTTTGTTTGAGATTTTATTGTCTAGTTGATGGATGTTTTCTATATGGCATTTCAAGATATCTTCTCTTGTAAATGTCTTAGCACACAGTTCACAGGTGAAATTTTTGCTCCTGTGGATGGTTATGTGGCGTCTTAAACTGCTTGACCAAGAGAATACTTTGTTACAAATATTACACGTAATCATGTTTACGTATAATAAAGTATATTGTACCAGTTCTCTGGTACAATATCAAATGAATCTTATATCAATGAGTAACTACATATTTGTGATTAAATGTAGCTAACTGTGAACAATCGGCTCGTAAAAATACGTCACGCGTACCCACAAAAACGTGACGTGTACCCGCAAAACACGTAACGTGTACCCGCAAAACACGTCACGCGTACCCGCAAAACACGTAACGTGTACCCGCAAATACGCCACATATCTAATATGAGCCGTAGTCATGGTGTCATACTAGTAGTCATGGTGTCATACTAGTAGTCATGATGTCATACTAGTAGTTTTGTATGTGGTGGCGCACAATAGTTCAACGCACAATCCTATGTAGATAATTGCAATTTAATTATAACAATTAGTCTCTGATACACATTCAATATGTTCCCTCTTGTTTTATACAACATACAATGAGTGTTTCAATTTAATATCTATATTTGCAATTCCGCATATCCTTTGTTAGCAGCATATCTTTATTTTTTTTTCTAGCTGACAACAGTGAAACCAATGGGACGTCCGCGCACACTTACAGTGACAATATAGAATTATATAAATACCTAGGATTTTTATTTAGTCAGAACATATTTTCAGACCTGTAAAATCCACCCTGGGTGCTAAAGAACTGAGGGTATGTATACACTTTTAACATATAAATATAATTTTATAATATCTATTCCATTTCTACAATCAATGTTCCAGTATCAATTGTTCTTGTATTAATGTCATTTATCCTTGTTAAGTCTATTATTTCTTTAATTTCCCAGGAGTTTGTTCTTACACCTTTGAAACAGCTCGACCAAGAGAATACTTTATTACAAATATTACACGTAAACATGTTTACTCTTCTCATGTACAATACCATACGACGTGGGGGTGATGACGACCCTTACTTTATCCTGAAGTTATCCTCGTTATCCTTGTTATCCTGAAGTTAGCGCCACGTTGTGACGTTGTCGTGACGTGGCGAGTTTTCACCCAAACCTCAATAGCCACACCCACTCTTTATAAAAAATATAGTGGTGCCCGGTAGAGGTTATCAGCATGTTGTCTGGTGCTATTTAATTTCTAATAAGTTATTGAAATATGTTGAAAAATTTTAAGGGTCTACAACAAACTAACAAATAATATTAAATGCGTAAATATGTTTTAATTCTTGGTTGGTTTTAATACGAGGTTTTTTCAGCAAGACTGAAAATCCGTTTTTATCACTCTAATAATCTGAATAACTCCTCTATTTATGAAGATACGCAATTAGGTAACGTGGTTTGCACTTGAGACCAATATATATGAGAGTACAGCATCATAGCTATCGGGGATCGGGTATCTTCTGAAGCTCTCGGTTCGTCGTCGTCGTCAATTTACGAGGATACACGTTTTGTACTGATAAAATTATTATTACGCTTAGTTCCAATAATGTCAATTCCGCTCGTTGATTTATGGAGATACGCAATTATGCAAATTATGGACAAATTAGATATTTATATTGAATTGCGCTGATGTATGGGGCCAGTGTAAAGTGGCCTGTGTTAGTGAACAGTCGTGCTTGATCCCCCGACAAAAGTGAGGTTAGAGTAGTGGAAGTGAAACCTGTAATGTTTTACATACTTTTAACATTTTTTAAACAAGGGTCTAAGTGTCTTGGTACTTTATAGACAATATATTTTACTAACTAGTATGTTTTTCTGTTGGTGTTTACAGCGCATGATTTTTCTTTAATAAGGTAAGTTACTTTCTTGTTTGGTTCATCCTATAACTAACTTGTTTTTTTTTAACACCCCAATACACTATGAATTATCACCTCATTTATTTTAATATCTGTCATGTTTTTTTCTGTTGGAATTCACTGCACATGATTTTTCTTTACCCGATAGGTTACTTTCTTGTCTGGTCCACCCTATAACTAACTTATTTTTTTTAACACCCTATAAACTATGAATTATCACCTCACTTATTTTATTGTCTGCCATGTTTTTTTTCTGTTGGAATTCATTGCGCATGATTTTTCTTTACCCGATAGGTTACTTTCTTGTCTGGTCCACCCTATAACTAACTTGTTTTTTTTTTAACACCCTATAAACTATGAATTATCACCTCATTTATTTTACTGTCTGCCATGTTTTTTCTGTTGGAATTCACTGCGCATGATTTTTCCTCTTATTACATCATACATTTTTTCTATAAATAAAATGATCTACTGCGCATGATTTTTAAACCACTTTCTTATTTGCCTCACCCTATATGAGTAATTGTTCGAGAGACACTCTGTATACTACATATTTGGATTTCTGTAAAAGTAAAATGTCCCGACTTAAGTGACTTCCTGTCTATCATCTACGTATGCATAAAGCATCGGTATTTTATCAAGTAGCTAGCAGGTGTTAATATATATAATCGCTAAATAGCCATAAATGACGGTCGCAATAAGTCAATGAACTAGAAAAACAGATGTCACAGCTTTATGATAAAATTACGTGTTACTTACTAGGTATATGATTTAGTAGTATCAGTATAGTGATGGTGCAATAGTGGTCAAAACATGTGTGCTCTAATGTTTCTAACATGAAAGCATCTAATCCACCTTGTGTTAATTGTCTTTTTGTCTATAACGGCCATATTTTTCTATAAGTGAAACATTTGATACCTCTATTAATTTATGTATTTTATATACGTAAATATATATTAATATTAGAGAATAGTTATATATATGTACTTTATTAAGTAACAGCTGTAAGAAAGTCAATGTTCCTGTCAGTGATGTCAGACCGGAAGAGACTGTCTGGGCCTCTCTCTTTCTCTCTCTCTCTCTCTATCGCTACCTGTGCTACAATACATTGTCACTGACTACGTTCCTCCTTTTTGAATTTCCCACTATTTTTTAAATTTACTGATCGCTATGTTTTTTCTGTGTAAATATTGGAATCTCCTGTGCAAGACTTTTCTTTACCCGTTAGGTTACTTTCTTGTTTGGTTCATCCTATATAGCTTTATTTTTTGTACACCCTGTATACTAATAATTTCAATTTCCTGCTATTTTTTATGTTATTAACCGCCATGTTTTTTTTCTGTTTAAATATTGAAATTTACTGCGCATGTTTTTTCTATTATTTCATCATACATTTTTTCTATAAATAAAACGATCTACTGTTCATAATTTTTCTTTAATAGGTAGGTTACTTTCGTGTTTGGTTCACCCTATATAGTTTTATTTTTGATTCACCCTGTATACTAATATTTCGTACTATTTTATTTTACTGGCCGCTATGTTTTTTCTGTTGGAATTTACTGCGCATGATTTTTTACTTAAACTTCTTCTTTTCTTATTTTGGTTCACCCTGCTTTTAATTTTATACACTTTGTATACTAATATTTGAATTTCCCTCTTTTGTTTTACTGACAGCCATGTTTTTTCTGTTGGAATTTACTGCGCATGATTTTTCTTTACTTGTCAGATTACTTTATTGTTTGGCTCATTCTATATAGCATATCTTTTTGATACACCCTGTACACTAATAATTTGAATTTCCCGCTATTTTTTACTGACAGCCATGTTTTTTCTATAAACAGGACTGTTGCGCATGTTTTTCTTTTATAGTAGAGGATTTACTGCGCATGATTTTTCTTTAAATAGGCAGGTTACTTCTTATTTTGGCTCACCCTATAACTAACATTTTTCGGACACCCTGTATACTATGAATTTGAATTTCGGGGGTCCTTTTCTTAATTTCCGGGTCCTCTTCTAAATTTGGGTAGTCCTTTTCTAAATTTCGGGGGTCTAAATTTCGAGGGTGTCATCGTGGGATCTCATTCTGTTCTGTAGTTCAATGGTCTTATTCTGTTCTGTAGTTCAATGGTCTCATTCTGTTCTGTAGTTCAATGGTCCTCATTTTGACAGTTGGGGGCCCATTTTGTTTTTGACAGCTGGGGTCCCCATTGTGGGGCGGAGCCCTACGGGGCTCCATTTTGACAGCTGGGGGCCCTTTTGGGGCGGAGCCCACGGGGGGGCAGGAGCCCCCTTGTTGGGGGGCGAAGCCCAGTCTAACCCGCCGCCATACCTACTGGTGTTACTAATAACCATATAGAACTAATTTGCTGGGGCACCGTTTCCACAAATTGGTTCGATTAAAGAAAGTCGTTATATTGCATACGCCATTGGTAATCGCTATTACGAGACACTCTCTTTGGGAGCAATTATCATTGCTAACTTTGGGGTGGCGATATAAATATAAAACTTCCACCGCTGGACAAGACTGCAGAGACAAAAAGTGGTAGGGTTCACTAGACAAGCTGAAAGGCATTGTACTGTTTAGTGGGCAATTTGGTCATCTTAGCGCCACCAGCGGCGAAGCAAAAGAAGTATGGGCCAGGAAGGGAAACTGGTAACCGCCAACGGGGACGGACGTCGCGGATACTAGGTATTCGCGTACGAGCAGCCTGTCTCAGGCAGAAGAGCCTACATAAGTGGTTTTACGCCGACGTTAGGTCCTCCCTAGCCGTGGTAGGCACGCCGTTTACGTTTCGGCGCCGTCGAATTGCGATTTTTCGGAACCCCTGTGGTTTCGAGAATATTGCTTAATTCTGACTTGGGCGCTTGGCGTATTTCGCGTGTGTCATGCCGACGCCTAGTTAAAGGAGCCTACGCTACTTGTTGCATCCGCAAGTCCTAATGGCGCCACCATATTAATGAATTGCACTGTAGTCTGCAGCAAGACTGACATCCTACGATGTGAGGTCCAGACTATTTCCTCGTAGTTTTCGTTGCAATCCAAAACTATGTATTTTTGATTCTAACGTTGTTAGACAAAATAAGCCAAATTTTGCTTTGTAATTCAACGCTCGGCGTGACATTAGCCAGGCGAATAGCTGTTTTGGCCTAATTTGGTTCAGTCCTTATTTTATAAGGCTTTTACAGATGGAGGATATGGGGTATCCTTACTCGTAGTAGTTTGTTTTTGGTATTTACATTAACTATCTGTTAAGCTGTAGAACTCTTTTTCTACACCCCGTTGTTAGATTCCCCGTTGGGTTTGGATTGTGTTGCGAGAACTACCAACAGGTGGCGCCATTAGGGCTTGCTTACGCAAGGCTTACCTAATGTGCCAAATACTCAGGTCTTTGCATTCGTAGGTATGCTCACTTATATTGCACTGATGAGACCATAAAAAGGTCGGAACCGGTCTGCAATTAGTGACATCCTAGGATATGAGGTCCAGAGTATTTCCCCGTAGTTTTCGTTGCAATCCAAAATATTGTATTTTTGATTCTAACGTTGTTAGACAAAATACGCTAAATTTTACTTTGTAATTCAGCGTTTGGCGTGGGATTAGCCAGGAGATTAGCTGTTTTGGCATAATTTGGTTCAGTTCTTATTTTATAAGGCGTTTACAGATGGAGGATATGGGGGTATCCTTACTACACTCGTAGTAGTTTGTTTTTGTTAATCGTATTGCTATGTTAGATTTGTTAAATTTTTGTTCATATTATCATAATATTTTAGAATTAATAAATTTGTGGCTTAAATACAATCAAGTAACGTTAAATATAGAAGAAATATTTTTAGCGTTTTGGGATGTATCCAATGATAGTTTGTTAAGTAATGCCCTACGTGAATATCCACATTATTATAAAGATAATGTACCATTTGATTTAAATAAAAAATAAAAACACTTTTAAGAAAGCTTCTTCTTTTATTTTAATCAGTCTTTCACAACGTCTGAGCCTGTCAGCTGCGATGAGAAAAGAAGTAGTTGTTTCTGTTGCAAAAGTAAAATTATGACGTCACGCCGTCGTGACAAACTAAAGTGTTTTAGTGATTTTACCACAGATGAACTGCACCATGTTCCACTAGAATATATTGTTAAATATATACGACCAACTGATTTATTGCATATTTGTCCAAAATTATCAACAAGTTATCAAAGTGATTTTAATTTAAAAATTAAATTGCCCTACTTTGTGCACTACAATAGGCCTGACTGTAAAACTCAATGGGATAGTTCAGTTTCATCACAACAAGATTTCAGTTTTTGTATACGTGCCTTACGTCATCAATAAATTTCTAAGCATGTTTATTTGTATATTGAAAGGGTAAAAGATACATAAAAATATATAACATTTTTTATTTTATACATAAACAATATGTGACCAAAGCATAATATACATAAGAATAATAATTAAACATCAATAATAGCATAAGAACCCCAAGGTAGAGTGCTGTAGCTGTCATCATTTAAAATAAATCGTTTATCATCATGAACACTTAGCGCAATTTTTTATTGTTCCACGCTATAGACATTATGCAAGTGGGATTGAATAGTTCGTTTGGTCCTAAAGATTTAACTACTATTTTCTAAACAATTTTCATAGTCTGCAAAAGTTAAAGAACTTTTCACAACAGTTGACTTTACGCCTTTGGATTTTTAATGCATGATTTACCATCTATCAAAATACTGTACATTTAGGAGCGAAGGCCCACAAAATGTGTCATTATGGCCCCATTGCATTCGTCCTTCATTAGTCCCAGAACTTTTTTATTAACCAAAGGCAACTGATACGGATTATCTGCGGCATAGTCGCTAATGTAAAATTTTTCCAAATTATTTTTATAACTTGTTCATAAATAAGACTATCCGTATCAGTGTAAAGCAATTTGCAAGTGTTGTTGTTGTTTAAGTTTTTAACTATAAAATTATAATGAAAGTCGTATACGCAAATTTTTGACAAGTATAAAATACACATTCCAGCGTATAAAGGTTTATTAAAGCAAATTTCCGATTTATTCAATTCTATTGCTACCAGGTCCTCATCGAAAATGGCTCTACTATGAAAATTCGGACTAGCTATCTAATTAATTACCATTGATCTTATGTTTCTGAAGAGCTAGATTATACACATAGCAGCAATTATCCCAAGAAGCATGCTGAACGTTAACATTATCGTTCTTATTATTTCTGTTAAAGTTAGTACAATTAATACAACATAACTCCTCAGATTTGCAGTCAGTTACTGAATGATGTCCAGCGCATTGTGGGCAAATGTTAGTTTTTGATACGCATTGTTTAGATAAGTGATTGAGACCGCTGCATTTATAGCAACGTCGAACCTCAACTGCATCAAATACAGTACAGTAGTCATATCCTATGAATAATTTACCTTGCTCAAAAATGTTTTTGTGCGTGACCCTGTCAGTCTGAATTGTAGCTTGATAGACATCCTTCCTTTTCATTAAAGGTATACTATTAGACATTATCTTACATTGGGACTATTACTAAAACTGTATTTATTTTGTATCTTAATATAATTTAACATCCACAAGTGTTGTTAAATATCAAATAGACTTTTCTGATTATGTTCAAATCGTAGAAAATGGTGGCATAATATACCGAAAAATGCATATATTTACATCAACTTTACACACCATCCACACTGAACTAAAGAATAAAGTAGCATTATCATCAGCTGACGATAAGAGGTATGTCATACCGGGAGATGTAAATACGTTAGCCTGGAGGCATCATCGCCTGTCTTCACCAAATCAGCATCGTAACATAAATTTGGAAATGTTGCTGCAAGTAGCTGAAGAGCTGATTGGGGGAAAGGAAGAACCACAACTAGATTGCAAGTTATCAGATTTTAACTTATCAGATTGTAATTTATCGGATTTTGATGTATAATCAGATTTTGATTTAACCTTGTTTTTATATGTAATTGTGTTAATACAACGATATTACTCTGCTTGTTATCTAATTATGTAAATAAACTATTAGTATGTACATATATATTTTATTATTTTGTCATATTTGGGAATAGTTATTCCTACAACCAAGATATGTGTTCCCAAGTTTAATAGTTAATAAAACTACCACTATGTAAATGTTTGTTTTTATTATTTCATTATAAAATACAATACTTAATACGAAACATACCGACACCATTTTTCTAGCCCCCCCCATTCACATACATGACAAGTTGCTTGTGAACTCGGAGGACCATCTACATGTAGAAGAGATAAAGAAAGTAAAGTTAATAAAATAGTAACAATATAACAACATAGCTAGCTAACAAAATAATGGTAACTAATCAACCAAATAATAATAAATAGGGTAAATAGGGATAACTAAGCAACAAAATAGCGAGAAGAAGGGTAAATAATGGTAAATAGGGGTAACGAACCAACAAAATAGGGGTAACTAATCAACAAAACAGTGATAAATATGAATAACTAGCCAACAAAATAGTGATAAATAGAGATAACTAACCATCAAAATAGGGTTTTTTGTTTTTTTTTTCTGAAGGGTGGAAAAATATTACATAAGATGAGCAGTCGCCCAGTTGACCGAACTATGTCGGATTCTTACCGACTAAAAAACCACCCTAGAGACCTCTGCGTAAAGAAACACGGAACTACCGAAATGGCATTACTTCATGTTTGTTTGTTGGTTTGTGTAGTTGTTCTGGGCTTTCCATTTCTTTATTGCCTGTCAATTTCCCTTCTTTTTGTCGTCATTAAATCCTTTACTGTATTGGAGACCCTATCCCAGTGCATTTTAGATTCTAGCATCTTCTGTACCATGTTGGCAGGAGTAATGGCGCCTATTTCCCTTGTTATAGTCTCCCTTTGTGTTTCCCATCTGAAACATTCGAACATTGTGTGTTATACTGTATCAGGATGTCCACAGTAAATACACTCATCATTCTGGGTAATATTGAAGCGATGAAAATACGATCCAAATGCCCTGTGCCCTGTAAGCACTTGAGTTAGGAAGTAATTCACCTCGCCAAACTTTCTGTTGTGCCATAGTATGAGGTTGGGAATTAGTGTCTTTGTCCAATTTCCAACGCTGGACTCCGCCTCCCACTCTTCCTGCCAGCTACGTAATAATATTTCTCTGGCTGCTCTTCTATCCTGGCCGTCTTCTATTTGAATTCTTTCCTGAACTAGCAGATGGATGGGAGGGATTCTGGCTATCACCAATAAGGCGTTTGTCGGTGCCGTTCTATATGCGCTTACTATTCTGATGGCAGCGTTTCTCTGTACCCTAATCAGTATGTTTCTATACAGCTGTTTGTCGATTGCCCTTTTCCAAATACTCGCCCCGTACAGGATTATCGAGTGAGAAACTGAACACAGAATTCTTCTGCTATTTTCCCGGGGCCCCCCAATGTTAGGCATTATTCTTCGGATATGTGACAGAGCTTTTAAGGCTTTTTCTGCCGTTCTTCTAACATGTTGGCCCATTTGCATGTTCCTTCCAAAGTGAACTCCCAGATACTTTATAGATTCTTGGCTTTCAATTGTTACCTCGCCTACCTTTATTTGAATCTTTTTCAGTTTTTTTCCGGCCGCTAATAGCACTGCCTCTGTCTTATGAGGCGCTAATTTTAGCTTCTTAGCTTCTAGCCAGGCAATTATCTTTCTGATAACACTGTTGGCTATTCTTTGTAGCTCAATACCATCTCTTGCAACCACCATCACTCCAAGGTCGTCAGCGTAGCCTATTAGGTTGACACAGGATGGTGTAGCCAGTCTCAGCACCCCGTCATAGTAAAGATTCCATAGGGTAGGACCCAATACAGACCCTTGAGGAACACCACAGGTCATTTCCATTTCTCCCCCTTCTCCTACTCTGATTACCCTGTTTCCTAGATAACTCGCGATTAGGTTATATACGTACGGGGCCATGTTCCTTCGACTAATTTCAGCTAGTATACCTCCCCAAGGGGCAGAGTTAAAGGCATTTTGAATGTCCAATGTTATTAAGGCGCACCGTCTCCTTACATTTCCTTCCCTGATGCTTGCTTGATCCGACAAGTTCTGTATCCTTTTCATTGGGTCGATGGTTGATCTGCCTTCCCGGAAGCCAAACTGATTCTCTGATAATCCACCCGTTCTTTCTATTTCCGATTTTAACCTGATTAGGATAAGCTGCTCCATTAGCTTTCCCATAGCGTTGAGTACACATATCGGTCTATAGGTCTTCGCTTGTTGGTTACCTTTGCCTTTATCTATGAGTACCAGTCTGGCTACCTTCCAGAAGTCGGGTACGCTTCCTTTCCGTGCGACCTGGTTAAACATCAAAATAGGGGTAACCAATCAACAAAGATAGTGATAGATAGGGATAACTAACCAACAAATCTAAAAGGTACGTCTTCTAAACAAAATTGGGGGTAAATATAGATAGCTGGTGACATAAATACGGATAAATAGAAATAAAAGAGTATAACATACTACGAATTTATCATTTGCTGTAACTTACCTAAAGGATAAACATGTATGGCTGTCAAGTTTGTAACAAAACATTTTCTTAGATTAGCGGTCTAAGTCGCCATAACAATATTCATCAAGATAAACCATTCAAATTGTAACGTACTTTTTAAGTCGTTCCATGAGGTTGACTATTATGCACCCCGTAAAACACCCAACCTAATTGTTGGTGGCTTAATTTTTCAAATACTGCGTTGGAAGGTGCTGATTTGCTAGTAAACGGTAGCCCCTCCAAAATCCAACATACTCGCGGGTGTAATTAGGAATGAACGGATAGACAGTTCCAGGCTTCGAAAGTATGCAGATGTGAGTTATTTTACCTCTTTGATATATATAATTTATTCACTTTCATTATTGTTTGAGATTAGCATTATTAGTACAGAAATACGATCATAGCGATTTGTTGTTATTATTAAGTAATTATATTTCATATATAATCAGGATTTACCTGGATTTTAGGTAAATTATTCAGGCGTGGTCAGTGAGATTTTTTTATCACCCTATATGGCGAAAAGTAATACGATTCGGAACAATAGAATACTGTTTCAATATTATATTATAAATTTGTGAAGCTGTGCTCTAGTCAGGAGATTATAGAAAATATAGGTTTTTGAAACCAATAAATTTGATTTTTCTTGCCTCCATTTTGTCTGAATCGGATTGCGAATATTCCACTACGTGTTGTGCCCTTTGGGAATTAAGTTCATTTATCTTATCTTTATCTTATCTTCTCTTATCTTAGCGTTATCATATATTGTATGTACGCTATAGAAAATTGCTAATATCGTACTTTCTGCACTACGTTAATTAATTTGTTTCTTTGCAATTGTCTACATTTGTTTAGAGATAGTGTGGTATTGCTTTGCCTACCTGAGTAGATATTTGAATTAATAACTCACATGCACGCCGATTAGAAGGCTGGAACCTGTTTCCTAATATTTTTGTAAATTCATTGATTATGTTCTTTGGTAACAAATTTGTACAATAAATCAATAATAACTTTTATAACTTGTCACTCTGTCTTTGAAATATTAATGAAATGATTTTTCTCTTTTACCTAATTAGAGTGGTAATATTTCCTTGTTTAACCGGTTATGAAACCGTTGTTTTTGGAATTTTGGGTCAGATAATAGAGGGTTTTTTATTTATTATTTTTTTGTTCCTTCTGAACTATAGTATCTTTAAATATTAACGATTAGAGTTTTTTATTAAGAATAATTGTCAAGAGGCTGAACTGTAGTCAGTTCATTTGAATGCAAATTTTTGGATAATTTTATTTGCTTCATTCTGGGTAGGGTCACTAAAGGTTGACACCTTCCAGGTTTTGTTTTCATTTGTTAATTACTTTCCCTGTGAGAATTCACAGAGGATTTTACCAAACCAGATTTGCTGGTACATTCCCTTCAGGAACTTATTTATAATTTTTAATCTTGGCTACACTAGCCATCAACGTTCATCTATATATTTGTAAATTTTGGGGCACTCTTAACACAAACCATTCTTTGTATGTACTCTTCTGAGACAAGGCTGCTGTAACCTGACTGCAAGATCTATAACCTGCTAAAGAACTCTAGACACTTATCATCTGCAGATTCCTAGATAAGAAGATTGGACTTAGCCAGTACGTGACCGTCATCTGGACTAGAGCTCTAGCTTCCCCACTTGGCCACGGCAAGTCCACCAGGATCCAACCATCAGCAAAAGGTTAAGGGTGAGAGTACTGATCTCAAAGAGAAGGAACGAGATTGTCAGAGTGACCCCAAACCTCATAAAATTTTTGTAAAGTGAGCCCAGCTTAAAATTTCAATTTCACATAATTTTTTTCATTTCTAGTAACTATACATAATTTTTAAATTATTGTTCAATAGTAACTTCATTATTAAATTGTAATCCTATTTGCTTTTTTAATTATAGTGTATTCAACTACATTTTATATAGTTTTTTTTTTGTCTCTTATATCTAAAAATTATCCTGGTGCCCAAATAAATTGTCAACCTTCAAAACAGTCCTACGAATACTGCGCCCTAGTATCATAAATCTCCCTGAGCTACCGGAGTAATGTCAGTGAACTTAAGCTAGTGGAATTGCACATCCCTAGCTTATCTGAAGTTCATTGCAAAATGCAGTGCGATAAAGTGTTTCAGAGAAACGTTGAAGTAGCAGAACATGTTCACAAAAGACGTAATAATATTGCCTGGAATAATTTGCCTAACAGGTATAAAAACGAATACAAAAACAGGTCAGGCAATAACGGCAATAAGGTAATAACGGTTAGGTCAGGTTATATCTCTCCGAAAGACCTAACCTGACCTAACTAGGCCGTTATTTATTTTATGACATCATATGATGCCTGACCTGTTTTTTTCAAAAAATAATAGTGTAAGTGATTATGTAAGTAATAGGGATAACTAACTCACAAAATAGGGATAACTAATCAACAAAATAGGAATGACTACCCAACAAATAGGGGTAACTAATCAACCAAATAATGTTAAATAGGGTAAATGGGGATAACTAAGCAAGAAAAGAGGTGTAAATAGTGGTAAATAGGAATAATTAACCAACAAAATAGGGATAACTAATAAAAAAAATAGGGGTAACTAATCAACAAAACAATGATAAATAGGGATAACTAGCCAACAAAATAGTGATAAATAGGGATAACTAACCTATTTGTTTTTTTCAAAAAATTATAATTGTCCGGTACAGGTGTACTGATTTTAAAAGGTATGTAAGTAATAATGTTTACTATACAAGGACAAGAGCTATTCTTTATGTACAACTTTACTGTGTGGGTGGAGATTTTTACAGTTTTCGGAAAGTGTTTTGAAACAGTCTATGAAAAATAGTCATAAGAAGACCATGACGTGGTTATGAGATGGCCAAGAGATACCTATGAGATGTCATGAAGTAGTCATGAAGTGTCCATTAATAGCTATAGGATAAGATATTTAAATACGGGCCTTATGATTGGTGAGGCACCTATTTCGATTGAGAAAGATGTATTTGATATTAGTGAAATAAATTCCCGTTGACAAAAGGCATAACTGAGTTACTAACCCTGAGAGAACCCAAGTATTTTAATAACGGGAAGATACTTATAAGCGTATATTAATACCAACTAATGCTCACATGAGGAAATATGTAAAAGAATTTGGAAAAAAGAAGAAATATGGCCGCAGGAAATCATCAGTAGAAGTAAATCGAAAATTGTGCAAACAATTGTATAAAAACAAGGATCCAAACGAACTTATTGACACGATACGTGTTAATTCATCATCAATTTTTTTTCCATTATTATATAACCACAACCCAATACAACAAAACCAATATGAAAATTAATTATCATATTAATAAATAGACACCAGGAATTTCCAATGCTAATTATCAACAAAATATTTTGAAATAAATTAGTTGGTCTATTGTTATCAATATATTAGGTAAACATTTAATTAAAATTATAACATCCTCTGTTCAAATTATGGAACTTCAAGACCACACTATGTTGTCGAATAACATCAAATTTGATAACGAATATTTGTTTCTAAATTCTGTCTTAATTTATTTTTACCATTTCCTCAATTAAATTATTTTAAATTTTTATCAAAGTGGTAATATACCAGATAATGAGACAGTGGATTGAGGACTAACAAGATTATTAAAAATATTGATCATTATAAGATGAGATGACATTACGAATTCCTTTGTAACATGAAATGTGATTAAAAATAATTTATTTAATAATTTACATTTCCTTCACAGTATTGATATATACATCATAATTTATACCGAGAGTCTCGGTATATATTATGATGTATATATCATAATTAGCATTCGTCTCTGTCCGAGACGATTGCTAATTTTAATCATATTAACTAAATCATTAGGATCAGTGTTGGAGTCCCAATCTAATATTTCTTGCTACTGTTCTTCAACTGTAGATTCAAATGGCTCATTCTACAATGGCTCGGTGGGTGACACAAGTTCAGGTGAGTATTTTTGTATAGTAGTAGTGAGTGTATACCGGCCGACTCGCTCGACGATATACAGATGGCGCGAGGCCGCTACTTTTAGTGAGCGTCCGACCCGCGGCAAGCGCGTCCGGTATTTGACGGCGATCGGACCTAGCGCCGGTCCTGTCTCCGGACGACTGTTGGCTGCGGTGTTCTCGGACAGACCCCGTTAACTTACACCGCATCAACATCGGCTTTCGCCTAGGACTTAGGATCGACTGACTCGTGTGCAACGGCTGTTCACACGGTTTGAATATTTCTTGAAATTGACCATATTTCACTTAATATTTTCTCTTAAATGGTTCTAGGACCCTACTACTTATACTTGTTGTATAAGGCAAATTATTCGAGGCAATATTATTATGTCTTTTTTGAACATGTTCTGCTAATTTATCGTTTTTCTGAAAGACTATCGCATAAACTGCATTTGAATTGTTTATCTTATGAATATTGTTATGGCGAGTTAGACCGCTAATCCAAGAAAATGTTTTGTTACAAACTTTACAGGCATACATGTTTATCCTTTAGGTAAGTTACACCAAATGACAAATTCGTAGTGTGTTATACTCTTTTATTTCTATTTATCCCTATTTATGTCACCAGCTATCTATATTTACCCCCAATTTTGCTTTAGAAGACGTACCTTTTAGATTTGTTGGTTAGTTATCCCCATCTATCACTATTTTTTTTATTAGTTACCCCTATTTTGATGGTTAGTTATCCCTATTTATCACTATTTTGTCGGCTAGTTATCCCTATTTAACACTGTTTTTTTGATTAGTTACCCTTATTTCCTTTATTAGTTATCCCTATTTTGTTGGTCAGTTATTCCTATTTACCACTATTTACACCTCTTTACCCTTATTTTGTTGCTTAGTTATCCCTATTTACCCTATTTAACATTATTTGGTTGATTAGTTACCCTTATTTTGTTAGCTAGTTATCCCTATGTTGTTATATTGTTAGGGTAAACGACGCAGTGATTGCCCACTTAAACGTTACAGTTTGGTAAAGATGCAAGTGTTTATTATGTTAAGAGCTTTATGTTAATATATTACATGTATAGGAATAAACAAAACCCTGCTTTTGATCACTCAGTAAGCAGTTTATTCTTACAATGTATTTAATATTAAAAGTAATTGTTTTATTCTTACGAGTACAGATTTTACAGTTATTAGCCACAATTCCGTCCGATCACATAGTGATCGGCCTGGCAAAATTAATAGTAATTGGCCACCAATTGTTGAGGGAAATTGGTTCTACTTTCCTAATGGTACCTACTTACCTAGGTACCTAGGTGTAGTAAAAAATTTCGAAGGAGTTAAAATAACCTTCAAAAATATTAAAAGATGATAAAAATTAAATGAGACGTAAAAAAGCTAAAAAAAATAAACGCAATGTAGTAAAAAACTGTTTTTTCAATTAACAAAAGTTACATAGACAACTTATTGACAAACATTGCATTTAAATTGGTTCATCCCAAAGGCTTTCATCTTATTTTTCACAATACTTTTTAAATTATATGTTCTCGTCCAATTTGCACATCTCATTCCAAACTGGCTTCGAGTTACATTATGCACGCATCTAAAATATAGGCCAGAGTAAATAGGTTTGTTCTCAAATGGATTAGGAGCAGACGGTTTTATAATAACCATACTTGTTACGTTAATTGCTTTCTTGACACTATCGTCCTTTTCGTATGTAAATAGTTTTCTCTTGGTTTTCTCCGGAATTTCAATAATATCTCCAGGTAGTTCAGGTTTATATTGGTTGTCATTTTCGGGTAACATGTAGGATAAAGCGTCATAATTATTTATTCATATTTTAGTCTCTTCCTTTCTTGTACATTCATGTTTAGTTTCGTTTAAATATTTGGTATCATTAGTTTCTTTGATATCCACGGGTCTGGTTGCTTTTGACTGATCTTGATTGCTTTTAACTGTTATAGACGTGTCTCTTTCATGATGTTTGGTATTATCATTACCAGTAGTCAGTTCTAGTTCAAATTGAGCAGCCTCATTCATATGTTCTTTATTTTTTGGCCAATTTGAAATATTTATATGTTCTGGATTATTATTTTCAAGAATCTTTGGAATTTCATTACGTTTGGCTAAATATTTGGTATCATTTCTAACTATCGTAGGTTTTCTTTTTCTTATAGGTATCTTTGCATTTACTTTTTTCTTGTTTGAAAGTTCTTCCTTCATTTTCTTCCTATTAAATCTTTCAGTTTTGCGTTTCTCTTTTTCTGCGTCTATTAATTTTTTTACTGCATTTTTTTATTGCTTCTTTTCGAACTGATGAAGTTAGGACAAATGGTAATTTCTCCGATTTTTTCCCTTTCTTTCAGGAGTTTTGGGCCAAATTATGAAATCATTGAGTGACGATGTGTTTAGGACGACATCCTCGTTGGTCGTCGAGGTACTAGGCATATGGCAGTCGTAATCAGTATTTTCTATTGCAATAGGGATGTATTCAATATCGAATAGCTTTTCTGTACCAACACAATCAGAAAATATAATCAACGTTTCAGCGTTCTCATTGTTTGAATTGATACTCACAAGATTTGATTCTGATTCATAAAGTTCGTTTTGAATTATTTTTCGGGCTGACTCATCTTCAAGAATTCTTTATAGATATAAAAAAGTGGCAAGAAATCTTCGTTGTGAATATCTTTTTCATTAAAATTTTCCTAAATATTTATTTGAAGAAGATGCCGAAAACAACTACTCCACGGCAAATATGCCTCGACTGACGTTGCATTACATCGGCATCTCCATAGGAGTCGCCACATAGTTCATCGTTCGCGCTTATTTTGCGCTCATCAGAGTGCCATAGGTAGTGGACTCGATGAACGATGTTGAGACCGCGCATATTTGGCGCTCATCAGAGTGCCATAAGTAATGGAAAACAATGAAAAAAACCGGTCAGTGTCTGGTATTTGGTCTCGATGAACGATGTGGCGACTCCTATGGAGATGCCGATGTAATGCAACGCCAGCCAGGGCATATTGCCCGTGAAGTAGTTGTTTTCGGCATCTCCTTCAAATAAACAAGTAGGATAATAGGACAATATAGAGGTCACTGCTGTAATGACACCTGCAGAAAAGCAGGTCGTTATCTGTCTGTCAATTTGACAATAATTGTCAGACAGATAGTAGTACAGACCCAACGAGGGCAGTACGGTGTGTTTCTCACTACTACTAATTTTCCTAAATGTTTGGAACGTAATTGCATTTTTTTACTATTGTGAATTTTATTAGAATTTATTTCTTTACTTTTACCAGTACATTTGATATAATCGATTGCAGATGGATTCCATGGAAAGAGCCCACAGGCACGAAAACCATGCCGTATTGCATCCGACTTTGCATTATCAACTACTGTTTTTAAAACTGGCGCAAAATTCTCTTCTGTTACAACTTCAGTTGGATGCTCTCTCCGAAACTTTAACACAGCCTTTTTACATCCTTCTTTTAACGGCTTAAATACGGCCACATCCGCAGGCTGCCTAATTCTTGTAGGTTAGGGTACAGGGCAACTAAAATAATTTCTAACCTTGAGCATAATTCACTGATTTCGTATGTCAAGTGAGTGCTATGACCGTCAACAAAAAACACTATTGGAAATTTTATGTTAGTAGATAATCCGGGCCGGTTCTAGAACGGAAGTGCGTAATCCAAGATGGCGTCTGACATCGTTGTCGGTTTTTAATTTTTGTATGAAGGTTGGTAGCACTGTAGGTGTTTGTGTGTGGCACTCCTGTCACCAGAGGCTTTGAGAGGAAATGACGTCGCTTAGGTCTTTTTGCTCTAATGGCGTATGACTTAAAAAAGTTATTTTTTTTAAATAATTAATTTATAAACATCAAGGATCTATTTTATATATAACGTATTGTAATGATAATCTTATTATTTAATCATAGACTTTAATAATTATAGAATTCATTATTTTTTATTTAAATAGTCCTCTACTCATGTAAGACTACCTTAAGGATTTTATAGTGTACGACCTCCTTAAGCTTTGAAGGCATAAAGAAGACCAGGTAATATGCTAATGTATTAACCGCGAGCGCCTGAGGCTTGGAGCCGGGCTTAAACTCGGAATGTATAATTACGATACTTAAATTTTGTTATTGAACAGTTTCGGTGGGCTAAATAATTATACCTTTACATATAAATTGGTGTTTCAATTAACAAGACAAGGCAGAAGGCGACCAGATAATATGCTAATGTAATACCGCGAGCGCTCTGACAGCGGACCTCGCGAGCTAATTATACATTCCCTTTTACATATAAATTATAGTGTCAATTACCAAGATGTATTATTAATGTACCAAGTTTAATTTAGGTAAAGAGGCCGTGCTGTATGGATATAAAAATAATTTATGGTAATTTACATTTTTAGCGACCTTGCCCAACTTTATGAGATTTCAAAAATTACTGTCCTAGATTTTCCAGAGTAGTTGTAACTATGATGATACGGGATCAAAACCCCATGTATTTTCTTATGGAGGTTCATATTAGCGAAAAAGTAGCGTTCAAGGTCACACGCTGCGAGATCGACTGGGGGCTGGCGACACCTGTGCAGAAGTCGGCTGATTGTCTTTCTCTATTATACTTACTCGTTATAGTTTTATAGAAGGTTCATATTAGCGTTGAAGATCACACATTGCGATCGACTATGGGTTGATCAGGGTATCGCAGTAGACATCTGATTACCGTTTGCCTATTATACTTACTTATATATTTTTCTTATGGATATTCATTCTAGCCGTCAAGGTGACACACAGCTATTCATCTAAGAGATGTTAAAGATGGTGCAGCAGACAGCTACCAATCATATTATTTTTATAACTCATTGTAAGTAAAGTAAAACACATTGATGTATTACCATAATATTTATTTAGTGCCTTAAAGAATTTACAATACATTTTTATAGAAAATTTATACTACAATCATATATTTAATGAATAATGTCCCAATGGTAGAGTATTCACAGATCCTTCAATCAAATGTCTTTTATCATCATAAGGAGAGAGGGCTTTTTTCGTCTGTTGTATGCTATATAATACATGGTTTTTGGACTTAATCAGGTTTTGTTCAACATAGCTTTCAATATCCTTCTCCAAACAGTGTAAGTAATCATCAAATGTTATACATGATTTAATCACACTCTTTTTGATTCCCTTAATCTTTTTCATTATTCCCTGATTAGATAGAAGCATCGCCATTTCTTTGTCACAGATACCTTTGTCTTCAAGTTGTTCACGATATTGGTTTTCTTCTTGCTTAGTCCTTTGTACTTTCAGACAGTACATCTTAGCTCTCAAGCCAATAAAACATGTCATAATACGCCCATTATTCTCATCTTTCATCATACCCAGAACTTTTTTATTAACTCGAGGTATATGGTACCTATTGTTTTCTGGATAATCACTAGTGTCAAAATGTTCATAACAGTCTTGTTTTAGGATATTATACACATCTTCATGTTTTATTTCATAAACAAGCGAGTCAGTGTCAGTATAAGCAGGCACACAATATGCAAATCTCTCTTGCATATAATTATAATGAAAATCATAGATAGTTGTCTTAGCAAGGTCCAGTATACACATTCCTACATATATTGGTTTATTAAAGTAAACTTTAGTTTTTGATAGTTCTATAGCCACAAGGTTCTCATGAAATATAGTGATACTTTTGAAAAGAGGGTTGGCGATGTAGGCTGCGGCACCATACCTTGTATCCCATTTTGTTATCAACTTAATATTGCTATGTTTACGTATATTCTCCATAGTCTTTCCAAAAACTGCATTATTCATAAGTTTAAACAGGTTCTTTTCAAAATCATTTTTAGCAGTCTGTCTTAACTTTGTGTTTAAATCTATATAGGGTTTAAGCCATGGCGCTTGATTAAATTTGAGAATTCTATGTATTTTTTTCAGTTTCACGCCGAGTTTCAGAACCTGTTTGAGATTTCGGTAATGTAGGATGTATTCGTGCTTGTCAAATAAAGTGGCCAGAAGTTTTTTGTTTTTAGATTTTCCTTGATCTTCGAAGGATCTTGCAGGATCATAATGTTCCGGACAAGGCGGTAGGTCAGCAAGTTTATTATGTAGCTCTTTAGGTATTTCTAAATCAACTTGCAAAATATATCCTTCATCGGCAGTATCATCTATGTTTTCCAGTTTAAAATTGATTATATCTGCCTCTTCTAACCATTTAAATCCTCCATATGGTAAGTATTGAGACATTGCCCAGCCATATTGATTGTTTATATCAAAGTACATTAAATAAACATCTTCTTTTGTAGGATCATATTCTGGCATATATTTATTATTAGCCTTTGCAAACCTTTTTGAACATTGGCTTAGCCCCCCTCTGATACCCTGCTCAATAAACATCACCATATCGATGTCGGTGAGAAGTTCAAGTTCAATGTTTGTATACTTCAGCATGCAATCCCATGTGTAGCCCGGCAGAGTATAGTATTTTTCTACCGCTAAATTATAGGTTTTCATAGAAGTTTTGCGAAACTGTTCAAAAACATCCGCCAACAATAAAACGTCCGTCTTTAGATATAGATCAGAATAATCTTGTAAAGTATTGCATGAGAAGCTTTTCCACACTTCTTGAGCATGTTCATAGGATACAGATGTTATATTTACACCATTAAGATGGTTATAGAATTGCTTCTTTGGAGGAAGACATTCTTCTTTTAATTTCGACCAATTATCCATATAGTCATAAGGAAATACACCCTTCCTACATAGTAAGTTAAACTGTTCTTCAGTTATGTTTAAAAATTCTGATTTAAGAATTGGATATGCGTCTAAATTTGATGCTAGTTTATCTAAACTGCTTGCTAGAAATCTGAATGAATCAATAAATCTGAAGCTAACTAGATTATTGTTTATCTTCTTAGTGAAGGATATATAATTTTCTTTGTTAACGGGCAGGAGCTCAATTTTTCCTTCAACTTCAGCTAGTGCTTCAATGATCAAATGTCCATCATAGGAACCCATATTGTGTAATACAACGGGAATTATATGGCTATCTTGAAAATTAATGTTACAGTCCTCATGTGCTATACCTCTATATTTTCCAGTAACATGGCAATGATCTCTAACTTTCTTTTGCCCTTGTTGTATCACATTTTCACATATATGACATATATCACCTTCATAATATTCTTTCAGTTGTTCTGATGTCAGTTGTTCCATAGGCAGTGGACATAAGAATACAGTTTCAACATCTTCAGCAAGTTGATGTAGCTCTCTAATGAACCATTGCATACAGTCATGTCCAGTATAAGATCTGTAGTAAGAGAGACCGTCATCATATGAACACTTCACATAATACCCCACACTGTAGGGTACATGTTTTTGATATTCCTGTGATTTTTTCCCCGTTGAATCATTTATCGGTACCAATAAACACTCAGTATCTGCATAAACCACAAAATGACTACTTTGTTTATTATTATAATTTTTGAACCGTATCAGCTTTTTATCTTCAGTCGGTACCTTGGGAACTACGCAATCGTTAAGTTTTTTACAATCTCTTGAATGAAGATCCAATTTTTCTTTGCTGTGGTAATAGTGGAAGCATCTGTCACAAACATATTTTTTATTACAATTTTTACTAAGCTGACTGAATACTAGGCGAGATAAATTTTTAATCCATACATAATGATATTTAGTGGGAGCTATATTACCGCTAACAATTTCATCTTCGCTATAATATTGGTCTTGAACCATTAACAGATTAATATGTTTTTCCTTTTTTTCATCAGCAAGGAATACAGGTAGAACTTCAAACTCTTGTACTGTTTTTTTCAGTATATACACATTTATAGAAATATTGTTTTGACGTTGAAATCTAGGTATTTGTTTCAAAGTCATAGGAAATTGTATTCCAGCCATATTTAGTACCCTTGAGTAGTGAGGATACGATGCCACTCTATTTGAGTTTCTATTAGCAGGATGTAGGGCACTAACAACAGCCCAAGCAAAACACGCTTGATCTTGATTTTGTACATTGACGCAAGCCTCTTTTCTTTTGATCTTTTGTGGTAAATCAATATATGATGAACCCAATAGCGGAGTTAGTTTATTAATATTCACTTGAAGATTGATAATTGATTTAAGCGCCCAATTACTACCACGTTCCTGGAATTCGTCAAATTCTCTCAAAATCTGCTCCTGAACGTTGTCTTTAAACCACTTCTTCAAATCAGTACTTTGATAAATCTCATAATTCTTGGTACTAATGAATTTAATATCCTCCAATATAATATCTGCCGATTCTTTGATAAATAAACCGCAAAAACTGGTATTTACTTTTAACGCTATATTTTTTCTCAAGGCATCTTGTATACGTCTTTGAAAAATTACAGAACAATCCTCCAAAAATAGGCGCGGGTCTGTATGCTTCATATTGGTAATTACTGCACTTTGAACTCGGGTTTTGAACGCAGACCTAACAGATTCCCATTTAACCCGATCTCTAGCAGTCTCCTTTCTTGTTGTGTAACCATCACCACTGATCACCATAGCTTTAATTATGTCTCTAAAAGACTTCGCTTGACCCAGGCAGGTAGTTAAATGTGCTTTTTGCGGTATTGATGTTTCAACCTCCAAAGCTTTATCAATTTTTCTGATGGCCACATTACATTGTTTCAAAGCTGCTCGGATAGCATTACTATCACCATCCAATTCAGAGTTATACACCAACTTCCGTAGGCCATTAATTAAAACAGTTGCAAAAGACATTATAAATTTTATTCAAATCAGTTCGAAGTGAACACTTTGACGAAATATCAACAACTGACGACTTGTTGTTAATACGCAGTATTTATAATACATATTAAAGTCACGTGATCATCAGTGCATATCTTTGAACAATAAATATCCTTCCTTATCAAAATTATTTAATGTAAAAATAAATCCTAATACAAAAAGTATTCAATAAGATACTAAGCAGCCTATAAGATAGTTAAGAAAATTATAGTAAATAGGTGTATGAGACAGTTATTATTATTTCATTATTGAGCAACAAAGCTGGATACAAATATTTTAGAATTAAAGTGACATATTTGTTTTTCTCTAATCGGTTTAGTCAATGACTTGGACATCCATGCGTATATACCTAGCTTTTTTTTGTTTGCGCTTGCCTCTTTTGTAGGGAGGGCTTAACAACGCAAAAAGCTGATACTGTTCCCGCTGTAGAGAAGCGTGCAGGACCGTGTCATCAACATTTTTACATCATCTTAGCAAGACGACAACCCATTAGAGACCCCAAAAATATAATTTATCCATACTTTACTTTTTTCTATTATATCAATTTAGAACATACTATTTTACTCTAATACACGTTTCTGATAATGTGGAACTACTTAATTAACCGATAATAAATGTGTTTTGATAATTTTAATTTAGTCTTGTCAAAACTCTATTCTACAGATCACCTGCCGTGATATATACAGCGTCGCATCGGTACTTTGCCATCAGAGCGCCACGAATAGTTTTCAACAAGAATAAAAAAAAATTGCAAAACAAATTTGTCTATTTAAATCATTAACATAGGGAAACATATATATAGTAATACTTTTGAAGTGTTTTAGTTTCTGTCATTCGAAGAGCAACATATCTAAAGGTTTTTCATACGTACCTAATATACTTACCTCTCCTTCACACGATTCCCGCATAAGAGCCCGCCCATATAGGAATAATTCTAGAAAATGTTTTTACTGTTAGGTAACAGACCCTAAAAAACAAGGAAAACAACTATATCAAATTTATTATTGAAATATGTCTTATGACATAAAACGTATGAATGTAAGTTATTACTGAAATATGTCGAAATATATTGGAACATAACCAATACATTTCAAGCTACTTATTCTGTCAAGTATTTATACAAATGATCAGCTCATAATAAAAGCGCCAGAAAAGTTGCCTACTCGAGTAAGTAGCTGCACAAAGTTTAGATATCAAAAACATGGGGAAAAAATTAAGCTGCTACTCTGAAATTGCTAAATCGATAGTTGATAACAATAATGCAACAGCCTGGTATATTTAGACATGTAAATGTCTAATCAGATACAGCCTTAGTGGTTTTGCATTTTCTTTTTATATATAAAATTGAAGAACTGTTTTGTCTTGCCTACTAGTTTTAGCTGCTACGGTTTTTCTGTCAAGTTTTATAAATACTGCAAGTGATCAGTATTTTAAATAATATAGTTATATTAAGTCTGAGGGGAATTTATTCTACGAAACCAGCATAACCGATAAAACCTAAAATGTTTTTTTACAATACAATAGCATAAATAAAAAAGGAATAGTATTCTTATGAAAGTAGGAATATTTTGATAACTAAATCGAAAATAATTGAAATGAGTATGGTTTTAAGATATTTCTAAAATATTTACCTAAGGTATAATAATCATAGGAACCACAGGAACCTCAGCTATTGATTAATGCTCTCTCAATATATTACCAGTATAAAACATCACAATAATCAAACTGTTTATTTTTATTATATTTATACATAGATAAATTGGAAGTGGTTGAAACTACTAGCTTAATTAATATTGATATGCCCAGAACAACATTAGCAACATTTTCAAGGGTGGTTTTTATTTTAAATCAAGACCTATACTTCTGAAAATATATTTTCATACCATTCCGAATGTTTTCTTAGAAGAAAACATTCTCAGTATGTACATAATAATGATTTCTTTATTTATTTTTTACTTTTTAAATAATGAAAACTGAACATAACAAAATATAAAGAACTACCTATATACTGATCGGTAGATAGATACTAAAAAGTTATAAAATCTTAAAACATATCTTCTGGGACCAAAGTACAAAATTATTCACAACTATAATACTCAACTATTATATTCAACTATAAAAAGATTATTTTATTTAATCTTTCGGAAATCAATGTAATATTCAATAAAAAACATGAGAAAGACATTTTAGCACTTACTTAAATGCTCAAGTTTTCAGCATTAAAAACGGTATAAGATACTAAAAAAAAAAAAAAAAATGAAAACAAAATATTCTCTCTCCATATAATTTGAGAATCAGTTAGTAGCATTTTAATTTTTAATTTAGTAGGAAGTATAATATTTGGAGACTTAACATGTTCCATTATATTTGTCAAACGGCGCATGAAAATCATTCTTATGCCGAGTATCCCTGCTAAGAATATTTTTGTTTAATGCAAATTTACTCTTATTTAAATAATCATACATATACAACTCATATATATACACAACGAGTATATATGCGTTAAACATTCCGTTAAACTCCAAAATCTCTAAAAATGTCGTTAAAACCGGGGATACTGGGTACTTCTAGAACGGGCAAATAATGGGTACAATAATAATTGTATAACTAGCGAGACTAATACCTACGCTAAGTTAACCACCCCAAGACCATGCAGAATACTAGATGTTTTTGTGCAATTAATAAAGATACAGAAATAAGGGATGTAAAAAAATAAACAAAATATATGATAGAGTATAATCTATATTTTGTTGTAGGTGTTGTAGGTATCCAATACGAAAGCTATAAAAATAAACAAAGTACAAGCGTCTTTCAATTCTTTTAAAAAACACATGGCAAATGTATAGATTTATGGTTTTCCAAAAATATAAAATAGAAAAAATGAATACCTACATTAGTGCCTATAATAAACAATGAAGTAGCAAAAATACCTATTGTCCAGAAAATGTTGTATTGATAAAGAATCTGAGATAAATTTAACTAAAAGTTAGAGAAAAGAAAGCCTGTTTCTACATCCCTACTTTTTATATTATTAATAAATTCCTAGATTCAGCTTTGTTATAGGTACTAGTTCAGCATTATATTTTTAAAAGCGAGCCAAAAATATATTATATGAAGAGTATGTCAATTCATTTAAAATTAACGGTATTCATTTTATTCATTATATTGTTTTTAAATATACTATGAGAAGCCTAATACCAACGACAATTATAAAAAACAAGCTTTGCTTATTTACTATTACTACATCATATTATTATTACTAAGCTCTCCTTCCTAAGTACCTTATATTACGCCAAGTTAAACGTCCTATACATTATAAAAATATTTAGCGAAATTTCTCATTCTCTCTCACGACATATTTTAATTTGTAATCCATAATTAGTCACTATGACATAATATTACAATCATGTGCAAACACACTTTTTCACACTCGGTTACACCTGAGTGTGTACTTAAAATTCATTTACCACAGAAAAAATTCAACATAAGTATATACGCTCACATTTGATTGTGCGGTTCTAAAGTAACATCGGTCGATTAAAGTGAAGTATTTTAGTGTTTTTGTACGAGGTTTTCAGTTTAGCGTACCTATGTAACAGAAAACAAACACGATCATATAAAATGTGTAAAGTACCTTAATAATAAAAAATCATGCTTAATTTCTTAAATTTAGGTATCGTTCAAAAATATAAAAAATATGATTTTCAAGTTATATATCAAGAAATTTGTGCACCTATAGCTGCTTTACTAGAAATCAGAAAACCCTATAAACAGATAACATTCAAACTGTGGTACCTTAATATAATACAGCTCAGTAAAATATTGTACAATCACGGACTAACTATTTCCAACCACACCACAATATAATACCTATTACATTATCATAAATATAGCAACTGTTAGTTCAAGTTGAAACATTATGGGTCACCAATTTACCAGTAATTAGAACAGTTTATCTAAATTAACATTTATTTGTTATTAATATATCAACACTAGCAAAAACATGTATTACCTACCTACTTTTTATCTTAAAAATTACCCACACTTTTGCTTTTATACAACTCATCTAATTTTTTATTACTATTTGAATAGAAACCATAAGTTGGTTTCTAAAGCACTAAGATAAAATTCCAATAATAATAACAATCTAAACAAGCTTATTCATAGCTGTCTAGCTAATTTTTCAACACAATTCACGAGGATATTTAAGTTTTTCTAAGTCATTTCACGTCACGTTATTTTCAGATGAAAACCGTATATAATGAACATAGACCCTTGTCTTATAAATCTATGATAATGGATCACCACTCACTTATACAAGCATTTCAGTAAATAGGTTTACTAAAAATGTTCTAATATAAGCCAGTATCCGCATACGACATTCGATTTCGATGTGTAAAATAAACACTGTTTAATAATAATATAGTTTAGTGATTGTATAAATTTTAGTATAATTTTTATATTTTACCTTTTTATTCTGCCGATGCTATTAAAATTTAAGCCAGACTATTCTCTAGACAGGAGACGAACAAAATATAATAGTGTCTGCTCTGATGCAATACTGTTAACAGAGTCGGGGACTCATCTACTCAACCCGCTGTATATACCCGCCACACCGAAATTTGACCTGTCGAGACAAGTAGGTTTATTAGCGACACTCTGTCGCCATATGGAGAAGGGGTTCATCACCCTAAGAGGCCGGTCTGTGCACCTAACGTATCAGCGGGTTAGTCAATCAAGGTCAGTTAGACCGGCCTCTTAGGGTGATGAACCCCTTCTCCATATGGCGACAGAGTGTCGCTAATAAACCTACTTGTCTCGACAGGTCAAATTTCGGTGTGGCGGGTATATACAGCGGGTTGAGTAGATGAGTCCCCGACTCTGTTAACAGTATTGCATCAGAGCAGACACTATTATATTTTGTTCGTCTCCTGTCTAGAGAATAGTCTGGCTTAAACTTTAATAGCATCGGCAGAATAAAAAGGTAAAACATAAAAATTATACTAAAATTTATACAATCACTAAACTATATTATTATTAAACAGTGTTTATTTTACACATCGAAATCGAATGTCGTATGCGGATACTGGCTTATATTAGAACATTTTTAGTAAACCTATTTACTGAAATGCTTGTATAAGTGAGTGGTGATCCATTATCATAGATTTATAAGACAAGGGTCTATGTTCATTATATACGGTTTTCATCTGAAAATAACGTGACGTTAAATGACTTAGAAAAACTTAAATATCCTCGTGAATTGTGTTGAAAAATTAGCTAGACAGCTATGAATAAGCTTGTTTAGATTGTTATTATTATTGGAATTTTATCTTAGTGCTTTAGAAACCAACTTATGGTTTCTATTCAAATAGTAATAAAAAATTAGATGAGTTGTATAAAAGCAAAAGTGTGGGTAATTTTTAAGATAAAAAGTAGGTAGGTAATACATGTTTTTGCTAGTGTTGATATATTAATAACAAATAAATGTTAATTTAGATAAACTGTTCTAATTACTGGTAAATTGGTGACCCATAATGTTTCAACTTGAACTAACAGTTGCTATATTTATGATAATGTAATAGGTATTATATTGTGGTGTGGTTGGAAATAGTTAGTCCGTGATTGTACAATATTTTACTGAGCTGTATTATATTAAGGTACCACAGTTTGAATTTTATCTGTTTATAGGGTTTTCTGATTTCTAGTAAAGCAGCTATAGGTGCACAAATTTCTTGATATATAACTTGAAAATCATATTTTTTATATTTTTGAACGATACCTAAATTTAAGAAATTAAGCATGATTTTTTATTATTAAGGTACTTTACACATTTTATATGATCGTGTTTGTTTTCTGTTACATAGGTACGCTAAACTGAAAACCTCGTACAAAAACACTAAAATACTTCACTTTAATCGACCGATGTTACTTTAGAACCGCACAATCAAATGTGAGCGTATATACTTATGTTGAATTTTTTCTGTGGTAAATGAATTTTAAGTACACACTCAGGTGTAACCGAGTGTGAAAAAGTGTGTTTGCACATGATTGTAATATTATGTCATAGTGACTAATTATGGATTACAAATTAAAATATGTCGTGAGAGAGAATGAGAAATTTCGCTAAATATTTTTATAATGTATAGGACGTTTAACTTGGCGTAATATAAGGTACTTAGGAAGAAGAGCTTAGTAATAATAATATGATGTAGTAATAGTAAATAAGCAAAGCTTGTTTTTTATAATTGTCGTTGGTATTAGGCTTCTCATAGTATATTTAAAAACAATATAATGAATAAAATGAATACCGTTAATTTTAAATGAATTGACATACTCTTCATATAATATATTTTTGGCTCGCTTTTAAAAATATAATGCTGAACTAGTACCTATAACAAAGCTGAATCTAGGAATTTATTAATAATATAATAAGTAGGGATGTAGAAACAGGCTTTCTTTTCTCTAACTTTTATTTAAATTTATCTCCGATTCTTTATCAATACAACATTTTCTGGACAATAGGTATTTTTGCTACTTCATTGTTTATTATAGGCACTAATGTAGGTATTCATTTTTTCTATTTTATATTTTTGGAAAACCATAAATCTATACATTTGCCATGTGTTTTTTAAAAGAATTGAAAGACGCTTGTACTTTGTTTATTTTTATAGCTTTCGTATTGGATACCTACAACACCTACAACAAAATATAGATTATACTCTATCATATATTTTGTTTATTTTTTTACATCCCTTATTTCTGTATCTTTATTAATTGCACAAAAACATCTAGTATTCTGCATGGTCTTGGGGTGGTTAACTTAGCGTAGGTATTAGTCTCGCTAGTTATACAATTATTATTGTACCCATTATTTGCCCGTTCTAGAAGTACCCAGTATCCCCGGTTTTAACGACATTTTTAGAGATTTTGGAGTTTAACGGAATGTTTAACGCATATATACTCGTTGTGTATATATATGAGTTGTATATGTATGATTATTTAAATAAGAGTAAATTTGCATTAAACAAAAATATTCTTAGGGATACTCGGCATAAGGGCAGGGGATACTCGGCATAAGAATGATTTTCATGCGCCGTTTGACAAATATAATGGAACATGTTAAGTCTCCAAATATTATACTTCCTACTAAATTAAAAATTAAAATGCTACTAACTGATTCTCAAATTATATGGAGAGAGAATATTTTGTTTTCATTTATTTTTTTTTTTTAGTATCTTATACCGTTTTTAATGCTGAAAACTTGAGCATTTAAGTAAGTGCTAAAATGTCTTTCTCATGTTTTTTATTGAATATTACATTGATTTCCGAAAGATTAAATAAAATAATCTTTTTATAGTTGAATATAATAGTTGAGTATTATAGTTGTGAATAATTTTGTACTTTGGTCCCAGAAGATATGTTTTAAGATTTTATAACTTTTTAGTATCTATCTACCGATCAGTATATAGGTAGTTCTTTATATTTTGTTATGTTCAGTTTTCATTATTTAAAAAGTAAAAAATAAATAAAGAAATCATTATTATGTACATACTGAGAATGTTTTCTTCTAAGAAAACATTCGGAATGGTATGAAAATATATTTTCAGAAGTATAGGTCTTGATTTAAAATAAAAACCACTCTTGAAAATGTTGCTAATGTTGTTCTGGGCATATCAATATTAATTAAGCTAGTAGTTTCAACCACTTCCAATTTATCTATGTATAAATATAATAAAAATAAACAGTTTGATTATTGTGATGTTTTATACTGGTAATATATTGAGAGAGCATTAATCAATAGCTGAGGTTCCTGTGGTTCCTATGATTATTATACCTTAGGTAAATATTTTAGAAATATCTTAAAACCATACTCATTTCAATTATTTTCGATTTAGTTATCAAAATATTCCTACTTTCATAAGAATACTATTCCTTTTTTATTTATGCTATTGTATTGTAAAAAAACATTTTAGGTTTTATCGGTTATGCTGGTTTCGTAGAATAAATTCCCCTCAGACTTAATATAACTATATTATTTAAAATACTGATCACTTGCAGTATTTATAAAACTTGACAGAAAAACCGTAGCAGCTAAAACTAGTAGGCAAGACAAAACAGTTCTTCAATTTTATATATAAAAAGAAAATGCAAAACCACTAAGGCTGTATCTGATTAGACATTTACATGTCTAAATATACCAGGCTGTTGCATTATTGTTATCAACTATCGATTTAGCAATTTCAGAGTAGCAGCTTAATTTTTTCCCCATGTTTTTGATATCTAAACTTTGTGCAGCTACTTACTCGAGTAGGCAACTTTTCTGGCGCTTTTATTATGAGCTGATCATTTGTATAAATACTTGACAGAATAAGTAGCTTGAAATGTATTGGTTATGTTCCAATATATTTCGACATATTTCAGTAATAACTTACATTCATACGTTTTATGTCATAAGACATATTTCAATAATAAATTTGATATAGTTGTTTTCCTTGTTTTTTAGGGTCTGTTACCTAACAGTAAAAACATTTTCTAGAATTATTCCTATATGGGCGGGCTCTTATGCGGGAATCGTGTGAAGGAGAGGTAAGTATATTAGGTACGTATGAAAAACCTTTAGATATGTTGCTCTTCGAATGACAGAAACTAAAACACTTCAAAAGTATTACTATATATATGTTTCCCTATGTTAATGATTTAAATAGACAAATTTGTTTTGCAATTTTTTTTTATTCTTGTTGAAAACTATTCGTGGCGCTCTGATGGCAAAGTACCGATGCGACGCTGTATATATCACGGCAGGTGATCTGTAGAATAGAGTTTTGACAAGACTAAATTAAAATTATCAAAACACATTTATTATCGGTTAATTAAGTAGTTCCACATTATCAGAAACGTGTATTAGAGTAAAATAGTATGTTCTAAATTGATATAATAGAAAAAAGTAAAGTATGGATAAATTATATTTTTGGGGTCTCTAATGGGTTGTCGTCTTGCTAAGATGATGTAAAAATGTTGATGACACGGTCCTGCACGCTTCTCTACAGCGGGAACAGTATCAGCTTTTTGCGTTGTTAAGCCCTCCCTACAAAAGAGGCAAGCGCAAACAAAAAAAAGCTAGGTATATACGCATGGATGTCCAAGTCATTGACTAAACCGATTAGAGAAAAACAAATATGTCACTTTAATTCTAAAATATTTGTATCCAGCTTTGTTGCTCAATAATGAAATAATAATAACTGTCTCATACACCTATTTACTATAATTTTCTTAACTATCTTATAGGCTGCTTAGTATCTTATTGAATACTTTTTGTATTAGGATTTATTTTTACATTAAATAATTTTGATAAGGAAGGATATTTATTGTTCAAAGATATGCACTGATGATCACGTGACTTTAATATGTATTATAAATACTGCGTATTAACAACAAGTCGTCAGTTGTTGATATTTCGTCAAAGTGTTCACTTCGAACTGATTTGAATAAAATTTATAATGTCTTTTGCAACTGTTTTAATTAATGGCCTACGGAAGTTGGTGTATAACTCTGAATTGGATGGTGATAGTAATGCTATCCGAGCAGCTTTGAAACAATGTAATGTGGCCATCAGAAAAATTGATAAAGCTTTGGAGGTTGAAACATCAATACCGCAAAAAGCACATTTAACTACCTGCCTGGGTCAAGCGAAGTCTTTTAGAGACATAATTAAAGCTATGGTGATCAGTGGTGATGGTTACACAACAAGAAAGGAGACTGCTAGAGATCGGGTTAAATGGGAATCTGTTAGGTCTGCGTTCAAAACCCGAGTTCAAAGTGCAGTAATTACCAATATGAAGCATACAGACCCGCGCCTATTTTTGGAGGATTGTTCTGTAATTTTTCAAAGACGTATACAAGATGCCTTGAGAAAAAATATAGCGTTAAAAGTAAATACCAGTTTTTGCGGTTTATTTATCAAAGAATCGGCAGATATTATATTGGAGGATATTAAATTCATTAGTACCAAGAATTATGAGATTTATCAAAGTACTGATTTGAAGAAGTGGTTTAAAGACAACGTTCAGGAGCAGATTTTGAGAGAATTTGACGAATTCCAGGAACGTGGTAGTAATTGGGCGCTTAAATCAATTATCAATCTTCAAGTGAATATTAATAAACTAACTCCGCTATTGGGTTCATCATATATTGATTTACCACAAAAGATCAAAAGAAAAGAGGCTTGCGTCAATGTACAAAATCAAGATCAAGCGTGTTTTGCTTGGGCTGTTGTTAGTGCCCTACATCCTGCTAATAGAAACTCAAATAGAGTGGCATCGTATCCTCACTACTCAAGGGTACTAAATATGGCTGGAATACAATTTCCTATGACTTTGAAACAAATACCTAGATTTCAACGTCAAAACAATATTTCTATAAATGTGTATATACTGAAAAAAACAGTACAAGAGTTTGAAGTTCTACCTGTATTCCTTGCTGATGAAAAAAAGGAAAAACATATTAATCTGTTAATGGTTCAAGACCAATATTATAGCGAAGATGAAATTGTTAGCGGTAATATAGCTCCCACTAAATATCATTATGTATGGATTAAAAATTTATCTCGCCTAGTATTCAGTCAGCTTAGTAAAAATTGTAATAAAAAATATGTTTGTGACAGATGCTTCCACTATTACCACAGCAAAGAAAAATTGGATCTTCATTCAAGAGATTGTAAAAAACTTAACGATTGCGTAGTTCCCAAGGTACCGACTGAAGATAAAAAGCTGATACGGTTCAAAAATTATAATAATAAACAAAGTAGTCATTTTGTGGTTTATGCAGATACTGAGTGTTTATTGGTACCGATAAATGATTCAACGGGGAAAAAATCACAGGAATATCAAAAACATGTACCCTACAGTGTGGGGTATTATGTGAAGTGTTCATATGATGACGGTCTCTCTTACTACAGATCTTATACTGGACATGACTGTATGCAATGGTTCATTAGAGAGCTACATCAACTTGCTGAAGATGTTGAAACTGTATTCTTATGTCCACTGCCTATGGAACAACTGACATCAGAACAACTGAAAGAATATTATGAAGGTGATATATGTCATATATGTGAAAATGTGATACAACAAGGGCAAAAGAAAGTTAGAGATCATTGCCATGTTACTGGAAAATATAGAGGTATAGCACATGAGGACTGTAACATTAATTTTCAAGATAGCCATATAATTCCCGTTGTATTACACAATATGGGTTCCTATGATGGACATTTGATCATTGAAGCACTAGCTGAAGTTGAAGGAAAAATTGAGCTCCTGCCCGTTAACAAAGAAAATTATATATCCTTCACTAAGAAGATAAACAATAATCTAGTTAGCTTCAGATTTATTGATTCATTCAGATTTCTAGCAAGCAGTTTAGATAAACTAGCATCAAATTTAGACGCATATCCAATTCTTAAATCAGAATTTTTAAACATAACTGAAGAACAGTTTAACTTACTATGTAGGAAGGGTGTATTTCCTTATGACTATATGGATAATTGGTCGAAATTAAAAGAAGAATGTCTTCCTCCAAAGAAGCAATTCTATAACCATCTTAATGGTGTAAATATAACATCTGTATCCTATGAACATGCTCAAGAAGTGTGGAAAAGCTTCTCATGCAATACTTTACAAGATTATTCTGATCTATATCTAAAGACGGACGTTTTATTGTTGGCGGATGTTTTTGAACAGTTTCGCAAAACTTCTATGAAAACCTATAATTTAGCGGTAGAAAAATACTATACTCTGCCGGGCTACACATGGGATTGCATGCTGAAGTATACAAACATTGAACTTGAACTTCTCACCGACATCGATATGGTGATGTTTATTGAGCAGGGTATCAGAGGGGGGCTAAGCCAATGTTCAAAAAGGTTTGCAAAGGCTAATAATAAATATATGCCAGAATATGATCCTACAAAAGAAGATGTTTATTTAATGTACTTTGATATAAACAATCAATATGGCTGGGCAATGTCTCAATACTTACCATATGGAGGATTTAAATGGTTAGAAGAGGCAGATATAATCAATTTTAAACTGGAAAACATAGATGATACTGCCGATGAAGGATATATTTTGCAAGTTGATTTAGAAATACCTAAAGAGCTACATAATAAACTTGCTGACCTACCGCCTTGTCCGGAACATTATGATCCTGCAAGATCCTTCGAAGATCAAGGAAAATCTAAAAACAAAAAACTTCTGGCCACTTTATTTGACAAGCACGAATACATCCTACATTACCGAAATCTCAAACAGGTTCTGAAACTCGGCGTGAAACTGAAAAAAATACATAGAATTCTCAAATTTAATCAAGCGCCATGGCTTAAACCCTATATAGATTTAAACACAAAGTTAAGACAGACTGCTAAAAATGATTTTGAAAAGAACCTGTTTAAACTTATGAATAATGCAGTTTTTGGAAAGACTATGGAGAATATACGTAAACATAGCAATATTAAGTTGATAACAAAATGGGATACAAGGTATGGTGCCGCAGCCTACATCGCCAACCCTCTTTTCAAAAGTATCACTATATTTCATGAGAACCTTGTGGCTATAGAACTATCAAAAACTAAAGTTTACTTTAATAAACCAATATATGTAGGAATGTGTATACTGGACCTTGCTAAGACAACTATCTATGATTTTCATTATAATTATATGCAAGAGAGATTTGCATATTGTGTGCCTGCTTATACTGACACTGACTCGCTTGTTTATGAAATAAAACATGAAGATGTGTATAATATCCTAAAACAAGACTGTTATGAACATTTTGACACTAGTGATTATCCAGAAAACAATAGGTACCATATACCTCGAGTTAATAAAAAAGTTCTGGGTATGATGAAAGATGAGAATAATGGGCGTATTATGACATGTTTTATTGGCTTGAGAGCTAAGATGTACTGTCTGAAAGTACAAAGGACTAAGCAAGAAGAAAACCAATATCGTGAACAACTTGAAGACAAAGGTATCTGTGACAAAGAAATGGCGATGCTTCTATCTAATCAGGGAATAATGAAAAAGATTAAGGGAATCAAAAAGAGTGTGATTAAATCATGTATAACATTTGATGATTACTTACACTGTTTGGAGAAGGATATTGAAAGCTATGTTGAACAAAACCTGATTAAGTCCAAAAACCATGTATTATATAGCATACAACAGACGAAAAAAGCCCTCTCTCCTTATGATGATAAAAGACATTTGATTGAAGGATCTGTGAATACTCTACCATTGGGACATTATTCATTAAATATATGATTGTAGTATAAATTTTCTATAAAAATGTATTGTAAATTCTTTAAGGCACTAAATAAATATTATGGTAATACATCAATGTGTTTTACTTTACTTACAATGAGTTATAAAAATAATATGATTGGTAGCTGTCTGCTGCACCATCTTTAACATCTCTTAGATGAATAGCTGTGTGTCACCTTGACGGCTAGAATGAATATCCATAAGAAAAATATATAAGTAAGTATAATAGGCAAACGGTAATCAGATGTCTACTGCGATACCCTGATCAACCCATAGTCGATCGCAATGTGTGATCTTCAACGCTAATATGAACCTTCTATAAAACTATAACGAGTAAGTATAATAGAGAAAGACAATCAGCCGACTTCTGCACAGGTGTCGCCAGCCCCCAGTCGATCTCGCAGCGTGTGACCTTGAACGCTACTTTTTCGCTAATATGAACCTCCATAAGAAAATACATGGGGTTTTGATCCCGTATCATCATAGTTACAACTACTTTCCAGTCATGAAATATTTATATATTGAAACAAATAACATAATTATTTTACATTTTTATTAACTTTATTCTTCAGGCAATAAAGATTCATATTCGTCTTCTCTTAAATATCTCCCATACAGATCTTCTTCTTCTTGTTCTAGAGTATTGTCCTGGACACTGTAAGAATAAAAATAATAATCAGTTTATATGTAGACTATTTAGTATACAGGGAAGAATGAAAGAATCTATGAAACGAAACTTTACTTGGGGTTTTACTAGAAGCAATGTTCAAGCTGTCTTTGATTTTTCTTCAGTGCAGATTTAAAGAAAAAAATGTTTACCTTGCTGGTAATTCGTCTTCAATTTGCATGCCAAATTCTTCTGTTCTCGGAATAGTCGCTTCGATCTGTTCCGGTAGGCTCCGCAAATCTTCTTGAGGTAACTGCAGACATTCTGGAATGCTGTAAGAACAAAAAATAATAATAATAATCGGTTTATATGTAGATTGTATTGTATACAGAGACAAGGATTAAATAAAAGTTAGAATCGAGAAAATCTTTACTTGGAACTTACTGAAAGCAATATTCGAGCATTTAAAAAAAAAAATTACCTTGTTGTTTCCTCCGCGTCGACTTCCATTTGTTCAAAGTCGCAAAAACATATTTCTTCATTGCAACACGGGTGTTTTTCTCCCATGTCAATATCAAAGCAATAATAACTGTTATTTTCTACTTGGTCGTCTTCTTGTACAGAATCTAGACAGGTGCATTCGTACTGTATATCGCTACAATAATAATAAAGGTAGTTTAATAATAGTTAAGTGTTCCTATTAAAATACAACCAAATCCCTTATTCTTAACGAAAAATAATTGAAAAATAACTTATAGTTACAGAAAATAAATAAATTACTGCTTCTTTTATGAAGAATCTTTAGGTACACAAAATATTTATAATAATAATAATAATAATAATAATAATAATACGCTATAACTGATTTTAAACAATCCTACTTTTGAAAGATATATTTTATTAGTATTGCTTTTACGTTAAATCAAACAGAAATGGAAACTTTTATAATAAACTGCTATAAAATGCAGAAAAAATACATATATAGAAAGTACCTACTTACTTTTCGAAAAAATATGCACTTGGGCAGATTGGGGGTGTAAAACGATTAGTCGCAACAATGAGACACTTAGGGCAAAACATTTTTTGATTTAAATTACAATATACTTCGCTTATATAATTTTTGTGCAGTGAAAGGAACCAAACTGATAGTCTTCTCAATATGGTTCACATTTTTCGGTCACAAGGACGTTTTTCATAGGTGGGAAAGTGATTGTTTTAACTCGCGGTATGGGGATTTACCTATAAATAACCAAATTCGATATAGATAAAGTAAGTTATAACTGCAGTTAAGAATACCAGTATAGTACTCCATCAAGCTGTTTCAGGTAAGTTTACATTGTTTTTTACTATAAACTATCATTTGTTATTTGTTTTTCTGAAAACTGTTCCATCATCCAACATGACTAAAAGCAATCAATATTATTGCATTCAAAATTTATTCTTGTAAGTACAGTTTTCAGAAAAAGATGTATCGTACAATTATAATTTCTTTCTTTATAAAATATTTCTTCGTTTTCGTGATACAGAGTCTTAAAGTTAATTTTATATTTATAATAGATTTTAGAGAATAATAATAATAATATCTTTGCCTCTCATTCAACATAAATGAGACTTGTGTGGAAGAGGGGGTGACATATTATTAAGCAGACTGCATTTACCTCTCAGGAACGACTTATTTTGTTAAGACCTAACCAACATTCAGTGCTTGAATGAGGTATTGAAATGTTAATTTCTTACATTATCATCAACTAGCAGTACTAGACATACACTACCAACTCACTTTTTATGCACCAGGTAATATGCAAGTAGAAATTTAATGAAAATTGTCTTGTGAATTGTATGATTAAAAGGTATTTTCGAAATTTTCATATACATGGTTACTCAGAACTAATTATTCTGTTTTTTTTTTCTTTGTTATAGAATGAACTTAAATGAAATTAATGGTATTACTTGTCTCCGTAGGAAAGATACCATAAAATTACAAGACCTGCCTAAGGATGTACCAGTGCCCATTCTAGGCATAAAAATAATCGAAACAAAGTTTGGTAAAGCAGTGTTGGCTGAACTTCAGGAAAATGTGGTTTTCTTACCAAAAAGAGCGCTCCCTGTTATTGAAAAGAATTTAGAACAATTTCAAGCTGAAAAGTATGTTTTAATATTTAAGGGTATGATAGAGTGTAATAAACCGAATGCTGCCATTAACTTCGAGATTCAACCTTATGATAAGTGAACAATATATATGTAGTACATACTCATAATTCTACATTCAGTACAGTCTGTACATTTATTTATATTAAGTATATATAAAATCTCAAGTTTTTCAACAAAGTTTAATAATGAATATATGTGAGCTAAGCGATCAAGTTATTACCAATTTTAATAAAGCTAAAAACATTTTAATTACTTCTCAAAACCTTGCTAGTAGAGAAAAGTGGCTTAAATCAATTAGCAAACATTTACGTTTGCTCAACCGAGCTATAAAAAACTCTGATTCTATAGGGTTTACAAGAAAAATTAATACAAATATTGGTCATTTAAAGGCTATTAAAATTTTTTTAAAAAATATACATGTAGGAAGAGGGGTTGGAGGAAGGGAGAATAGAAGTTCTAGATTGCGTTTTGAGTATATTAACTCAGCATTTAAAAGTAGGTTGATCTCAGGCTTAATAATAAACTTGAAGCACAAAGATATACTGCAGTTTTTGAATGATTCATATTTTTTATTTAAAACGCGAATAAACAAAATTTTAAAAAAACACCCAACAATAAATGTTAATACAGTTTTCTGTGGTGAATTTATTAAAAGTAACGTTAATTCTGAAGTAATGGAATTTAAGTATTTAAACACAAAAAATTATGTGATTGATTTAGGTACAGATTTAAGCCTTTGGTTTAGAGAAAATGTAATTGATAAAATTTTAAATAAATTAGACGAATTTCAAGAACGCGACAGCGGATTTGCACTACATAAAATTGTTAGTTTGGAAGTAAATATAAATAAATTTGAAATGGGAAATGGAGGCACGTCTTTTATTCGATTACCGGAATACATTGAACGAAAAAAAGCTTGTGTAAATATTCAAAATTATGAGGATAATGCCTGTTTTGCTTGGTCAATAGTCTCTGCATTACACCCAGTTAATACTCAGGTTAATAGAACTAAATCTTATCCACATTATTCAAGTGTATTAAATATGACTGGAATTGAATTTCCAATGACAATACCGCAAATTGAAAAATTTGAAAAGCAAAATGATATATCAGTAAATGTGTACATGCTTCAATTAATTGGAAAAAGATTTAATGTAGTGCCTGCGCGATTAACCAGTAGTAAATTGAAACAACATGTTAACTTATTAATGATACAAAGCGAATATTCTGATGAACAGGATCTTGCAGATAGTCATACAAATAAAGAAATAAAATATCACTTCTGCTGGATAAAAAATTTGAGTAGGCTTGTTTCTTGTCAATTATCATTAAAGGCGCATAAAAAATACATCTGCGACAGATGTTTAAATTATTTTAGCAACGAAGAAAAATTAAATTTACATTCCATTGATTGTCAAAACATAAATAAATGTAAAGTATCATTTCCCAAAGAAAAAATATTAAGTTTTAAAAATTTCAAATACAAAGAGCCCATGCCTTTTGTTCTGTACTGTGATTTTGAATCACTGCTAGAACCATTTTCTGAAAATAGCAAATCTAAAACTGTAAAGTATCAAAAACATAAAGCCTTTAGTGCTGGATTTTATTTTAAATGCAAATATGATGATAATCTGTCTTATTACAACAGTTATCGAGGGTTAGATTGTATAGAGTGGTTTAAGCAACAATTAGAAAGTATTTCGATTTTCATTGAATCAAAATTAAAAAGTGTTGTCCCCATGAATTTTTCGGCACTGCAACAAGCTGAATTTTTAATATCCACTCACTGTCATATTTGTGAAAGACCATTCAAGTCAGATGATAAAAAGGTTCGTGATCATTGTCATTTCACTGGTAACTACAGAGGTCCAGCTCACAATGACTGCAATATAAATTTTAAAAAATCTTTTGTAGTGCCTGTTGTATGTCACAATTTAAGTAATTATGATGCGCTTTTTTTGATTAAAGACTTAGCGAAAACTGGCAATATATCTTTACTTCCCATAAATAAGGAGAAATATATATCTTTTACTAAAACTATGTTAAATTCTCAAGTAAAGTTTCGTTTCATAGATTCTTTCAGATTTATGGCCTCTTCATTAGATAAGTTATCGTCATATCTAAATAAAAGTCAAATGATAAATTTGCATAAGGAATTTAAGAACCTCGATGATCAAAAAATTAATTTACTTACTAGAAAAGGTGTATTTCCATATGACTATGTAGACTCTTTAGAAAAACTGACTGAAACTAAATTACCTCATAAAGATAAATTTTACAACAAACTAAATGATAGTAATATAACTGACGATGATTATCAGCATGCTCAAAAGGTCTGGGATTCATTTAAAATTAAAAATTTAGGGGAATATTCTGATTTATATTTAAAAACTGATATTATTTTGTTGACGGATATTTTCGAAAATTTTCGAAACAAATGTATATCGATTTATCAGCTCGATCCTGTTCATTACTTCACCTTGCCTGGTTATACCTGGGATTGTATGCTTAAATATACTAAAGTGGAATTGGATCTCTTGCAAGATATTGATATCCTCATGTTTATTGAACGAGGTATACGAGGTGGTGTAAGTCAATGTTGTAATCGATATGCAAAAGCCAATAATAAATTTATGTCCGACTATGACCCTAATGAACAAGCGAATTATTTATTATATTTCGATGTTAATAATTTGTATGGGTGGGCAATGAGCCAGTATTTACCTTACGGTGGGTTCGAATGGGTTGATCCAAACATTGACGTCACAACTGTCTCGGACACTTCGAATGTAGGATATTTATTAGAAGTTGACCTTGAGTACCCTGAATATTTACATAATTTACATAAAGATATGCCTTTGTGTCCAGAACATAGAATACCACCAAATTCGAAATTACCGAAATTATTGACTACCCTCTACAATAAAACTCGATATGTAATACATTATCGAAATTTAAAACAAGCTTTAAATCTAGGTGTTAAACTTACAAAAATACATAGAATTTTGCGTTTCAATCAAGCTCCTTGGTTAAAAGCCTATATTGATCTAAATATTAAATTACGTCAGGCAGCTACAAATGATTTTGAAAAGAATCTCTTTAAATTATTAATTAATGCAGTGTTTGGCAAAACTATGGAGAACATACGTAAGCATCGGATTGTAAAGTTAATAAATCATTGGGATGGTCGCTATGGTGTTAAAAATTATATTGCCAGCCCAAATTTCCATAGTCGAGCAATATTCGATGAAAATTTAGTAGCGATTGAACTCAGTAAGACTGAGATTACTTTTAACAAACCTCTTTATATCGGTATGTGTATTTTAGATATTTCAAAAACATGCGTGTACGATTTTCACTATAATTTCATGTTAACAAAATTTCCAAACCAATGTAAGCTTCTATATACTGACACAGATAGTTTGATATATGAAGTACACTGTGATGATGCATATGATATTGTAATTAGGCAGAATTTAGAGAAATTCGATACTAGTGATTATCCCCTTAATAACAGATATAGGATACCATTATTAAATAAAAAAATACCCGGTTTAATGAAAGATGAGTGCAGTGGTTGTATAATGACTCATTTTATAGGTCTTCGATCGAAAATGTATGCTTTGAGAGTTGAAGGAAAAGATGAGATTAAAAAATCTAAAGGTGTTAAAAGCAATGTAGTTAAAAATTGTATAACTTTCGAGGATTATAAGAAATGTTTAGATAACGATGTTGAACTATATCGAAACCAAAGAAGTATTCAATCATATCTGCATAATGTTTATAGCGTTGAGCAAACGAAAATTGCTTTAAGCCCTTTTGATGATAAAAGATATTTGATGCGGGGTGTAACAGATACTTTATGCTGGGGTCATTATTCTATTATGTCTACATAATTATTATTATTATTATTAATATTATTTTATTGTTATTATAAGATTATATGTATTTTAATGTATTATAAATTTATGATTTATTTATACAATAAACATTTGTGCATTTTTATTAACTTGTTTTATTTGTTAGTAATAAATAATACAACTATATAAGTAGGTATATACTAGTTTATTTATTTAGTTCAACAACTTACTTACTTAAATACATTTTTCTTTCTAAATCATTAAATACTTCATTTCTTTTATAATAAAAACATTCACGAATACAGTACTTTCGAATACAAAAAGGTGGACTATCACACAAGTTTAATATTACATTATCATTCTGATTCGATTCCATATCGTAATTTGTGTCACTTAGTACATTACTTGCTATATTCAAAAAGTTATTGTAAAAGTTTGCAAAATCTATACGATTCAACAATTCTATATTTGGTTGAATCAGACTATTATCAAGTTTTAAAATACATGAAACAGTAGCTTCAGACAGGTAAAATGTACAAAAACCATTGGTCACCTTCAACATTTTAATATCCATATAAGGAGCCGTGCTAATGCTATAATGTGAGAACTCTATAGCATGTTGAATGTCTGCAGAGGCACCATGATAATTAAAGTAATCATTAATAAAATGATCCAAGTAAGTCATGAAATCCTTCCATTCTTCAGCATTAAAATATGATTTGTGCTGTTGTCGCTCGTATTCATTAACATCCTAACAGCCGGCATGTAATTTCTGGCTGCACTAAATCCAGTTACTATCTTGTATATGGAGGTATTTATGGGAAAAGAGCTTTCATTAATGTATTTATCCTCATTTTGTACCTTTTTTCGATATTGTTCAGCTACTCTGTCAAGTTCTTGCCATATAATGGAGCCTTCTTCGGAAAAAGTTGGACTTGGACTGGGACTGATGGACGTCATATTTCACTACTTGCACACTAAAAGAGATCACTAAAGACTGATAAACTAAATTCTTGACTTGAAGACTAAATTTCTTCCACATTAAATTCTTCAGTGTTCGATTTACTCGTTCTACCACACTAGCTTTTAAGTTGGAAAATGTGCTATAGTGATTAATTTTAAACTTCTTCATCAACTCAGAAAAAGATTTATTGTAGAATTCCTTACCCAAGTCACTTTGACAGTTGAGTGGTATAGATTTCATTTGCAATAAAATTTTCTTCATGGCATCAGTTACATCGCTAGCAGTTTTTCTTTTAATAGGTTCTGCCCACAAGTATTTACTAAATACGTTTATTACAACAAGAATATATCGATATCCCTTGTTAATTTTTGCATATGGAATCATTTCAACTAAATCAGCCTGAATTAAATCGTTCAATCCCTTTACAACAACATGTCTTCTATTAAAATTTTTTCTGGCAGGTTTATGAAGTTCGTTAATTACTTCCTCTTTAATATCAGTCATTTTTTGCTATAGGACACTGTAAAACTATTTCTGCATACAATGACTGCGGCTGCCCTCGCTCATATATAAAAAGGATGATATCACCTTTATTTATGGTTCGCCCAATAAGGTCTTTAGCTTTAATACTAACACCGCTTTTATAAAACAGTTCACAGTTATCGGGCACGATTTCTATGTTTTCAATAGTTCCAGATACTGGGAAGATATACTCTTCCTTCTGATTTTCCAAACTATAATGACCCGGGAGTACAAGTGGTGCTTTTCCAACAACTTTTATTATGCATTTACTGTGATGTAAGGAAGGTTCACAAATGTAAAACGCAGCTGATTGCGGGAAAGATGTTAAAATTGGTGTCTGCGAACTAGTTAATGAAGATACGGATGAATAAGGAACAGATCGGCCCCTTAACATATGTCTGCCAAATTTATCTATGGGCATATTTAACAACAACAGCTTGCACGTAAATGATGTTTGTCTTGTATATCACCTTATTTTATAATTTTATCTTCTCTGAGTTCTTCAATAATCGAAACGATTTCATTTTGGTGAGCGTTATTTCCCGCACTCTGCGATGCCAGTAATAAACGTAACCTATCTATTAATTCATTTGGATCATTGTAATACACATAATCGACTTTTTTATCAGATAAATTCAACAAACCACCGGTAGTCGTTGATTTATTCGTGCGTTCTGATTGTGTTCTTCGTAGGGGTCTAGTTGGTGGGGGAGGTTTCGCAAATGTTCTTGGAAGAGTACTTATAGTAGGTTTAATTATTCCCTTCTTTATCAAATATGGTTTAATTATTGTTCTATATTTTTCATTCTGTGAACCTTGGATTTGTCCTTTAGGATCGAAGTGTCTACGGTAAGCATGAGATCTGTTTAATATATCCATATAATTATCTAAATCTCCTTGCTTATATCCTACTGGTTGTTTTTTAAATAGTAATTCATACAGGCCAGGTGTTCCAGAGTATGGTTTTCCATCTACTTTAATATCTTTATCAACTATATCAAGATCACTGTTCCCAATTGTTAGCTTTTCCGTAATAAAGTCATGCTTTACACCATATACCCTATCATTATCTTTCTCATCTCCACGTACTGATATATCTATATAATAACGTGGTAGAGGATTATAAGCCTCTAGGTATTCACTATAAGCTTGGGTTTTGGACAGATCTTGAAGAAAAATTCTACTTTTTTCAACTTCTTTATCAATCTGCTCGTTACTGTCTTCCTCGATGGTATCTGAATTATTTACAGCATCATGTTGATAGGTATCTTCCAAAAAGCTCGGCATGGTCATGGGTAACGTAGGCAAATACTTTTTATATGTGCCAGTTGGTGAAATTTTCGGTGTTGATGAAATTTCATACTTAAGATCTAAAGGTTCTTGCTTAATTGATACATCTGGTTTTAAATTTAAAAGTAGCTTCTGCAATGGCTCTGTAATAGGTTTGTACTCCTTCTCCAATTGCGCTTGCGACTGAGCTACATCTGATTTTAAGCTTCTATATTTTTCCCTGATGGACTGTCTGGTTTTAACCAGCTGTCTTGCTAACTGTTTATTCATTGCTATGATCTTACACAATGATTAAGAGTGATAAGAGTAAATATATTTATAATAAAATGGTATAAATCTGGTTGTTTAAACGGTTAGGTGTGCTTTCGAATCCCACAACACTTTCTATGGTAAAATGTACGCATCGAAGCCTCTCCTATATCGTCCACATCTTAAGGGGCAGTCCTTATCAATAACAAGAAACCCATATTTCTCTTTCCAACATTCACCACATATATCCTTAAATTGTTGGAGTGACATATCAACATTAACATGTTCATCATATACATGCTTTAAATTTGTTGCATCTTGTTTAAAAAGTACTATAAGGTTCGCATTATCTCGCACAAGCTGCTTCGGTATTTTAGAATACGTTTGTGTTATATAAAAGCAGTCAGTATCTTTGTGACGACCGAAACAAAAATAATCTCTCATAACACTTTGATTGCAGCAAACAACATCATCAAAAATTATAATGGAATTTGGTTTTATTTCGTTGGGTGGTACTACTTGAGAACTATCATCATATTCATAATATCCAATTTCCTTTAACGGTTGCAATAACTGTCGCAAGTGTTCATATTTGGTTTGGTTCAACGTCTTGGAATATACGTAAATATTCTCAAATCTTAGGCCATTTGCATGTTCGATCAAACTCATCATTACATTTGTTTTGCCACAACCAGATGGACCAACTAGTAGACCTCTCTTGGATGAGCCCCCAAAAAGTGGACCATGCTTTTTATAAGTATTATCATCTGAAATTTCATCATGATTGATTATTGGCAGTAAAGTTTCTTGTTGTTCTATCTTCATTATGAAAGGAAGTCTGAACTACTTAATCACAAACCATATTATATATATATATGTGTAGTATAAATGAAAATGATTTTAGTTCTATAGAAGACCTGTACATGATATATAATGTTGATACACAATCCATCATTAGTTATTCATCATCAAAAGCGCGAGAAGAGCGGATCTGGGTTGATTAATACGCTTATAAATAAGCTTCCATTTGAACTCCATATTCCTGGGTACCAATACTGTGGTCCAGGTACAAAGCTTGCAAAAAGACTTGCAAGAGGCGATCGTGGCATTAATCCACTGGACACAGCGTGTTTATCTCACGATACTGCTTACAGTAAGAGTTCCAATTTAGAAGATCGTCATACAGCAGATCGTGAACTTGAACAACGTGCCTGGGAGAGAGTTAAGTCTAAAGACGCTAGTTACGGAGAAAAGGCCGCAGCGTGGGCTGTTACCAACGCCATGAAAGCAAAAACCAAACTAGGAATGGGTATCCGTAAGAAAAAACGATCCGTTAAACGTAAAAGAGGAGGAGCTCTTCGCAAGAGTACTATAAGTTTTAATGAAGCAGTACGTCGAGCTCGAGGTGGAATTCGACGTAAACCGTCTAAAAGTCTGATTGATATGGCAAAACAGGCTCTGTCTGCTATAGGAACAAAAGAACTGACAGTACCGCGAAAACGAATCATACCAATACCTAAAACTGGTGGGTTTCTACCACTCATACCACTGTTTGCTGCATTAGGAGCTCTAGGTAGTCTTGGAGGTGGTGCAGCCGGTATTGCGAAAGCTGTTAATGATGCAAAAGCTGCAAGGGAAAAACTTGAGGAAGATAAAAGACATAACTTGGCTATGGAACAAGCTACTGTTGGAAAAGGATTATATTTAAAACCATATAAAAAAGGATTAGGGTTGTATCTAGAACCATATCAAAAAAACTTCCAATAAAGCTGCCTCGTCATGCCTTAACTAACCTAGATTTACTAAAGTTCGCTAAAAAGTTGTATATCCCATATTTTCGGGGGGTGTTTATGAAAGACAATCTACCCCCTAAAATAACAGAAAATGAATGTGGAATCGTTAACTTAGACATTTCATCTGGTCCCGGTACTAACTGGACGGCATATGCTAAGAAGAATAATGATATAGTATACTTTGACAGTTATGGGAACTTGAGACCACCAAATTCATTAACAAAGTATTTCCAAAGCGATGGCAGCTTGAATAAGATTAAATATAATCATGACAAGTTTCAACGAGATAATTCAGAGAACTGTGGTCATCTCTGTTTAAAGTTTTTATATAATGTATTCAACTAGAAAATTATGTTATTATAAATATAGATGTTAATTCAACAACATGTCGTTTACTTTATCCCTTTCTGGAAATAGTTCTGTTTTAAGCGCAGATTTCAATCCACCCATTTATTTAGATGATAACTCTGAATATGTTATCGGTTTTGTTAATTTTGAAAGTTTCAATGTTATACCGAACATAGATGAGACAAATAATAAGTTTATTTATGAGAATACTACGTTAACGATTCCAGTAGGAGCATATGAAATTGATGATTTAAATAATTACTTACAAAAGGCTGTTCAGTCTCCCGCTACCATTAATATTATACCTAATAGCAATACTTCTACTGTTAACATTGAATCAAATGTAGACATAGATTTTACATCAGATAACTCAATAGGTCGTCTCTTAGGATTTGACAAGAGAATTCTGAAAGCAAATAATTTGAATGAATCTGATTTTCCCGTAGAAATAATTGCCGTCAACGCATTATGTATAGATTGCAACATTGCAGTTGGATCGTATTCAAATGGGCACCCAGTTCATATAATCCATCAGTTCTTCCCGGCAGTTGCACCTGGTTATAAAATAGTGGAATCACCCCTCAACATTCTATATTTCCCTGTGAGCATCAAGACAATCAACAACTTAACAGTTAAAATCCTTGATCAGGACGGAAATCTTGTCAATTTTCGCAACGAAGTCATTACAGTAAGACTACATCTGAAGAGACTCTAATATGGTAGTTCGTTACAATGTGAAGTACCCGCTATCCAGTGTGGTAACTAAACGTAATTATAAAAGGCGATCTATAACCAAACCTTCATTTAGTACAAATAAGAGCGCTCCTAGAGTAACACGTCGAAATAAATTGTTTCTTCGTTCCCTTGGTTTGGAAGTGTTAATATGATGGATATTTTAAATATACTGCAAGAACCCGTTGAAGACAACTCTATTGTTAATTTTGAGTATCATAATTATGAACCATTCGTGGTATCAAAATTTGACTATAATGATCAGATTAGGATACAAATTCAAGAATTGGATGCCTACACTCTACCGAGTGAAAGCGTATTGTATCTAGAGGGTAGTTTAACGAAAGAAGATGGCTCTCCAGCAACTAAATTAAAACTTATAAATAATGCGTTTGCATTTCTGTTTAGAGAAATTCGGTATGAGATGAATGGTATTGTTATTGATTCTAATAGAAATGTTGGGTTGACATCAACACTTAAGGGATATTTATCTTTTAACGAAAGCGAAAGCGTCAAATTTCAAAATTCTGGATGGTTTCCCAAAGTCAGTACATTGCCTGATACTAACAAATTTAATGTATGCATTCCACTCAAAATACTGATGGGTTTTTTCGAAGACTACCGTCGCATAGTTTTCTCGGTAAAGCAGGAGCTAATTCTCATTCGCAGTAGCAATGATTTTGGTGCAGTCACTGCTGTTGATGAAACGGAAAAACCTAAAATTACTATCGATAAGCTTTACTGGAGAGTACCTCATGTGTTGGTGGGATTACCACAAGAAATAGCTTTAAGCAAAATTTTAGAAAAAAATATTGAAATATCGGTTCCGTTTAGAAGTTGGGAGCTTATCGAAGATACTTCTGTTCCACAATCAACTAGCTATACTTGGCCGGTAAAAACCTCTACAAAGTTGGAAACACCTCGACATGTTATTGTTGCTTTTCAAACAGATAAAAAAGATAAAATAACTTCGAATATGAGCACGTTTGATGATTGTTCAGTGAAAAACGTGAGAGTATTTTTAAATTCAGAAAGATACCCTTACCATGATCTATTCCTTCATTTCAAAGAGAATAAATACGCTACGCTATACGAAATGTTCGCTAATTTTCGAACCTCATACTACGAAAAAGAGAATGAACCAATATTTACACCTTTAGAATTCAAGTCAATCTCACCCATAGCCCATATCGATTGTTCGCACCAAAAGACAGTTACACAGGCGTCTAGTATTGTTTTAAGAATCGAAGTAGAAACCGATGAGAAATTCCCAAAGGACACTACAGCATACTGCTTAATTTTGTATGATCGTTTATTCAAATATAACCCAATGACAAGAATTATAAGACAAATGTAACCTAAAAAGTGAGGTGAGAGATGGAAATGATAATATTAGTTGTACAGAGATATAAGTCTCAGTTTCAATTTACTCCTCAACCAAGATGCAATTCATTGTGGCTGATATACAAGGATTTAACCTACCCGATTTTCACCCGAAAGAAGTATCCTTTATCTGCGGACAACGGACAGCTCATTACCTATTAAAACCTCCAGTGCAATTCAATACCTTAGATGGCAAGTTGAAGAAACAAATTAAATACTTGGAACGACATCATCATGGTCTAAAATACAACTCTGGTTATGTAAATTATGATATGTTGAATGACATATTAAGTGAGCACTTGTTGGATGGTAATACTTGTATTGTGTATGTAAAAGGACATCAGAAAGAGGAATTTCTTAGACAAAAATTATATGATCTGGAATCCACAACAGCCGCACCAACCATTGTTAATGTGGAGAATTTAACAAATACACTTCAACCACCTCCTGTTTTTATTAAAGACGCTCCACATTGTTTTAATCATTGTAACTCTAAAAGTATGTGTAGCTTAAAAAATTGTATAGAGCTTTATCATTGGTTGTATTCTTGTTTACCCAAATAAAAAAATTATAAATTTTCAAGATATTCTTTTCATTTAATCCCCTCCACCTTATACTTTAATGTAATTTTATTATTATTATTGTCTTTAATCCTGATGCGTGTTAGTATGCTTGTAAATCTAGAAATAAAAACATCCTTAAATAGTAATTTTAAACAAAAATGTATAAAAATAATAATAATCAATTTATTGAAATTGTACCAAATTCCATACCAGAAGATGGTAGCTGGGAAAGCTCTGAAAAGACTGATAGTGAAGTAAATAAGGATATGTGTAAGTTATTTAAAATGAGGCTACAAGAACATATTAAACAGTTGGAAAAATTAAAAGAGGCTATAACGTTATATGAAGATCAGCAAGATATATTTAACAGATTTAAAAAACTTAATATCGAACCTAGAACGATGGATCTATGGGAACAAAACGTATTTAAAAATTTTGCCAGGTTTAACAATCCAAATGATTGTACAAAAGTTTACCATCAACATTCAACATAAATCAAGAAAATGTATATAAAATGCAGTAGTGTTCCAGTGAAAGTGACAATGTTAAGTTCAAATTTCATAATTCTGCAAGCGATATTGCAAAACGTGTTATACATCCAACGTCCACACAATACTCAAGAAGTGTTTGTGTGTTTCGATAACAATGGACAGAAAAATGAGAGCTGGCCATCAAATTGGAAAAGAATGATAGCGTATACAACTAATGATAATTTACCTACTCTTTCTGCAATAATGTTAAACCATACAATTCAATATAAATTAAAAATACGGTTTCAAAATAACACTGTGGGGGATACAGACTGGAAAAAGTTGAATTGTGCATCTGCCACCACTCCAAAGCCGGTATTATTACCACCACGCGATCCCTCTGTTACTTTAAATAAATGCAGTGCAGGATTGCTGTACTATATAACAGTTTGTTCATCTCTCTTAATAATAAAGTGTGTAGTAAGACTTGTTCAGAAGAAAAGTTTAAAATGTGGATGGCATACGCAGAACAGCATTGGTCAAAGGCGGAAGATTTAAAAAGTGCAGTTAAACGTGTATATCAAGAAATTTCAGCATTAATATTTAGCAAACAACATGATTTAAATTACGATATACATTCTTTTCATATTGAAGATGATGAAACTCGTTACCAACAATGTCAGCAGACTATAGATAAGTACAATACGGCGTTGGATTTCTGTGACAAGTTTCTCGATGAGCGTATCAGCCTACATAAATTCTGCAGCAAAATGATTGCAGCAGACATGAAAGTTTTCCTGTATGATATTAAAATGTTTTTACCACATGAATATATTGTTGAATTTAGTCTTATAGATAATGATTAATATATGTATATGTATAATTCTGTGTGTTTTATTACAAACAAGTGACTTACATTATTATATATCATAAAAATACGTTTAATTAAATACTTTGCTACCAAATTAATGAAAGTGGTTTTTTTAAAATTACTGTATTAACCTTCTACACAAGGTGTACGAGACCTCAATTTACTTAACCCTATAATTATGTTGTTATTTGCAATTAATGAAAGTAGTTCTTTTAAAATTAATGTATTAACCTTCTACACAAGGTATACGAGACCTCAATTTACTTAACCTTATAATTATGTTGTTATTAGCAAATTAATGAAAGTAGTTCTTTTAAAATTATTGTATTAACCTTCTACACAAGGTATACGTAACCTAAATTTTCGTTGTTAAAGTCCGAGGAGCCTCGGGTCATACGCCATGACAGCCAAAAAGACCTAAGCGACGTCATTTCCTCTCAAAGCCTCTGGTGACAGGAGTGCCACACACAAACACCTACAGTGCTACCAACCTTCATACAAAAATTAAAAACCGACAACGATGTCAGACGCCATCTTGGATTACGCACTTCCGTTCTAGAACCGGCCCGGATTATCTACTTATGTTATTCTTTTTTAAGGAAGAGTACAAAACATTTCCTATATACACATAAAATAAATAATTGGTTCTTCATCCACCCATTATCACTGCAGCCAATTCCCCATGTATCTGGTACTGACCTTACAATTTCAGCTGGTAACCATTTATAGGCATAGGTGATCATAGGAGGGGTTACATCCCCACGAGCTGAGCATGTAAACATCACTGTGATATTATTCTTAGGATGATGTTGTATTTCATATACATTTCTTGCACCTTTCGGGGCAAGAACTTTTTTGTTATTTGGACAAAGCCAAAAACAGGTTTCGTTCCCATTATATATCCTGCTTGGATCTTATAGAACATCCATTATTTGTTTTTCCTTTAAATAGGCTTCTACACTGGAAAACCAGTTTCTAATATCTGCTTCGGTTACAACTGAGCTGGCTGCTGTAATTCCTTCGGAGGCTCTGAGTGTTATATTCGGGTGACGTTTTAAAAGGCTTGATACCATCCTCTTCCTGGGAGGTTATATGTAAACGGATTTTCTCTTGGTGTCGAATCAAGGAAATACTTCACAGAAGCCTGAATATCCTCCATTCTACGAGGAAATCCTTTCTTGTGTGAAGTTAAAATCCAATTTACTAGTAGTCTCTTTTCTTCCAAAGTTAATATTGGTTTGGGTCCAAAAGAAACTTTATTGTTGAACTTTACACTTGATCGGAATTGCAGGGTAGCTCGAGGAATGTGGTATAGCTTTGACGCTTCTCTTTGACTCATTCCATTTTCAATAGGCTCTAAAGCTTTAGAAATATCCTCTTTATATTATTTTCGATAGGAACCGCCTTAAGAAACTTTCGGCATGTTGCCTATGGTGTTAGGTAGATGAACAATGGTAAAAAAACAAAATGTGATAGTGATTGGTCACAACCGAACGTAGTTATTGGCCCTCGGCCAAACACTGTTTATAGTTCAATAACGCAAAAAATAAATGAAAATTATTATCAGCTATGATGAGTATATATTAAAAAATAGATTACTTCTATAAAGAATTTTTTTTTAATTTACTATAGTTATCCGCCGGTCGGCCAATAACTGTTTATATGTAAAATTTTATAGACATAATATTGGCATACTAAACTGGCGACTATTTTCCTAACCTAACAGTATTTCAACCCCAGAAAGTAATCAGTAATGAATTCCATTTTATATCTATACATATTTCTCCTTAAATTCAAAACCATAGGTGTCTTATGCAATAAAATCTAGCATGCAATCCTTACGACATTTCTTAAGGTTTTCCCTGTTTACTGATGAAACGGGGATGACACAAAACGCACCCACACTTCAGACATTTCTTGCCAACCTAAAAACACGAAACATTGGATTTGCATTAAGCAATATTGCCAATATACAACAGTAAATACGACGTATTTTATAAACAGCTGAGGTCCTAAATAAATTTAATTTTATACTAGCCTGGAAAATTACTGTCACGTGGCTAACAACTGTATCACTTACCCTACCACTTTATTAACTCTACTTTGTTATCTATTTTACATAGAGATGGTCCTCCAAGTTCTAAAGCAACTTGTCATGTATGTAAATGGGGGTTAGAAAAGTGTTGTCGGTATGTTTCGTATTAAGTATTATATTTTATAATGAAATAATAAAAACAAACATTTATATAGTGGTAGTTTTATTAACTGTTAAACTTGGGAACACATGTCTTGGTTGTGGAAATAACTAAATTCCAAAATATGACAAAATCATAAAATATATATGTACATATTAATAGTTTATTTACATAATTAGATAACAAGCAGAGTAATATCGATGTATTAACAAAATTACATATCAAAACAAGGTTAAATCAAAATCTGATGATACATCAAAATCCGGTAAATTACAATCTGTAAATTGCAATCTAGTTGTGGTTCCTCCTCTCCCTCTATCAACTTTTCAGCTACTTGCAGCAACATCTCCAAATTTATGTTACGATGCTGATCTGGTGGAGAAAGGCGATGATGCCTCCAGGCTAACGTATTTACATCTCCCGGTATGACATACCTCTTATCGTCAGCTGATGATAATGCTACTTTATTCTTCAGTTCAGTGTGGATGGTGTGTAAAATTGATGTAAATATATGCATTTTTCGGAATATTATGCCACCATTTTCTACGATTAGAACATAATCAGAAAAGTCTATTTGATGTTTAACATCACTTGTGGATACTCCTTTTATTTTTTTCATGACATTACCTGCTTTTAGACAATACGCCCTGCCACCTGATACATAAAAGCTTTCGATTGATCGTCCAGCGTATTCGTCTTTCATTTTTCCTACGACTGATTTTGTTTTAGGCATATTGTGCATGTGATCTGGTTTAATGTACTGAAATATTGAAGATTGTCCTTGATGTCCTTATACTGGTTTTCGATAAAAAGTTCCAAAATAAGGGAGTCTGTGTCCGTGTATATACAGTTGCTTTATCATCATACATAGGTTTTATATAACCATAAAGGAAATCGTAAATGATGGTCTTGGAAATATCCAAAATTGAAAAACCAACATATTTATAGCGGTTTGTCATACACCACTTTTGTCTTATCCAATTGAATTACTACTAAATTTTCATCGAATACAGAATAGGATTTATGTGTGGTTGGCTTATTAATGCTCTTGCTCCCAATTTACCTTTTCTATTCTCCCAAAATGAACACAATTTAACATTTTGTCCCTTATCGACATTTTCCATTGTTCTCCGAAAATTGAATTTACCATAAGCTTGAACAAATCCTTCTCAAATTCGTTCCTAACAGAGTTTCGGAGATTTGTGTTTAACTCGATATATGATCCCAGCCACGTCGATTGTGAAAATTCTAATATTTTGTGGATTTTCGTCAGTTTCAGTCCATATTTCAAACACTGTTTTAAATTTCTATAGTGAATAATATATTTATTCTTATTATGTAAATTGGGAATTAATTTAGGGTATTTCCAATCCGGTGGTATCATATTTTCAGAACAGAATGGTAAATCGTTGTGATCGTTATGCGACTTGCTACATATTCCAAATATACCTGCAAGATTTAGCCTTTAGGTGAGTTATCGTCAATGACAGAGCAGTCAAAGACATCAATTTCTCCTTTTCGAGCCATCTGAAGCTTCCGGTGGGGAACATTCTTTCATCACTGCACTATACAAGTTTGTTGCATCCAGGTACATAATATGTGAAATTGGCTTAGTAGGATCATAATTTGGTAAAAATATATTACCGGCAATTGACTTCCTTTAACTACATTGAGCCACACCTCCTCTAATTACTTTGCGAAAGGAATACAGAGAATCGACATCAGTTAAAATTCAAGATCGATGTTTGTGTAACGTAGCATCGCGTCCCAGCTTAGCGACGGAACTCTCAAATAATAGGCGGGGTCTAATTTGTATTGCTCCAAAGACACTTTTCTAATGTTTTCAAACACATCATCTAACAACAAGACATCTGATTTTAAATATACATCTGCGTACTCTCCTAATGTTTTACAGTTGAAGGTATCCCACACTTTATTTGCTCGGTCATAGTCTTCATTAGAAATTGATTCAAGAGTTAAATCATTGTATAATTTATCTCTTGGTGGTAATTATCTTTCTTTCAGCTTTTCAAATGATTCCACTTAACTATAGGGAAAATAATAGCTCCTTTTTGTCTGATTAATGTAAACTCTTCATCATCTGGAAAGCACTTTCTTGTTTCGATACACTGGTGATGTTCTAAATTTTTACTCAATTTGTCGAGGGACTGGAATAGAAAACGAAACGACTCGACAAACTTCAGCTTTAAATATGTGTCTGGTAGTTTTGGGTCTGCAGATTTTTCAACCAGAATTGATTTGGAGAACGAGATGTATTTCTCCTTGGTTTGCGCTATTACAGAAACATTTTCCTTTTTAGATGTAAACTTCGACAGAAAGAGATGTTCATCATAATTACTAAGACAATGGAAGAAAACTGGTATGAACTTTGTCACTTTGTAGTTTAAATTGCATTCAAAATACGCTGCTCCACGAAAGCGTCCTGTTAGGTGATAGTGATCACGAACCTTCACGCCTTCAGTCCTGAAAGTATTTGTGCAGATATGGCAGTCATCAGCATTTTTGTAAGTGGTTTCTTGTTCTTCAGAAAGCGGCAGCATGTCCCTAACATTTTTGAGGTGGTTGTTATAAAACTCCAAAGTTATTTTGTCCAATTCTCGAGAACTTGTCATCAAAATTACACTTTACATAGAAAGCGAAAGAGGATGGTTCATGTTCGGAGGTTTTCACTGTAAAGGATTTATCATCACTAGGTTCATTATGGTGAATAGGTTTTAGTAAACTCTCGAAATCAGCATAGATTACGAATGAAACCGATAATCGTCTTTCAAAATTCATGAATTTTAGAATCTTTTCAGGAACCGTTTCGCCATACTTATTGATCTTCAGATCCGTGGTAAGTATTTTTGTACATATATGGTTACAGTAATTTTTCTCATGTTTTAGCTGTTCAACCTTCTTAAAGGCTTGTAGACATCCATCACAAATATGTATCTTTGCACTATGATGACTTGATTTTTCCTTGAAACTAATCTTGACATGTTTGTTATGAGACAATAGTGGTTGTTACCCGCGTTGTCTGATACCAGTAACAAATTCACATGCGTAGCTTGACGGTTTGAGGAGAAATGTAAAGGTCCTACTACCTCAGTAATCATCTTTCTATCTCTGAACTCTGATTCTATTTCAAACACATGAACTGGTACTCTGAGGATTCCCTTGTGCACGAAATATGGCTGCAATAATCGACCAAGCAAAGCAAGCTATATCATTATTCTTGATGTTTAACACAGCAGTCTTCTTCTTCTCGATGGATTTAGGAAGCTTAATATATGACGAGGCTGATAGTGGTGTAAATTTATTTATGTTTACATCCACAAATATGATCTATTTTAAATCCCATCCAGAGTCTCGTTCCTCAAATAAGGAGGCCTGTGAAGTCATCTCTTTCATAAAATCTTCGAAAATCTGCTGAAGATCTGATGACGGGGTTATCACCTTGTTTTTGGTATTAAATGACTTGATATCAATCATCTCCTCTTCAGTCTCCTTCTAATTTTCTTTCTATCGGCCACATTATTCCTCACACAGTAGGAGTTTTGATTATGTCGTAGGAGATTGGATGGTTTTGAAAATATTTTTTCACAACGTTCACAGAGTTGAGAATTTGTTGTATTAAGATCACTGGAAGATGGTACATCATACTTTTGTTTCTTTGGAGCAGATGTAGAAGACACATTATCACTTTTCCTTTTTCTATCGCTATGTAGGATAGGACAGCAGTCGCGAATATGTCGCACTAGATTGTGTTTGTAAGAAAATAATTTGCCACAATGTTCACAGACCGCTGGAACTGTTTCATTAATTTCACTGGAAGATGGTATATCGTACTTTTGTTTCTTTATTGCAGATGTAGAAGGCACATTATCACTTTTCCTTTTTTTTATGTAGAACGGAACAGTAGTCACGACTATGTAGCACTAGACTGCGTTTGTAAGAAAAATCTTTTCCACAATGCTCACACTTCATTGCGACTAACAAGACTATGTTCAAAGCATCTGAGTATTCACTTTTATAGTATGTAAGAGGGGGCGGGGCTAATCTGGATTTGAACCAATCAAATGGCTGCTTCTTGCGATATTAGTCGATTCCAGCCGAACTCATACTATATTTTTATATTTTCTTCATAAGCTGAAACCGAATACTGTATAGACGCCAGGTGTTCGATGAGTCATACCAACTTGTCTCGACAAGTCGGATATTTAGATATAGCATCATAATCTGAATCCGGATACTGTCTAGCCGCCAGGTGTTTTATTTGCAGATTGTAAGAACTACTTGTAACGGCTACTCCCACAATTGGCTTTTATCGCTTTAACAACTGGTCGAGACAAGTCAGCTTTTTAGATATTGCATAGTGTCCACGAGTTGTGTGGGGAAGGGGTGGTATATCACTACTGTGGATATTATGATATATTTGATTATAGATGTCCCTGACTTGTGTGCGGAATGAGAGGTATATCTTTACTATGCATATTAGTTTTTATAGGATTTAATATTTAAAACAGAAGCATCTCATTCATATGTATTATCTCTTAATACCTAATAAATGTTGAGTAAAATAAATATGTGATAAAAAATAATAAATAAATATGTTACGTGCTCTGTACCTTATACTGTATTCATTAATAATCAATAATCAAAATCAGTTCTCAATTAAATCAATAATCAATAATCGATAATCAATAATCAATAAAATCGATAATGAATCAATCATTCAAGATCATCCAAACAAGTTTAGACCTGTTTGTTTGCAGCGTTTGTTAACCTCTTGACACGTGTTTCAACTCCTGGAAACTACTTGTAACGACTATTCCCACAATTAATTTTTATCGCCTTATCAACAACTCAGCTTTTTTAAAATACCATCGCCAGATATTTTGTTTTTAAATATAACATCATACTCTCAAACCGGATACTGTCTAGTCACCACGTGTTCGATGAGTTATACTTTACTATACAGGGTATAGCATAGCATACATCACATCCCATCTTTCAGCTCGGCTCCGTTAGCTAGCCCATTTACCCACTACTGCTAAGAGATTGTGCTCCTATATTTGCTCCTCCGCTAACAGTTATTTTCAGTTTGGCTTTACGCGCATTAACATTTCCTGAAATCTGGCGAAAGTCAAAAATCTGTCCCATTTCAAAAAAGGTGACGAAACGTGTGTTAAAAATTATAAACCCATAGCTATTCTTTGCAACTTCGGCAAAACTTTTCTAGAATCTACTGTATAATATATTAGCATTTCATGTTAAATCCCAAATATCATTTAATCAGCACGGTTTTATGGCTTGTAGATCCACAACCAGGAAACTTACCAGTATCACATATTTTCTCTCCCAAACATTGGACCAGAATAAGCAGGTGAACGTGATTTATATCGATCTGTCTAAAGCCTTCAATAGGTTAGATCATGGCCTCTTATTGGGAAAATTATCTAACGTAGGATTGGCTCCCCATTTCCTCCAGTTTTTCTCTTCATACCTTTCTGACAAAACACTGAATATATCCTACCGTAGTTTTACGTCTTTCGGAGTGTCTGCAACATCAGGAGTACCACAAGGCTCAGTCCTTGGTCCATCGTTTTTAATTATATTCATCAATGATATATATGAGAAAGTTAAAACTAATGATCTACTTTAAGTTATGTATCACTATTACATCTGAAGTTTACTGTATCAGATTGCAGACCTCGCAAAAATCAACTCATGGTGTGCAATTAATAAATTGCCATTAAATATCTCCAAATGTAACATTATGACGTTCACAAGTAAACCTAATTCTATAACAATCCCGTATAGAACAGGTACTGAAATTATTTCAGATGTACAGAGTTCAAGGACTTGGGTGTCATTTTCGACTCTAATTTAACTTTTATTCCCACATATTAATCATATTATAACAAACACCAACAAAAGCCGTGATTGTATTATAAGAAACTCTAAACACTTTGAAAATGTCTCAATTCTTACCCTACTGTTTTGTGCTTTCGTCAGGTCAAAATTGGAATACGCTTATGTGGAATCCGAACTATAACATTCATATTATCTCTAATTTAGAGCATGTTCAACGCAAGTATGCTAAATACCCTGCTTATAAAATCGACGAAGTTTACCCACATATTGGCACCCTACACTCTGAGTTACTATCTGGGTTCAATCTAAAAGACCTAGCGCAACGACGGATATATTTTGATATAGTTTTTTAAATAAACTTCTAACTAATAAAATAGATTCGCCTGATCTACTTCGCTCCATATCTTTCAATATTCCGCCATTTCAAACTCGTTCTTATTTCTCGTTTTATTTACCGACTCCTCGAACCAATATATTAATTCTCGCCCATTTTCAACATGTGTAACCATTATGACCGTTATGAGTCGTCTCTTGATATTTTAAATTGTAATATTTGCAAAATTAAACGATGTATTTTAGATATACAAGGTGTTTCAGAAATGAGTATTCAAAATTTCAGAGGATGTAGAAGACGTTGAAAGATGACGAAAACCTTAGTACACTTTATGTCAGTGGCGGCTCCTAAGGGAGATACTGCTCCTTAAAGAGGTTATCTCAGAAACGGTTTTTGTTGCGTAACTTCATAACCGAATAACTAAGATGAATGAAATTTTGAGTGAGTATGTACATTTTTATTCCTAACGATTAGCATACATTACATTTTACAATTTAAAACAGGGGCGTACGAAAATGGTGGGGGCGCGGGGTAAATTTATTCAAATCTTTTTTATGAGCAATTTTTTTCTGTTTCTAATGGGAAAATATAAAAATTTAAAGTATTTTACATAAAAAAGGTACTCTAGTTCAATTTCGCTAGAACGCGCCGTTCTCCAGTAAAATCGATTTTAAAAATCCGTAACATGCTGAAAAATTCAAATTGCCTTTAGGTGAAATAATAAAATAATCAAAGTGTGCCATGAGAAAAAAAACACTAACTTGGCAGTGACAGTTATCATTAACAACGTCGTTTATTATTGTGTTTTAACTTGTGCTGCAGCGTAGAGTATAAACGTCCAAAATTATTGAAGAGAATGCCACAGTATACATTTTCTGAATATGTAGATATGTTGTTGACATTAGGCGAATGTCATGGGAGCGCAAGAGCTGCTGCAAGAAGGTATGCTGAGAAGTTCCCAAATAGAAATGTACCGAACTATAAAACTTTTCTTTGTACGGAAAGGCGTTTACGAGAGCAAGGGACTTTAAAAGGAAACAATAATGAACGAGGAAAACATAGAAATGTAAGAACTGAAGAGAATATTTTGAACCTGGTTGAAATTAACCCTAGGGTAAGTACAAGACGGCTAGCAGCACAAACCGATATGTCGTATGCGACAATATGGAAGATAATAAGGGAGCAACAATTGCATCCTTATCATTATAGGCAGGTCCAGGACATTTTACCTACAGACAGGCGCTTGCGTATCCAACTTTGTCAATTACTTTTAGACAGGCAAGCACACGATCCAATGTTTTTGTCTAATATTATTTTTAGCGATGAAGCTACGTTTACGCGAAGTGGGGTGTTTAATATGCATAATGAGCATGTTTGGGCCGAAGAAAATCCGAATGCTCGAAAGATAACTCATTATCAACATTCTTTTAAAATAAATGTATGGGCTGCCACATTAGGGAATAACATACTTGGTTATTATATCCTTCCTGGAAACTTAACAGGGGCCATGTACTATGAGTTTTTGTCTACCAGACTGCATGAATTTTTAGAGGATATTCCTTTGGCAAGAAGAAGACCCTTATGGTATATGCATGACGGCGCGCCTCCTCATTTCGACCTTCTATGTCGTGAATGGTTAAACCAACACTTCCCCAATCATTGGATTGGTCGTGGAAATGATGCTACTATAAATTGGTCTCCACGTACACCAGATTTGAATCCTATGGATTTCAACGTGTGGGGCCAAATGAAAGAGAAGGTATATTCACAAGTCATTGACAATGAGGAGCAGTTACGTCAGCGTGTAGAAGATGCGTTTACTGAACTCACCCTGGAGCGGAACCTATTTTCTTTGGAACGCAGATTACGCGCTTGTATTGCTGCAAATGGTGAACATTTTGAAATTTAAATAGCTTTAATACCACTGCAAATAGCGTAATATCACCTATTCCTATTTGAATTTTGTTCCTTTGTGTTCTTATTATTATGTTGTTGTTACTACTGTGTAAGAATCAGTATTCTTATATTTGTTATGTTGTCATTAAATTTGTTGTTTGTATACAGGGTGGTCCAGATTTTAACAGACAAACTTCAGGAAAGTATAAAACAACAAATATTAACATCACTTTGCTTAATGAACATGGGCGGAAAAAGGCACCATTTCTGAGACAATGGGCCTTGAAAATAATAAAAAAACGAATTCTTAAAATATGTGAAAAACGGCTTTACCAAATTAAACCAAATTTGGTACAGAATTTTCACTAAATATTCCTCGCAGTTATGGATCTACAAAACCCAAATTCAAATACCAGTGCCGGAGAATCAGGGGTACTATTTCCCTATTTAAAACTAACTTCTACGCCACTGGATTAATGGGCAATATGATTACATTTTATAATTTCTAGAGGTTTTCCAGATAAAAATCAATTTTTCCAGTGCAATGGATGATTAGCTGCTTATAAGACACACATCATAAAAAACACTTGTAATAAAATAATTTGTTTCAGTCAGTCAAGAACTTCAACCAAGTTCAAAATATTCTCTTCATTTAAAACATTTCTATTCATGCAGTTTGGTAGACCACAAGTCATATCTAATTTGGGAACTTCTCAGCATACCTTCTTGCGGTCCCATGACATTCACCTAATGTCAACAACATATCTACATATTCAGAAAATGTATACTGTGGCATTCTCTTCAATAATTTTGAACGTTTATACTCTACGCTGCAGCACAAGTTAAAACACAATAATAAACGACGTTGTTAATGATAACTGTCACTGCCAAGTTAGTGTTTTTTTTCTCATGGCACACATTGATTATTTTATTATTTCACCTAAAGGCAATTTGAATTTTTCAGCATGTTACGGATTTTTAAAATCGATTTTACTGGAGAACGGCGCGTTCTAGCGAAATTGAACTAGAGTACCTTTTTTATGTAAAATACTTTAAATTTTTATATTTTCCCATCAGAAACAGAAAAAAATTGCTCATAAAAAAGATTTGAATAAATTTACCCCGCGCCCCCACCATTTTCGTACGCCCCTGTTTTAAATTGTAAAATGTAATGTATGCTAATCGTTAGGAATAAAAATGTACATACTCACAAAGTTTCATTCATCTTAGTTATTCGGTTATGAAGTTACGCAACAAAAACCGTTTCTGAGATAACCCCTTTAAGGGGCAGTATCTCCCTTAGGAGCCGCCACTGACATAAAGTGTACTAAGGTTTTCGTCATCTTTCAACGTCTTCTACATCCTCTGAAATTTTGAATACTCATTTCTGAAACACCTTGTATAATTCCCTATTCTGCTTTACTATCAATGCTTTACCTTATCAATGTTAGATTTTACAGCTTATTTTTGTAGAACAAATTGTTGTTATATTTATGTATGTATTCGTAAAGTTTATAATTTCTTGCCCTTTGGTTGGATATTTTCATTTGTCTGGGCAGTTGAATCTTTAAATAAATAAATAAATAAATAAATAAATAAATAAATAAATAAATAAATAAATAAACAAATAAATAAAAATATCACTTATAAGCCACCACATAGTTATTGAAGTTAAAGTTCTGTACTTCAATCAATAAATTAATCTTGGGATTTGCCAGCAGTATTAAAATTCCGAGTAGTCAGTTATATATTTAATTCTTTTGAAATTCACTAAATAACTGTTATTTTTATCTTCAGCTGAATTTTAATTCTCATTTTCTTTTGTACCAAAACAATAACTGAAATATAATACTACATTCTGGAAATTTTCCTTGCTGTAAAAAATGAGATAACTCATCACATCCCAAACTGTATGTTGGGAGAATTGCCAAATGCTGAAATGACTCTCTAGGGATCTCATATAATAACACACGTTCAACAAACTTGAGGGTCTTTTAGCGTTAACTTTATGGATGGTAGATTTTTCTCAGTTCTACAATCTAAAAGAAAAATGATAGTTAGTGATTTGTAAGTGCTATCATTACAGATGTGTATTAACACCAAGTTGCCTTAAAATTTAACAAAGTTTGATCCATTTCACAAATTTGAAATCCCGTTATTTTCCAGAGGTAAATATCTGCATTCAAATAATTCTAATTGCATGAAAAATATTAAGCTAATACATTTTCCAATTATATTAACTATTAAAACATATTTATATACATAAATTTAAGTAAATTTCTAAACCACAAAATGTAATATTGCATAATATTAACAATAACCTTAACTTTAAAGAACCCTGACAGTTTTTTCAATTCAATTTTACCACACTGTATGTAAAAATCTCAAACACAGCATCATTTTAATTTAAACAAGCAATGGCATTTTTTGTATTATGTACAGGTATTGTTGCAATCCACTATGAACAGGTTACTGACATAATAATATCTTTACCATTAATTTTAATCACAGGGATTAGGCCGAAAGCCTGAGAATTGTGTGTGAGAGGGGCAACATATTATTCGATAAGCTGCAATTGCGTCTCAGGAATGACTTCCGCTGGTGACCCCAAGCACCTTTCAGTGCTGGAATTACGGAAACCTGGAAAACCTCATTAGTTATTAGTTAGCGGACAGTCAAACATCAACCGATATAAATCTCTTAAATTAGCATTTTTCCCATAATACGTACGTACGCCAGAATGGTCGCCAACCCATCCCTGCGAATAGGCCTTAATATACGAGTACCTAGACAATTTAATTAAAAATTATCCGGAGTAATGGGAATTCGGACGCATAACCTCTGTGTTAAGCGATTGGGACCCTAAACTCCGAGCCACCAACTCGACATAACAACTAACATGAGATACTGAATTTTGACAGTTTATTCATTTATTTTTTACTACACTTACATTATTAATGGTAACATTAATATTTTCCTGGTATATCTACCAGCAGTAGTAGTAAGTAGTAGTAAGAACTTTATTATAGCAGATACTAACAAAACAAGATATTACAGAGTATACACGTACCCTAATGTACAAATACACATACAGATATAAATACAAATACAACTACAATTACAAAACACAAATACAAAAGTAGTAGCAGCACATAAAATCAAATTAATAAATCGTAATAAATATGTCTATAATACCATCTAAAATATAATTAAAATTATTTAAAAAACATATAAGTCTCTTTTTGAATATTATAACATATTTGCTTCTTTAACTAAAAGTGGCAACTTGTTATACTCCGCCATTCCCATATCATAAATATTTTTTTTTGTTTTCAAAAAGTTTGTACTTAAAATATTTACATGATTTCGTTGTCTTGTATTATAATGAATAATGATGCACATTAAAGCGGAACTGTAGGTGTGCAGACAGATATTTTGGTAACTGGTTATTAACCAACTTGTAAAGAAACACTAATGTTCGGAATTTAAAATCTATTTTATCGGAAACCAATTCAATATTTTTTGCATGCTTACTATACTCGCATATCTATTAAAACTTAGAAGGAACCTCACACATCTATTCTGTAGCAACTGCAGTTTACCTAAATCGGTACTATTGCACATAAACAAAACAGTAGCACAATAGCAAAAGTGTGGTTTAATAATACAGTTATAAATTAACAGTTTTGTGTATGATGTTAAGTGTTTTCCTATATGATATGCAAATCCCAGTTTTTTTGATATTTTCTTACAAAGATAATCAATGTACTCTTCAAAATGTAGCCTTTCGTCTATAATAACCCCCAAATACTTGACGCTAGCAACACGTTCAAGCCTTTCAGAATACTCTGTTATATTCTGATTTAAACGATTTTTGTTTCCTATTATCATATATTTTGACTTTTTTGTATTGACTACCAACTTATTTACATTCAGCCAGTTTTTAATTTTTTCTAAAACGCTGTTAAGTTTTACACTGACCTCGTTTACACAAGCACCAGCCATGTACAGCACAGTGTCGTCAGCAAAATGATGTATACTACACCCCTCCAAATCCAAATGCAAAATATCATTAATAAAAAGTATAAAGAGCAGATGCCTCAGCGCACTGACTTGGTGAACTCCATATTTTACAATGATTCTATTAGATTTGACATTATTAATTTTAGTCTGTTGATATCGATTTTCGAGATAAGATGCAAACCAGTCAGTCATATGATTTATTTTGTATACCAAAATAATAGCAAAGTTTATAAAGTAAAATTTCTCTATCTACGATTTCAAATGCTCTTCGGAGATCAAGAAAAACCGCAACCACTACTATGCCCTTATCTATGCAATATTTATACTCACTTATTATTTTTTGTAGTGCAGTCTCACACGAATAACCTTGCCGAAAGCCTGATTGATTTTCACAAATTAATCTATTTTCATCAAGATATTCGGTAAACTGTTTGTGTACAACCAGTTCAAGGATATTTTCTAAGCAAGGCAGTGTATTTATAGACCTATGCCCTTCAACTAACTTTGTTAGTTGAAATGTACCAGGTAAGTGGTATACACAACCAATAAACACTGACAAGGCAGTGATATCTTTATTATTATTATTATTATTAGCTTAGTCAAGTATAAGCCATGGCCGGTGTCGGATGTGGACACTGTGGAGATGCAGTGCGAGTGTGCCGGTGCTAAACTGGATGTTTGTAATAAAAAAATTTGTGTGTTAAGTGTATATCGACCTCCGTCAGGAAATATTGAAAATTTTCTTTTGAACCTGGATGCAATTCTGGAATACGTTAGTAAGCAGCACGACAATATTTTTCTATGCGGGGACCTAAATATTGACTTTTTAGAAAATACAGCGCAAAAAAATGTGTTTGATGATTTTTTATCTTGCTATAACTTGCATACTACATCAATAACCCCTACTAGAGTTTTTATAAATCGATTTGGGCAAACTAGTTCATCTAAGGTTGATTATATTTTGACTAATATGAATCTATCCCAATGTAATGTTAATGAACCGGGTTTTAGTGATCATAGAGTCTTAAGTTTGAATTACGATTTTGGTGTTGACTCAAACAGTAATATAGTTATAAAACCGAATATTTTTTTATAGATATACTTCCAGCCATAATCTTGACCAATTTTATAATACGTTACAAAACACAAATTTTGACGACGTATATTTCGAAAGCGATGTCGATACGGCCTTTGACACATTCTTTAACATATTTAATTTTGTTTTTGATAGACATTCTCTCCAAAGACGCCGTAACTTAAAAAATCCTAAGTCAAATTTGAATTGGATAACCTCTCAAATTAAAAATGCTAGCAAAAACCTTAAAAATCTATATTGGGTGACAAAAACACTAAATGATCAGAATTCTCTGGCTAGCTATAGGGGTGCAAAAACAAATTATAACACATTGTTAAAAAAAACCAAATCTGAATACTATAAAAAATTAATGGACAGTTCAAGTAACAAATCGAAAACCTTGTGGAACTTAGTTAATAATGAAATCGGTTAGTCAAAAGCTCACAAAAATAATTTTACAATCAGTATTAATGATAACTTGGTATATAAACCACCCGATGTTGCTGTCACCTTTGGTAATTATTTTGCTGATGTAACTGAAAATAGTTTAGCTCAGTATTATGGTAATAATAGGTCAACTGTATGTACTACTTCCAATATGGTCTGCAATACTTTTTATTTTAAACCAGTATCTACCGAAGAGGTATATGATGTTATAAAAAAATTAAAAAACACAAATTCCCGTGGAGTGGATAGTATCTCTGCAAAAATTCTCAAACTTGCCAATCCTGTAATAGCTAAGCACATTGCACATTTAATAAATTTATCGGTTACTAGTGCAAGATTTCCTTCGCTTTTAAAAATTGCAACTGTAATACCTATCTACAAAAAAGGTTACATTGAAAATATAGCAAACTACCGACCTGTGTCTGTACTGAATGTACTGTCCAGAGTATTCGAAAGAATAATATATGATAGAATTTATGATTTTTTAACCAAATTTAGTGTCCTTACTGATTCACAGCACGGCTTTAGAGCAAGCAAATCGACGCAATCTGCTGCTTGTACTCTGCTGAAAACATATATACCGAACTAGATAAAGGTAATCAGGTAGCGGGCATCTTTTTTGACTTCTCTCGTGCATTTATTTGATTGCTTAAACCTCAAATTTATTGAAGATAAGCTCTTTAATTTGGGATTCCGTGGAATATTTCTTGACTGGATAGTTAATTATCTTTCTTATAGAAAAAAGTTTGTTAAAGTATGCGGGTACAACTAAACTCTAATCTTCATGAAGTGAACACCGGAGTTCCTGAGGGATCTGTGCTGGGACCGCTAATTTATTTATAAATCGCTATAATATTTATAACCGCTATATTATTTATAAATGATTTACCTGCAAATATTAATAATGTAAATGTAATCACACTCTTTGCTGATGACACATCCTTAGCCGTATCAGCTAGAACCCATGATGAGCTTCGGTTGCTAACTAAAGCGCTGGTTGAGTCTTTCATAGATTGGTGTGAGAAAAATGGCCTAATTGTAAATATTGAAAAAACTGAGTGCATTTATTTTCAAAATATAAATACTGCTCGCGATCTTTCGTTAAATTTAACTGTAAACAATACAAATATAACTTCTACAGAATGCACAAAATTTTTGGGAGTGTATATTGATAGTAACCTAAGGTGGTGTGAACATATTATTATATTAGTTAAAAAATTCAACCAGGTTTATTATGCTATATCTAAAATAAGGCAAGTATTGCCTTTAAATTCAATGCTCCATGTTTACTACAGCCTCGTCTATTCTCAATTGATATACAATGTTGTACTTTGGATCTCAGAAGAAAATTATAAGGATCATATTTAACATCAGTTCTAGGGAGTCATGTAGATCTATATTTGCTGATAATAAAATTATGACTTTTGCATGTATTTTCATTTTTCGTAGTCTGCTGTATATCAGAGAAAATATTCATAAATATGCTGTAAGTTAATTACACCATAATTATAATAATAATAATAATGTTCTTTATTCATAAATTAAAATCTACAATACATTGTGTAATCCCTAAACATAATGCACATAAGCTCACCAAGGAGCTTGTATTGTGCAGTATTATAAATGAGTTATTATAAGCCTACACTTTCATTTATTCCAGCTAGCTATACTACATTTACCAAATAAATGCACAATATATTTTACAGTACACAAAGAATACATCATAAATATATACCTAAGCAAAGAAGTAAAATAAGGAGAACAAGGTATAGTTTTCAGAACACATGCAGACAACTGCAATTTTAATTAAGTTAGAATTATATATATTTACATTAAATAATAATAATAATAATAATAATAATAATAATAATAATGCCTTTATTTATTTTCAATAAATACAATAATTGAATATGAGTGAGAGGAACATGGTAGAGAACCTACACTACAAATGAAAATAAAAAGCCGAAGATCAGATGGTCATACACAGTATGGCCCCTGCTTTTCATCTTAAGCTCATTGCCGAGATTACTTAAAAAAAAAAAAAATAATAACACAAAATAATAACAAAATAATGAGTATACTGATAAGGCTATCAAGATAACATAATAAAAATTTACATAGAGTTTACAATCCATATTGTGCAGCAAAATAATATATGTACCCAGTACTCGTTAGCAGACCAATATATCACTCCAGAGAAACAGAAAAAGAAACAAATAAATAAATAAACAAAAGAGTAGTTACTACATACAGAAGTTATTTTGTTGTAACAGCATTTTCTTCTTTAAATGGTATTTAAAAGATGGAATGCAATAATTTTTAATATCAGATGAGAAAGAGTTGTAAACTTTAGAAATCTGGTAAGTAAATGATCGTTTGAAGAATTCAGTGCAGTGAGAGGGAGGCGTAAGCATACCTTTAAAGCGCAAGTTAAGATTGTGGACATCCGTTCTGAACGTAATTTTTTTTGCAAGATAAGTAGGTAAACCACTATCTATGATTCTTTTAAATAGACAGGCAGAGTGCAACAGGCGACGCCCCGACATGTTTAACCAACCCACCTCCCTTAACTTATGAGATATGTGTTGTCCACGTCTGATACCAAATATCAGGCGCAAACATGAATTTTGAACTGTTTGTATTCTTCGAATGTCCTCTGAGAGGATGCATGGGCCATAGACAACATCAGCAAAATTAAACTTGGATAATATTAAAGATTCGCATAAAAGCGTTTTTATCTTTTGACTGAGAAAAAACCTGCTTCCATAAATTAGTTTTAAAGTCATATAAGAGGCTCGAATACAATTATTGATATGGAGTTTAAATTTAAAAGAGGTGTCAAGTGTTAACCCAAGGTTTTTAGCGTATTCTACTGGATAAATTAGCTGTCCGCCTACATTAATCGAAATAAGCTGAGCTATTACCTCCTTGACATTTTTTGGACCAAATACAAGCACTGATGTCTTACTTGCATTAATACTTAAAGAGTGTCTTTTGGAAATATTACCAATAGCACTTATATCACTATTTAACTTTATTAATGCATTATGAGTATCATCGGGGTCGAATGATAAATACAGCTGCGTATCGTCAGCATAAAAATGTACTTGGCAATGTTGCAGAGAGCTCACCAATTCAGACGTATATAATGTATACAACAGAGGCCCTAGGATAGAGCCCTGGGGTACACCGGAGGATATCCCAAGAGGATTCGAAATATCGTTATCTATTTTTGTCCTTTGGACCCTATTAAGAAGATAATTTTGGAAAAAGGTTACTACTTCCTCAGCCATACCCTGATACCTCAAAATGGCAACCATAATCTCATGGTTGATGGTATCAAAAGCCTTTGAAAAGTCAAGGAGAACCAAGACTGTAATCATTTTCTTATCTATACCTCTCATAATATCATCAGTGATATGTAACATAGCCGTCTCACAGCTATGACATGGACGAAAGCCTGACTGCACGTCAGGCAAGATATTATATTTACTTATATGACCACGCAATTGCATATCAATTTGTTTTTCCAGGACCTTGGATATAACAGGCAAAATACTAATTGGCCGCAGATCCTTAAACTGCTTAGGGTTGCTGACTTTAGGAACTGGTTGAATTAAGGCCTCTTTCCAACTATCAGGAAATACATTTTCAGTAAGACAATAATTAATTATGTGAGTTACGTGCGGCAGTATTATTGGACAACACAGTAATATTAGCTTTATATTAAGCCCATCATGCCCTTGTGCGTTAGACTTTATATTGTAAAGTGTCTTTTGTACCTCATATTCAGATATCTGTTTAAATCGAAATAGCCCAACATCAGGTTTAGAATTATTTTTGTAAAAGTTAATTACACCTTGATCACGGACAGTTTCAGGTATACAGTTTGCATAGTAGTTATTTAAATCAACAACATTTTTCAAATCATCGGGTATACATGTTTTTTTCTGCTTAGATATGTTTAATAAACCTAAATCTTTCCAAACTCCATTAGGACCTTTAACTTGTAGCATATGCGCAAAATATGCTTTCTTTTCACTTCTACACGCCAGGGTAGTGTAATTGCGCAGTGTTTTATAATAATTGAAATGAGCTAGGTTCTTTGTTTTCCGCCATTTTATGTAAGCTTTATCTCTGAGCGACATGAGAAAACGTATGTTATCTGTTAACCAAGGTGCATATTTCTTAGAGATTTTTACTGTTTTAAGAGGGGCATGTATATTAAAGAGTGATAAAATAGCTTCATTAAAGAAAGACACTTTTTCATTAACGTCATGAAGATCATATATATATTCGAAAGGTATGGACTGCAAATCAGCCCAGAAAATATTATCATCGAAATTTCGAAAACTTCGTATAGTTTTCATATTTGGGGAATCTACTTCTCGTATTACGTTAACCTTACAGCGAACTAAATCATGGTCAGACATGTGACCCATATTTATAACACTAGCCTCTTGTGAAATAGTACTGTTGTTATTACTAGTAATAAAAAGATCAATTAATGTAGCGGAATCATATGTCACTCGAGTGGGTTCCAAGACCAGCTGCTTGAAGTTGTAGGCCTCTAATAATGAGTTAAGCTTTATATAAGCAGGAGAATTAATATTAAGCATGTCTATATTTAAATCACCTAAGCAGAAGACTTCATCGTACTGAGGTAACAGCATTGTGAAAGTTTGTTCTAGTGTATTTAAAAATTCTACATAAGAAAAGTCAGGTGGCCTATAAGCCACGCCCATTGCATAGTGCTGCCCATCTATTTTTAGATCTACCCATAGTTGTTCGATTTGCGTGGAAGTTGGAATAATAGAGTATGACATTTTCTTTTTAATATAAATACAAACACCCCCTCCTCTCCTTACCTTGCGATCCCCTCTTACCAGATTATAACCTTCTAATCCAATAGCATCATCATCTATGGCGCTGCAAAGCCAAGTTTCACATACACAGAACACAGAATAGTCTGTATCCAAAATATGTTCCCTTAGTAGATTAATTTTTGGTAATAATGACCTAATGTTGAGCTGCGCTAGAGTGATATATTCATCCATTATAGTCTAGAACATATTAACAATAGATAAAAACAAAAAAAAGAATAAGAAAAAAAAAATTATAGATAAGATAAATAAAATTCTGCCCCAACAAGAAAAGCTTATAAATATGTAAACTCCTACACAGTACCTATCTTGTTAAACAATAAAGAAATAGAAAAGACAGAGATATAATATATTATCGGTTACTACTAACAGTTATGGTGCTAAACGACAAAAAAGTAATATTATTAATATCAGTAAAATGATTTAAAATAATTTTAAATATACTCAGTGGCTGATCAAACAAATATGAGTGGTAAAATGAAATTCGCAGTAGAATATGTGGTACGTACAACAATGTTCATACTGCTACTACAAAAATAAAACATTAAAAGAAGACAGGTAAAATATATTATTAATATGCCAGAATATAGTAGGTAATTCATAAGCCCATGGGATCTTGTACACCCTGTATGTCTTCAGAGCATTTAACAGTTCTTTTCTTATTGTTGATTACAGCCCATATCACCCCATCCATTGTCCATACATTTTTTTGTCCAATAGTATTTATACATTTTTTCCATAATTTGTATCTAACAGAAGTTAAATCCTCACGTATAATGAAACCGGTACCTTTTAAATTCTTTTTGTTCTTGAACACCAAATTCTTTACATTCCTTTCATAAAATTCAATTACTATCGGCATGGGTTTTTTGTTGGTTCTATTATCAACATTAGAATCAGATCTGGTATTTTTAATGCGATAACATTTAAGAACATTGTTTTTGGTAATATTTAATTTTAAATTATTATTAAATAAAGTAATCAACTTATCTAGCACGTTCTCCTCCCCTTTTCCATTAGGTGGCTCAGGTACACCCATTATTCGTAACGTGTTATTTTTATTAGACTGTTCCAAATAATCTAATTTGTTGTTCAACTGTTGATTAATATGTTGCAATCCAATGACTTGATTTTCCAAAACAGTAAATCTATCTTCATAAATTGCTGAGACCTCTTCTACTATTTGTTTCACCATGCTTTTAATGAAGGTTTCATTACTAAGGAGGGATCTTGACACTCTTTCAACAATCTTTTTTATATCTTCATTATTTCTGGTATCAGCAGGCATCTTACTATATTAATTATTATCTTCTAATATTAACAAGGTAACACTAGACTGTGGCACTTAAAAATATATATGTGATAAGTAAATAAATGTAGTAGCAATAGAGCAGACGTCTACTCGCTACCGCGCATAACGTTCGAAATATATAGGGTACTTATAGATACACACATGTATATACATATATATTTTATATATTTATTTCATTCAAATAGACATAAATCTATCAATGTTTTGACATACATACGCTTTAATTCGTTTTTTGTATTTCCTCTTGTTTGTTTCATTCTTAATATCTAAAGGTAAAAGGTTATATAGTTGTATGCCTCTATAGTCCACGAAATTTAAGAAAGCTGTGTTATATGGTTTTGGTGTAACATAATTGCAATTAGTTTTTGATCGTGTGGAGTGATTGTGCACTGTGATACTAGCTATATTTTTATTTTTCTTAATAAAGTTTAAAATTGACAAAGTATACAGTGTATCGATATCTAGTAATTCGATTTCTTTAAATAATGTTTCAGTTGAATATAATTTAGGTTTGTTAAAAATTATTTTAATGATATGTTTATGTACAATTTTCAAATGGTATAGTTTTGATTGGTATGCCCCACTCCATATTGCAATTGCATAATTTAATATAGATTCGACCAAAGCTTTGTATATAACAACTAATTGTTTGACACTCATGCATTGTTTCAGCTGATAAAATTTATAGATAAGGCATCTCATTTTACTGGTCAATAACCCTATATGTACCGCCCAATTTAAAAACTGATCAATTGTAACCCCTAAATATTTTATATTATCTGAGAACTCAATGTAATTGAGACAACTCTCGCAATTTTCAAGTGCTGCATCAATTTGAACATTGATGCAGCACTAATTTTTTTCTATTTGATTTTCCACAGTTATTCAAAGAAAAGGATAAAAATTTTGATTTTGCAGTATTTAACGTTAATTTATTTTCACTAAGCCACCTGTTCACTTTAAACAATGCAACTTCCGCTTTATTTGCAACATCTTCCCAACTCGCACCAGAAAAAAACAGCACTGTATCATCGGCATATGCTATAATCTGACCAGGGATATCTAAGTTTAGCATGTCATTTATATATAGTTCAAACAGTATTGGTCCTATCACTGTACCTTGTGGGATGCCTATTGTTACTAATTTTTCATTGCTATAAACCGAATTTATCCTTACTACTTGGGTTCTGTTAGATAAATAATTCCTTATTAAATCATCGCACATACCCTTGATCCCATATGAATGTAATTTTCCTATTAATCTTGTATGCGAAACCGTGAAAAAAGCCTTCGCCAAGTCTAAAAAGACCGCTAAAGGCTTCTGGCCGTCGTTTAGCGTTTTATGTATTTTACTGGTTAATGTATAAATAGCATCCGCCGTCGATAATCCCTCTCTAAAGCCGAATTGGAAGGGCGATAATAATTTAAATTTATTTAAATGTTCAACAAGCCTATTTTTGAGACACTTTTCTATAACTTTCGCTATGTTACTAATAATTGAAATTGGTCTATAGTTTGCTATGCTAGTTTTGTCTCCTTGTTTAAAAATAGGTGTAATAATATTTTTTTTAGTATATCAGGAAATTTACCTTGTTGAAAGATTAAATCAATTATATGAACCAAAGGTTTAGTGATGTATTCTAAGCTGCTTTTAATTGTCTTCACCTGTATATTATCGATTCCAGGAGCACTACCACATTTCAAGCTACTAATAATGTTTTTTATTTCATTTTCAGACACCGGATACAAAAAAAATTGAATAACCTAAAGTTTTATTTGCAAGAGTTGTTTTGCTGTTCGTTTTTATAACTTTTGCCATTTTGTGACCTATTCCTGAAACATAATTATTAAATTCGTTAGCAATTTCAAAGTTATTTACTAACGTTTCACCGGTGTCCGATTGCACCTGATTAATTTCTTTTTCTTTAGTTGTGTTCTCGTTTGTTTGTATTTTTGTTTGTATTTCTATACTGTTTTTATTAACTTTATTAGTATCCTCTAATAAAAAATAGGTTGTGGCATAATGATCAGTTATACTTAATTTTAATATAAATGAGAGATTTTGAAAAACATTATTAGCTTTTCTTAAAAATATGTGGTCTGGGCAAGTGGCAGATGTTTCAGTTACTCTAGTTGGTTTGTTGATGAGAGGTACAAATCCTTTTTCACTCAATAAGTTTAAGTATTGTTGTGTCGTTACACTGGCGTTGTCTAAAATGTGTATATTTATAGCACCTATTAAAATTTTTATATCATGTCTATCATTATTAGTTAAAATTTCATTAAGATTGTCAATAAAAACATCTGTATTTGTCTTTGGTGGACGGTAAACTGCTATGATTTAAAACTTTTTTTTTATTTTTAATACAACTGATACTAGTAAAAGTAACCTCATTCAATTTTGTATCAACTATAGTACTAATAATAACGAAACAAGAATAATTATGAAACAAGATATTCTAATTTATTTGTATTGTATAAACATAGAACCTCTAAATTTGAATATTATCCGTCATACCTAGGATTGAAATTGTCTAATCATCTTCCGCTGCCTTTAAGGGAGCTAAATATTGGTATGTATGTATGTAAAAAAACACTTAAAAATATATTATTGTCTAAATGTTATTACTGCCTCAGCGAATATTATGAGGATAGAGATTTTTGACTGTTTGGATATTTTGTTAAATGTATAACTAATATTTTACATGAATGTTTTACTTGATATGTCTCCTATATGTACGTTGTTTATTGTTTATATATTATATGGACTTGTATAGTTTTACCTTAAGGCATTGAGTTTATAAACCATATAGTCAAAGCTTAAGGGTATAATGTACGGAGAAAGGAATTTATTCGTGGACAGCGAGTGAAAGTTCAGAATGAGACGCAGCTAGATAAAACGCAGCTTGTGACTGCAAATACATGGGACGACGTAGCCAAACTTCTAGCCCGGGCTGACACCTGTCAAGTACCGAGATTATGTATGACTTCTTCGTCGGGATCTACACTGTTATTATAAAAGAATTATTAGGTATACCTATATTCTTTTTATATGAATTTTTGAATTGGCAATTGAATAAATATGTAAGGCGAATAAAACTAGGGTTGCCAACTCAAGAGTTTTATAAATCGGGACATTTCATCCGAGAATTCGGGACATAATGAAAAAATTCGCGGGACTCTTAAAATTTTATTGCAAAAATAAAACAAACTATAAAATATATTTTTAAATAAATATTTAAATTAAAAACTAACAAAACATTTTAAATAAATATTCATTTTTGGTATTTAGGGACTAAGAATCACAAAAAACACAGCTCAACGGAAAAATAAAATAAAATATTTACATTCTACCTGCAGTAGGGGTACCTAAACCTAAAGTTTTTATTAAAATTATTTTTTTATTGAAACAATATTTTGATTGATTTTTGGCAGCCTTTAAAATATTTTTATTATTTAGTATGTAATTATAAAATTCCTCACAAGTGAATTTAAAATTTGTTTTTATTTGGAGTTCCGCTTTAACGTGGTCAATAGACAACCGATTCCTTTCTTCGGTCCATAAGCTTTCACAAAGTGAAAATACGCGTTCCGTAGCAGCATTTGAAGCTGGGATGGATAAAACAAACTCCACAATTTTTAAAATATTCTTATAGCTACCGTTACGGAAAATTTTGTTCCAAATCGCTATCGGGTCCTCAATTTTCTCTTTCATGGTTTCAAGCAAAGATGGCTTGATGGCACAAAATTCGTCATAAAGGTCATCCATATGGATATGCTTTTGCAAACCATTTTTTTCAACAGCATCTGTCAGTATTCTAAAGTTAATATCGTTTTCTGTCTTCAATGATAGGAATCTAAAGTGAGTCATATAACTGTCACCTGAGAAATCAAAACGTTTTTCTATATAAGAAAGAATATTCTCATAAAATTCATGAAACATTTTCATTGCAGAATCAATATGTTCTCGTGGTAAATTCTTTAATATAGAGTTACAGTGAAATGGAACAAATTTATCTTCGATTCTCTGTTTCAACTTTTTTCTGATATCTTCCATTATAAAAAAACCTCTGTACATATTATATCATCTTTTTCCAAGAGAAGTACATTATCGGTCATTAATTTTAAAATGTTATGAAAGAAGGATAAATAACATTCGTTTAACGTAAACGCACATATTCCTCCCTCTGGTTCATCTGGAAAATATTTTCTCAAGGCTACAGGGGTCTCTTCACCGAGTGAAACAAAATAACTTCTTATTGCAGGAAAATTTGTAAGCAACCTATCTACTGCAGGATATAAAGATAACCATCTTGTTGGAACATGGCGTAAAACAGTCTTGTATTCTAAATCCACAAACTGAAAAAACGATTTTAACTCTTTGACTCGCTTAGCATAAATAGAAAAATGACTATAAACTTTCAGTTTCAAATTTTCCAAATCAAATGGACACTTATCTAGAGCAAACTTTACAGAGCTATGGATCATGTGCGCCGGACAACCCACCGGAATAACTTTACTGTTTTCGTCCTTCAATAGTTTATATACAGAGGTATGTTTTCCAAAATTCACACTAGCATTGTCTGCAGAGTAACTTAACACAAAATCCAAACTCAATCCTGTTGACTCTAAACGTGTTTTCAAGTTTTTAAAAATTGCTACAGCAGTTTCATCGACGTCCTCAAAAAAATCAAGAAGGCAATATTTAACTCCGATACCAGCCAAATAGTATTTTAAAAGAATGGGAAAAATTTTTGAGTTTTTATGGTTTGATGCATGGCTAGAAATACTGAAGAAAATTGTATTTTCTGTAAGTTTTTTTAATATGTTCTTCAACAGAAGCAGGTCCCAAAACATTGAAAGCAATAGAACTGGCTTTTGTTCTTCCTAATGTTAATTTCGTAGCAACTTTTGAATCAGAATATAGAGTGCGTGCAAGTTTTGATTCACAGTCCAGTGAATTATAGGAGAGTGAATGCCGTACGTTATGAAACACTTTTGTTACTTCAGTGGCGATAATTTTCTCATCCTCTGCAGTAAAAACGTCCTTTTTTAAAAAAGCAGATAGCGTTTGATTAGATTTAGAAGCATTAAGCAGCTTCCTATGTTCAGCTCCGTCAGAGTGCCGTTTAACATCATTTAAACCACCATGACTAACAGAGAAAGATTTTTTGCAGATACTACAAAATGCTTTTGTCAATAACGCCGAAGTACTGGGTCCAAAATGGGAACCTTGACTTCTCAACCATACAAATTTATTTTCCCACTCTTTTTTATAGCTACAAATGCGCTTTTGTTTTTTTTGCAGGAGTCTGGGAAATAGCCTGCACGTCTTCATCATCATCACAAGCACTACTACTACTAAACCGATGCATTATCTCGTTAGCGCTAACCTCTCGGCGTTAGCACACACATAAACATAATACATATAATATAATACGCACTTCAACTGCCAACCTCTGCCCGACAAGATGATGATGACCGTACCACAGTTAAATGAATAATTATATATCAGCTACCGCACTGGCTGTCGGGCCTTTGAGATATCCAGATCAAAAGATTGCAACACTGCATCCCGTCCTAATTTCAGACCGAGCGATACTGTTTTAGTAAATGGTGCGTCTTGGTACGTGTGGTAGTAAATCATCCTATATATTTGTGTTAAATAGCGTTTAATTATAAGAGATAATTATTTCAGACCATTGTATATTAAAGTATAATCAATGTAGATAGTGCCGTGTATTTCCAATTTGATATGTAATATCATTTTCCCGAGTTTTTACATGTTCTATTATTTATCAGTTGGGGTGAAGTGAACTTAACCTTGAATAGTGAAAACGCCGGCACGGTGCTGTGGACCAGGGTTTAAATCTAATTACGATTCCTCTGTAAAAAGTGAAGGAGTAAAAAGTGTTTTTGGATTCCCTAAGGACGACACATTTAAACAAAAATGGCTCAAACGTATCCCTAGGAAAGAATGGTCACCTACAAAATATTCCGTTGTTTGTGAGTTACATTTTGATCCTAATGATGTCGTTAAACTAGACAGACATCTTTTACCAGACGCTACATTAACAATGATTGCTTGCAAAGCAAAATTAAAAGCGGATGCTATCCCATCTATTTTCCCAAATTTGCCTAAATATATGTCAAAGGAAAAGTCGATTGTTCGAAAAGATCCTGAATGTAGGCGCCAACAGCAAGTTCAGCAACATGAAATGTTGATACAAAATTTTGAAGTCAGATCTTATTGCAAATTACAATGATTTTATAAATAATTTTTCGAAAAAAGTTAATCTTGGTGAAAGTTGGAATATAAAAGTCTTGACATTTAAAATAATTTTTTATACAATAAATTTCGATGGTGAAATAGTTAAAATTGAAAATCAGATATCAATAAATAACGACCTAACAGTTAAAATATTTGTAAATCGCAGTGAATTGTATTTTAATGAATTAAAGTGGATTTTAGATTTTGATATGAAAATTAAGAGATGGTCTCAACTCCAAAATTTATTAGATAGATTTAAATATACCTATTATTCAAGTAACTTAGAAACAAGCAATACTCAAAATGCATTGCAATAGGCGTTGCTGTATTTAAAACAAGCTTTAGATTTTTGCGATATCGAGACTTTTTTATATTCTAAACAATTAAACATTATCGTAGATCAAATTAACCAAATGACAAAGTTAAAAAGGAAATACTCTGCCTCCACTATAATAATGGCATTTATGATTTATATTCAGTCTCCTACTACATACAATATGTTACAGACTTTTTTTATTTTACCTTCTAAGCGTTATCTGCAGTATCTTTCATCTGGAATGGACATTTTTCCAAATAACGAAAATAAGAATGAGCACTATTTAGTTAATATGTCGTCTTCACTTACACAGACTGACAAGATAGTAGTAATTCTAATTGATAAAATATATATTAATTGCAGATTATATTATCGTGCAAAAAACATAATCGGTACAGCTTGTAACAAAGAGAATGTAGAATTCGCGAAGACAATATTATCTTTTATGATTTGTTCAGCATTTGGAAACTTTTATGAAATTGTAAAATTACTACCCGTATTAAATATCACAGGCAAAGAAATGGTTCCAATAACACAAAATGTTGTTAATATGGTTCAGAATTGTGGTTTTGAAGTTTTATGTATAATAACAGATAATCATAGAATCAACAGGACAATGTTTAACAGTTTACTTTCAGAATCAAATGCGAAATTAAATGTTCAATCAAATCAAGTAAACACACTTGATTTACTTAGACTTTTTAGACACCTGTGTCTGTGGAAATAATGTAAATTATATTTTAGGAATAATTTGTTCAATCTTTGCAAACGTTCTCTTAAATAACTATGTCAAAACACAAAATAATAGAATTCTGGAAGAAACACGATTAAAATCCCAGTTAAAAACAAATAAAAAACGATGTGAAATAGCACCAGAAGATAAAATAAAGAAACTAAATTAGATACTTTCAAAAAAGCAATATAAATAATTTGTCATTCGTCAATAATTTGGTCAATTTGTCAATAATTCGTTTGAGCCATTAGTAGGTTATTATAGCCGGAATTGAGACTCCCCCCACCCCTTTTGACCTTGAATGACCTTTGGATGACCTTTACGTGACCTTTAGATGTCCTTGAAGTGACCTTTGGATGACCTTTACATGACCTTGAAGTGACCTTTGGATAACCTTAGAGTGACGTCATTTAGTAAATAGACACGACTCCTCCCACACTCTCCAATTCCATATTTAAAAGGAGGGAATGGGCAAGCTGAAATCATTTTGAAGTAAATTCTCGTGAGGAACGTGTAATACAACAAAAAATGCATTTGTGTAGTAATTGTGGTAAAACGTTTACGCGCAGTGACAATTTACGTCGTCATGAGATAATGTCTTGCAAATCGAAAATGACTAGTGATGATGGACCCAGTGCTAAACGTGCTAGAATGGATTCCTCAAGTACTCAAACCATTATTTGTTGTAACAAAAATATACCTGCTAATCAAATAAATTCGCATCGCAGATCCCTCGAGCATAGATCAATGTCTTGTACTCCTAAATGCGATGGCGTACAAATTATTAACAGTGCCTTCAAATGAATATGGAAACATTTGCTAAATACACATTACCGAAACAAGAAACAACGGATGTTAAGACTTTCAATAGTTCTAACAAGATTATAGACGAATCCAAAGATCTGAATAATATTTATCAAGAATTTGTCGATAAAATAATATCTCAAACATCTGAATTTGAAGAAAAAGATTCTGGTATGTAATTCATAAAATACAATTAATTAGTTTTATACATGTATGTATTCAATGTTTCAGGTTGGGCTATCGTTGAAGTTTTATATGTGGAAGTAAATATAAATAAAAATAGTCCTCTGTGCGCATCATCATACATGAAGTTACCAAAGTTTATCGAAAATAAGAAAGCTGTAGTGAACATAAGAAACGATGATCAGAACTGTTTTGCATGGGCCATTACTTCAGCACTATATCCACCTAGAGGACCAGTTCAGGAGGTCTCTTCGTATCCACATTATTCTACAGTTTTAAATATGACGGGTATGGAATTTCCAATTAAATTAAAAGATATTACGAAATTTGAAGTGATGAATAATATATCAGTTAGCGTTTACGGTTTAGAAAAGGAATTTGTTGATAATAAAATGAAATACGAAATAGTAGGACCGCTGCGCTATGCATCAAAGAAATTACGTTATCATGTAAATTTGTTACTTATTACAGAGGACTGTGGAGAGAACCATCATTGTAGAAAGGAATGTATAAAAAGTCACTACTGCTGGATAAAAAATTTTTCAAAATTAGTTTCCAGTCAGGTTTCACTTCACGAACACAGAAAATATTTTTGTGACGGTTGTTTAATGTATTTCAGTAGTGAAAAAGCGTTATTACAACATCAAAGTAATGATTGCAATCATGTTTATACGACGACGCCTTCAAATAAACTTCGTATAGATAAATTTGGAAATAGCGTTCCCGAAAACATATTAAAATTTGAAAATTTCGAAAAGCAATTGTACCTTTCGTAGTTTATGCCGATTTCGAATCAGTTCTAAAACCACACGACACTTGTGAACCCGATCCTACAAAATCTTTTAGTAACAAAACGTTCAGTCACGAACCGTTCTCATTTGCATACATAATAAAATGTTCATTTGACGATTCTTTATCTAAATTTGTATTATACAGAGGGGAAAATGCCGGTAAAGAATTTATAAAGCGCATCGAGGCGGATTTAACTGATATCTATAATAAACATTTGAAAGAGTTCGTTCCAATGAATCGTTTATCTGCGGAGGAAGAACAGGACTTTTCGAATGCAACCGTTTGTGGTATATGTGAAAAACCGTTTCTTGAAGGGGAGGTAAAAGTCAGAGACCATTGCCATTTGACCGGCAAGAAAAGGTTCGGAGCTGCTCATTCTGTTTGTAATTTAAATTATAAATTACCTAATTTTGTCCCAATTATATTACACAGTATGAGTTCTTACGATTCCCACCTTTTTATTAAAGAGTTGTGTTCTAATAAAGATAGAATAGAAGTAATAGCTCAGAGCAAAGAAAAATACATATCTTTTACTAAAAACCTGTATTTGCATGATTATACGGACAAAGAGGGAAAAGTAAAGAAAAAATATTTGAAGATGAGATTTATCGATAGTTTTAAATTTTTATCCACTTCACTAGAAAATTTAGCGCAAAACTTGAGCGATAATCAATTTCAAGAAACGGTTAAACATTTTCCAGATTACGAACAATTTAATTTAATTAGGCAAAAGGGCGTTTTTCCTTATAGTTTCTTAACGACATTGGACAAACTAAACAATAAAAATTTACCCGCGAAAGAAGAATTTTATGACAATTTATCAGAAGAGCATATATCAGATGCCGATTATCGTAGGGCGCAAAAAACTTGGAATATATTTAAGTGTCAAAATTTGGGGGAGTATTCGGATACTTACTTAAAATCAGACGTACTTATATTATGCGATGTATTTGAAAACTTTCGAAACATTTCATTAGATAAATATCATTTGGATCCCGCACAATATTTTACTGCCCCGGGATTAGCTTGGGATGCTATGTTAAGACTCACGCAAGTAAAATTAGAATTACTGACAGATATTTCAATGATTCATTTTATTAAGAAAGGAATTCGTGGCGGTATTAGTCAGTGTTCGGAGCGAAAACACATCGCAAATAATATTTTTGTTCCAAATTATAACCCACAAGAACGTTCATCTTTTATCACATATTTGGATGCAACAAATCTATACGGCCATAGTATGTCACAGTATTTACCAACCGGCGGATTCGAATGGTTAAACGATCAAGAAATCGGTAATTTCAACGTCATGAATATTCCAGATGAGAATCGTTACGGGTATATGTTAGAAGTTGATATTGGATATCCACTGGAATTGCACGACGCACATAGAGATTTACCATTTTTAGCCGAAAGTATGATTCCACCCGGTTCAAGATCAAAAATTCCTAAATTGATACCCAACTTGAATAATAAAAGTAAATACATAATACACTTTAGAAATTTAAAACAAGCCATAAGAAACGGTTTGAAATTGAAAAAAATACATCGCATAATAAAATTTGAGCAGAGTTGTTGGTTAAAAGTATACATAGATTTAAATACCGAAATGAGGAACAAGGCAACAAATAAATTCGAACGGGATTTATACAAATTAATGAATAACGCAGTGTACGGCAAAACAATGGAGAACGTGGATAATAGAAGAGATATTAAACTGATAACTCATTGGGAAAGGAGGGGGAAATCCTTAGGGGCAAACACATTAAACGCTCGTCCTAATTTTAAATCTTGTACAGCATTTTGTCACAATAAACACAGCTAATCTAGGGATGTGCAATTCCACTAGCTTAAGTTCATTGACATGAACTTAAGCTAGTGCTCCGGTAGCTCCGGTAGCTCAGGGAGATTTATGACACTAGGGCGTAGTGTAACGAAGTTACTTTTTGTTCCGTAGTAATTTAAACAAGAATTACATATGAACCGTTTTATTTGAACACACCGTATATAAGTTTGTAAATATTTTTATGAACAATTCATATCCAAGTAATACATTAATGTTTTCCAGTATAGTTTTATTATTATAGTACATTTGTTAATAGATAAGACTATAAACAATATACATTTATTCGATGGAAACCGGCCGAGATTCAAGAAATTCCAAACGTTGTTTTTACGCCGCCCGCAGTTTTTGTTCCTAGCGAAATACATGAATATTTTCGTGTTGTAGGTACCCTAAAATATTTATTTAATGCATTGGAACTGGATAATATTTGATTCATAGGCTATTTAAAAATACTTATGCAACCGCCACTTGAAATTTGATAAAGTCATATTATAATATATCCGGCCGATTTTCGTTGAAGGGACATAATTATTAGTTCTTGAACTGCCGTTGGGTATACACGCGCGTAGTTTATTTATAATCTCGTCTATCTCATCGCTATTATTTTACCATTATTTCTATTATATTCTACCATCTTTTTGTATGTGCGGTATACTCAACAAAAGAGCCTGAAAGAGTGATAAAACTGATTTAAAGCTTGTGAATCAAGCTAAACTAATCCTTACATTGTTACCCACCTTCTCCGCCCTATCCTGTAAAAAAAAACCCAACCCACCATAGTCAACCCCAAACGTCCTCTCCCAAAACTATCCCTGCAGATTCATAAATTGCCCACAAGGGCCAGAATGTTAGACCCGGTACCTGCGCAGAAGCGCAAAAAGAAACGTAAATCCGACAGACATCAGTCAGAAACCATCAACCCGCCGGTAAGTAGCAGCAGTGCAACCTCCCCAACAATATCCTCAAACCATAGCATAGATACTCCCGGTACAGAATCCCCATTTCCCGAATCCTCGTATATGTCGGAATACGCCACGCTCCGGACTATCTCCGAGGGCACACCCACTTTCATTTCTATCTCCAGCATTATTCCGACATTGCAATCATCCCACACAAGTACGACTATGACATACACCACTGTAAACACGACTACAACAACAGCCCTAATACACTCTACCCCACGAACATCACCCACCCCTACTACGACAGTACAGACGACGAAGACACTAATTGACACGACTATACATAGTATCTTCCCGGATAACCCGTATCAACACGATACGGTACACTCAACACCATCCCCGGAAATAGAAAAACCAACAAAAAAACGCAAAAAAGCGAAAAAGACAATACCAGACTTAGACGAAATAGAAGTCATCCCTGCCACCCCTATACAAGCCCCCGTCCCTACACACACCACACAGACACCTAGATCACCAGCCACACAACACGCAACACAACCCAAAAGACCCTATTTACCCCCAATATACATTTACACACAAAAACACACAAACACCATCAACCTGATTACTAAACACATAAAACCGTCGCCGATATTCAAGTTTAACAACTCTGCCCTCGTGTGCCACGCCACTGACGCGAAGACGCATAGAGAAATGGTTAACTTGCTCAAAGCCCACGAAGTCGAGTACTTCACCTACAACTTGGCCAACTTCAGGCCGGTTAAGGTGGTAGTCAAATACGTCCCGACAGACACCCCAACATCTGAGATCGAGGCCGACCTCAGAATTAACAACCTACCCTTCCACTCCATTGCTAGGGTAATGCTATCCCGTGGGGGCAAAAAAGTCCCTTCAAACATCCTTTTATTAACCATTCCCAAAGAATCCACCCAGGCATACTACGAGATGACAGAATTATGTCATCTCAAAGTTTCTGTCACCGATTACGTACGCCTGGATATCCCACAGTGTCATCGCTGTCAAAAATTCGGGCACTCCAGCCAGCTCTGCAACCGCGCACATAAGTGCGTGAGATGCGGCGGCAGCCACTCAGGTCAACCTTGTGCCGCACCCGCCTGCAAGTGTGCGAATTGCGGCGGCGAACATCCGGCTAGCTACCGGGGGTGCCCTGCATACCTGGCAGCGAAGGCACGAACAAACCCCACTACAGTTCCTAAACCCACCTCTGCCCCCACGAAACGTCCGGCAACAACCCTAGTTCCTCCCCCAGCATCCGCATTCCCTAATTTACCCGCCCCAAACAAAGCCACAGCCAAACCAATACCAATTCCCGCAGAAACAGCGGACAGTAACCAACAGGCTGCTCAGGCTTGGAAGAATTTCCGAGCTAAAGAGCAGCCCAGACAACAGCCACGACCAACGCCACAGACGAACACGTCAGACAACCCCCTCAGGGAAATACTAGACTTTTTTAAATCTATAAATATATCCAATATTTGGAATAAAATCATAAACATTATACAACGACTTAAAAACGCGACTGACGCCACCGAGAAGCTTCTCATTATTGTAGAAGCTCTCTCAGACCTTTTTTAAATACCTACAATGACGAGACAACACCGACTCAGACTGCTGCAGCACAACAGCAATGGTGTGCTGCGGCAAAAAGCTGAAATCACGACAATACTCAGAGACGAACACATTGACATAGGTTGTTTCTGCGAAACTCGCCTCAAACCTTCCCAAGCCTTCAGCATCCCTGGCTATCAAGTGTACCGTGCCGACAAGGCCGACGGCACTGTAGGTACAGCACTGATAGTCAAATCCCACCTAAGTCATTATTTAACCCCATTACCTACCCTTACATCCTTTGAGGCTGTGGCAATCACTTTAAAAACTGCCACAAATGACCTACTTATTATTTCAGCCTACAAAAAGACATCGCGTAGACTCGACACCACGGACCTAGACCAAATAGGGCTCGTAAACAGGAGATACCTGCTGCTCGGCGATATCAATTCCAAACACCCCTCCTGGGATACATGCCACAGGGCCGATCGCTCCGGCAACGCCCTGTATGAATATTCCATCCTTAACCCGCATATCCGCATACACACCCCTGACGAACCTACCAGACCAGTATCACAGGCCACTATAGACTTCGTGATCAGCTCCCATTACACAAGGGATGTAGAACTTAACGTTCTACAACTACTTAGTAGTGATCACTGGCCAGTGGTCTCGATTTTCGAGACCGCTGCCGTCCCGAAGGTAGTTAAAAGCTACCCTAGGGAGAAGGATTATAACTGGCCTGAGTTCTCCCGAATTCTTAAATCCCAATTACCAAACAACCCCCCTTGTACCAACCCTGCCCTGATAGACCGAGCTGTGCACACAATCACTACGGTGATCCAACGAGCCCTCAGACAGACTAGCCAACGTACAAATACGACACGTCCACTTAAGCCATTACCACAATATATACTGACTACAATAAAAGCGAAAAATCGACTTAGAAAATTATTCCTACGAACGCACAATCCCGATACGCTACGAGAGCTGAACAGGCTAAAGCGACTCATAGCGCAACAAGTGACAAATTTCAGAGACGAAGGCATAGCGCAAACTATCCTCGACCACCCCGACGATCCGTATTATCTACCTCGCATATTTCTGAAAAAGAGAAGTCAAATTCCACCTCTGCTGGTCCGTGATGTTCATTATGTCACAGATTCTGAGAAATCCATGGTCCTATCCTCTCAGTTCCAAAGTCAATTCACCCCCAATGTAATCCCTCAGCATACCAAAGCCCTAGTCGACCACCAAGCCGCTGATATACCGGCAGGTCGGCTACCAACCACTTTAGACCCTGTATATTTCCCTCCGTCCAAAGTCCTGCTACAAATTAAATCCATGAATCCTAAGAAGGCTCCCGGGCTTGATAATATCCCTCCTTTCGCCCTTAAATACCTTCCCTTGAACGCAATCCTTTTCCTTACCAAAATCTATAATACAAGTCTTCGAGAAACACACTATCCCGTCCTATGGAAATCCGCTAAAATCACCCCTATTAAAAAACCCAACAAGCCCGGAAATCAGCCTGCCAGTTACAGGCCTATAAGCCTTCTTTCATCCCTAGCCAAAGTTTTTGATTCCTTGATCCTGGAAACTATGCTGGAGGTGATAGACGACGGCAACGTCGTCAGTGACTTTCAGTATGGTTTCCGAAAAGACCATTCTACTACCCAGCAACTTCTCAGAGTCTGCGAAAAGATCACGACCAATAACAATCGGGGTCAGTTCACGGGGGTTGTCTCCCTTGACCTCGAAAAAGCCTTTGACAAAGTCTGGCACCCTGGACTACTATTTAAACTCCAGTCAGCGGGTTATTCTGCGCGTATCGTTAAAATGATACAAGCCTACCTATCTAACCGCACTTTCCGAGTAGTAGTCGAAGGGGAGTGCTCACCTCCAGCCCCTATCCTATCCGGAGTCCCGCAGGGGTCCTCCTTAGGTCCTGTATTATTCACCCTTTACACCGCGGACATCCCAGATCCCGACGACAGACGAACCACCCTTGCGTTATATGCCGATGACACGGCTATCATAACGACTTCAGTTAACAATAACCTGCTTCACAGATTAATACAGCATCAGACGGACGCCACAGTTGACTACTACAGAGACTGGGGACTCCTAACCAATCCCCAAAAGACACAATACTCCATCTTTACCAAAAGATTATCCAACACCCGACATATTCTGAGGGTCGATAATAACCCGATCTCGACTACCACCACCCTGAAGTACCTAGGCCTTGTACTCGACAAGGGCTTAACCTTCTCTAAGCAAGTCTCCGCGACGCGGGCAAAGGCACTCTCGAGGCTGCACCAGATCGGCGGCGTGTTGAATCACGGGCCTCCTGCACAAAGCACACTACTTTACAAAGCATACATTCGTCCTATCCTCACCTACGCATCTCCAGTCTACTACCCCATCCTTAGTAACACACACAAAAAAGCCCTTCAAATAATCCAGAACAAATCCCTCCGCTTAGCCAATAACCTACCCCGAGCCACACCTATCCCAGTACTTCACAACATTACAGGCACCCCGACACTAGAGGAATTTATACACCTCCGACTAATACCAAACTTTAAGACCACCCTACAACAACACACAAACCCAACGTTACACGACCCCTTGACACACAAATTCGACGAAAGACCTACCCACCCATCCCTTAATTACTTTTACAACCCCTAAAAATCCCAAAGTCAACCCCTAAAATTTTCCTACCTAAACAATAAAAAAGTCCAAAGAACCACCCCTAAAACCTACCCCTAAATAAAAATTTCCAAATCAACCCCAAAAACTTCCTACCCATAAACAACAAAAAATCCGAAAAACCACCCCTAAAAACCCACCCTTAAAAATAATCTTTCCCGCAATTCACCCAATCCTTCGCCAACATCCCTTACATTAAATAATAAAAAATCCAAGAACCCACCACCCCTAACCCATCCTACCCTGCACTGCTACTACATATGCTCTTAATGCCCGCCCAAATAAACAATCTCTCCAACCTGATTCAAGCACCGAAAGGTGGAGAGCATCGAGACGACGGCTTCGGCCGGACTCATTCCCGTCAGTTGTTGAAGGGACAGTGTTCCACCGATCTCCGAAGATAGTATTCCACCGATCTCCGAAGGGAGTATTTTACCGGTCTTCGAAGAGGCAAGTACCTGCTCAATCTCCGAAAAACACCGACCGAAGTATAATTAGCACCGATCATCAATTAGAGTAAGTTCTAATAGGTAGACCTCCTGTCCGACTCCCTTAGGTAAAAGCTAATGAATAACCTGTAGTGTGTGTTCGACCCTCAGGACAGATTTCTATAGCTGTACCTATCCCGAACCCTATATATAAGCTGATGAATAAACCTGTAGTGTGTGTTCGACCCTCAGGAAAGATTTCTACAGCTATATATATATTGCACCCTTAGATAAAAGCTAATGAATAACCTGTAGTGTGTGTTCGACCCTCAGGACAGATTTCTATAGCCATATCTATCCCGAACCCTATATATAAGCTGATGAATAAACCTGTAGTGTGTGTTCGACCCTCAGGAAAGATTTCTACAGCTATATATACTCCGAACCCTTAGATAAAAGCTAATGAATAACCTGTAGTGTGTGTTCGACCCTCAGGACAGATTTCTATAGCCATATCTATCCCGAACCCTATATATAAGCCGATGAATAAACCTGTAGTGTGTGTTCGACCCTCAGGAAAGATTTCTACAGCTATATATATATATTGCACCCTTAGATAAAAGCTAATGAATAACCTGTAGTGTGTGTTCGACCCTCAGGACAGATTTCTATAGCCATATCTCACCGAACCATATCTCACTCCGAACCCTTAGGTAAAAGCTGATGAATAAACCTGTAGAGCGTGTTCGACCCTCAGGAAAGACTTCTACAGCTATACCCGTCCCAAACCCGTTATATAAGAGTTGATGAATAACCTGTAGTGTGTGTTCGACCCTCAGGAAGACTTCTACAACCCGTTCCTTTATTCCGAATCCCTACAAAGCCGTCTGATTTTTATTGTAAAATAACTTGTTTGATATTTGCACCGCTTCTTCTCTTATACTGTGATTGAAACTTTACTGCCGCTTTAATGATTGAATAATGCACTACTGCTAATAACCTGGGTTTAATACATTGCATATATGTATATAATATTGTTGCTTATTACCATTTGTTTATTTTGCTGATTTGCTACTTTTGCTAATTGTTTTATTTTGCTGTCCGCCTTATGTCGCTGCTTGGCTATTTAATTTTATTTTAATAAATCTTGTAGTAAGCCTCCGAAACCGACTTTTATTACCTAGATTTGAGAAACATTTGACCCTCTGGCACGTGCAGTTATGCACCTTCTCCATTGAAGCTACCCCGCCTTTACTCATAAGGGAGTAGAGTCCGCGTGGACCATTCACCACGTGAAACCTATGGATGTGGCGCCCGATGGCAAAAACCCGAGGATAAATCCGAAACCGAATTAAGAGAGTGTCACAAATTAGCACCCTCGAATAGAGAGCGTCACAGTAGTATTAGTAGGGCTGCTTTGAATGTTGACAATTATTTATTTGGGCACCAGGATAATTTTTAGATATAAGATAAAAGAAAACTATATAAAAGTTAGTTGAATACACTATAATCAAATAAGCAAATTGACTTGAAATTACAATGGAGTATTAAAGTTACTATTTAACAATAATTCAAAAATGATGTAATATTGACTAAAAAATGGAAAAAAAAATGACAAATGAAATTTTAAAATTGGCTAACTTTACAAAATTTATGAGGTTCGGTGACACTCTTACAATCTCGTTCCTTCTATGATGTCAGTACCCTCACCCTTAACCTGTGCTGATGATTGGATCCAGGTGGACTTGCCGTGGCAAAGTGGGGAAGCTAGAGCTCTAGTCCAGATGACGGTCACGTACTGGCTAAGTCCAATCCTCTTATCTATGGATTTGTAGATGATCAGCGTCCAGGGTTCTTTAGCAGGTTATGGATCTTGCAGTCAGGTTACTGCAGCCTCGTCTCAGAAGAGTACATACAAAGAATTATTTGTGTTAAGAGTGCCCCAAAATTTACAAATATATAGATGAACGTTGACGGCTAGTGTAGCCAAGATTAAAAATTATAAATAAATTCCTGAAGGGAATGTACCATAAAATATGGTTGTTGTCAAATACTCTGTGAATTATCACAGGGAAAATTATAAACAAATGAAAACAAAACCTGGAAGGTGTCAACCTTTAGTGACCCGACCCAGAATGAAGCAAATAAAATTACCCAAAAAATTGCATTCAAATGAACTGACTACAGTTCAGCCACTCGACAATTATTCTTAATAAAAAACTCTAATCGTTAATATTTAAACTTACTATAGTTCAGAAGGAACAAAAATAAATTCAATAAAAAAACCCTCTATTATCTGACCCAAAATTCCAAAAACAACGGTTTCATAACCGGTTAAACAAGAAAATATTACCACTCTAATTAGGTAAAAGAGAAAAATTATTTCATTAATATTTCGAATACTGAGTGACAAGTTGTAAAAATTCGTATTGATTGATTGTACAAATTTGTTACCAAAGAACAATAATCAATGAATTTACAAATATTAGGAAACTGTTCCAGTCTTCTAATCGGCATGCATGTGAGTTATTAAAATCAAATATATACTCAGGTAGGCAAGCAATACCACACTACTTCTAAACAAATGTAGATAATTACAAAGAAACAAATTAATTAATGTAGTGCAGAAAGTACGATATTAGCAATTTTCTATAGCTTACATACAATATATGATAACGCTAAGATAAGAGAAGATAAGATAAAGATAAGATAAATGTACTTAATTCCCAAAGGGCACAACACGTGGTGCAATCCGATTCAGACAAAATGGAGGCAAGAAAACTCAAATTTATTGGTTTTTAAAAAACAATGTTTTCTATAATCTCCTGATTAGAGCACAGCTTCACAAATTCATAAACTAATATTGAAACTATATTCTATTTTTCCGAATCGTATTACAAAAAAATCTCACGAACCACGCCTAAATAATTTACCTAAAATCCAGGTAAATCCTGATTATATATGAAATATAATTACTTAATAATAACCACAATTCGCTATGATCGTATTTCTGTACTAATAATGATCTCAAACAATAATGAAAGTGAATAAATTATATATATCAAAAGGTAAAATAACTCACATCTGCATCTGCCTACTTTCGAAGACGGGAACTGTCTCTCCTCCTACCTAATTCACACCGGCGTCTGTTGAATTTTGGAGGGGCTACTTAGCCAATGAGCACCTTCCAGCGCGTTATTTCAAAAATCGAGAACTTAAGCCGCAACAATTAGGTTGGGTGTTTTACGGGGTGCATAATAGTCAACCTCATGAAACGACATTAAAATGTACGTTACAATTTTCAGAAGACTTCATGGCTATACATATGGGGAGAACAAGAACTCATTATAATAAACCGCTCTACCTGGGGTTTTCAATTTTAGAGTTATCCAAGACAGTGTTGTACGACTTTTACTATGACACCATAAAGAGAAACTATAAAGATGAGGCCTCTTTGCTATATACGGATACCGATTCGTTAATTATAAAAGTCTATACAGATAATTTTTATGAATTTATCAAGTCAAATCCGAGCATATTAGATACGTCAAATTATAAAGAAGGTAATAAGTTCGGTATTCCCGTAACGGCATCCGTATTGGGAAATATGAAAGATGAATTCCCTTCGGATCCCATAATGGAATTTTATGGAATAGGTGCAAAAGCTTATTACGTAAAGTCGGTGAATACTGAAGTCAAAAAAGCTAAAGGCGTAAAGAAATCAGTAATAAAAAAGAATTTAACAGTCAAAGATTATAAGAAAATCGTAGAGCAAGGCGGTACCATATTCAGAAAAATGAGTTCGTTTCGGAGCGAATTACACAATATATACACAGAAATAAAAAATAAAGTGGCATTGTCTTACTTCGACGACAAAAGATTCATAATACCAAATACAACACGAAACCTACCGTGGGGCCACAATGATGTACAATATTACTTAACGGATGCGGAGAAAAATTTTGAATGGTTCGTAGCCGCTTTAAGTCAAACAGCTGGGTGCAATATCGCTAATAGTCAAATTAGATTGAGATATTTGATAAACGCGCTAGAAGAATTAATATGATGATTGTACATAGAGACGAAACGAATATGTGTGTTTACTCATACCATAAGTAATTAGAATAAAGTTAAATGTAAAAGTATGTATTATGACGTACAGTGAAGTAAGAAAAGATGTAATTATAATAAAAAATATTATATAAAGTAACTGTAACATATCATAATATTCAAACGCATGTAATAGATGTATGTATAGATGTAGATGTATGTAATCTCGCATCAGCTCGGTACAAAAAAAAGTATGATATCAGCATTAAAATAATTAGAAACGTAGTAAATGTTTAAGATTATAGAAAATAATTATATTATTAAGTACAATGTAACTATAGGCTATCGAAGAACAAATGTAATGATTATATGTAATGTAAGCAATGTCGTATTAACATGTGATTACTTGTACAATAATTAGAAATGTAACGAACGTTAAGGATTACAAAAAAAATAATTATAATTATTAAGTACAACGTGACTATAGGTAATTGAAGAATAAACTTGTAACATTGGTAATGTACACAATGTCTCATTAACGCGTAACTATATGTACAGAAAAATAATAATAATTATTACATACAATGTAATTTGTATTTGTACAGAGAGTAATTATAATTATTACATACAATATAATTACACGTAATTGAAGAACAAACTTAATAATTATATATAACCTAAGTAATACAGGTAATGTACATGTAATGTTTTATTAACGGGTAACTATTTGTACAGAAAATAATTATAATTATTACATACAGAGTAATTATAGGTAATTGAGAAACAAATATAATAATTATATGTAACATAAGTAATATACATGCAATGTCTTATTAACATGTTACTATTTGTACAATAATAATTAGGAATGGGAATAAAATAATTATTAAACAAGTACTCTTTCATTCGTACAATGTCATTCACGCTTCCTCATCCACACTGAGCATCAGAACGTACTTTAAGGTATATGATCTCTTCGTGGTAGAGTGGGGATGGTGGGGAGAAAGTCATATCCTATAGAACGTTAAGAAGGATAGGAGGAGCTAATACTCGTTCACTGTAGTACAGTGGGATGGTGGGCGGAGCGAGTCGGATCCTATAAAAGCTGAAGTCGAATCGGAGGAGTTATCACTCCTTCAGTAGTCGTCGAGTGTAACAGTGCTAGTAACAGTTTGTCAAAGTACTAAGTTTTATACAATGGGTAATTGTAGAAACGTTAATCAAAAAGTACATGGAAGTCGAAAGCAACAATCCAAGGATAATTCAACATCACGCAGAGCACCGCAGAAGAACATAGAAACACTTAAAGTATTATCCAATATAATAATACCAGGGGTTAATATGCAAGACAACCAATTGCATTCATTATTTACAAACCCAGCTAATGGACAACAACAAAACGCATTATACCCCACGCCTTCGACATCACAGCATCCGGGCTACTTCACAGAACCATATCAAAATGTATGGCGGCAAGCAGAATCGTGTAACGGTCAGGAGACATCCCACGGCGAGGTCTCAATTCCAGTGGATATCGTACACCATGCTCTGGCCGAAGTAATTAATGAAGAGGGTCATGAGAATGTAAGCAATGCAGTGATAGCGGATATGATCCATCAAATGTCACCATGGAGCGAGGACGACTTTATAAAATCAGAAAAATCGACAAGGATCATCCAAAAAACCAAAAGTGAAGGAAGAAGAAGGAGCAAGTACACTAAAACACTTGCTAGGTGAAGTCTCTGCTATACCGACAGGGAACAGAAGAGAGCAAGAACAATCGGCAGCAACAGAGAACCCTATCACCATACCCGACGACGACGAGGAGAATCTCAACATGTTTTCTCAAGAAACAGACATGACAATAATTAGACAAGCGATAGCATTAAAAAATAAATTGCTAAATGAAAAAATGGATGCGGATCTGGAGTTTACAAGTACCCAACAAGAAGCGAACGGGTTGGAGGAGGAAATCACTCGTTTAAACCATCTATTCACAGCCACGACTAGTCGACTGGAAGAGATAAGTAACCGTCGCGACAGACTCACAAATAAAGTAAACTGGATAAGACAATCCTTAGGTTAACAATAGTATTAAATAAATGTATACATATAATTAATGTTAGAGCAGTAAGAATAGTGTAAGATAGAAAAATAAATAAAGGTTGAAAAAAAATAAATTGAATCTTGAATGGAATGAAAGAACAGAATGTACAGAGACTGAAGTATGTAAAAGGGAGCAAGTAATAAAATTGAAAGTTGGTAACACTGGTAATAAAGAAAGATGGAATGAATAGAAAATGAGGTTGGTAACATTGGGTGAGTTGGTAACACTGACAAACGGGGCGCATAATCAAAGGTGGAGGGAGTCCAAATCTAACCCAAGCTGCGTAGAATCACTGCGCAAGTTGAGAGGGGGGAGTGGAAGCCATGAACCACGCTAGAGACGTTTGTGAAATTCTTTTCCTTCCAGCCTCCGCCGGGTACAGACGTGTGTCTCCGTGAAGAGTCTGAGCAATTGTGTTTAAATTAAATTAGCTTCATTCGTTTTCGCGTTTTCGTGTTTGTGTTCTCGTTTATCAAGTATCTAACGGAGACACCGGAGGTTGTGACTATCCGAAATCCTCACCCCCCCCAACCCACTCCACTCCCAATTTTCCCTCATCCTTCCCACATCTCAAAACCCATAAAAAACACATATAACCCACCCCACCCCCCCTTTGTAATGTCGCATTAGCTCAATACAAAAAAAAAAGTATGATATTATCATTAAAATAATTAGAAACGTAAATGATTAACGTGTAACTATTTGTACAGAAAAATAATTATAATTATTACAGACAATATAATTACATGTAATTGAAGAACAAACTTAATAATTATATATAACCTAAGTAATACAGGTAATGTACATGTAATGTTTTATTAACGGCTAACTATTTGTACAGAAAATAATTATAATTATTACATACAGAGTAATTATAGGTAATTGAGAAACAAACATAATAATTATATGTAACGTATGTAATATAGGTAATATACATGCAATGTTGTAGCGTTGTTTTTATGATGTTATATCTACACATAGCAGACGTCAGCTTTTCGCCGGTAGAGCAATGTAGGTTCGGTTTTGTAATTTTTTTTATAGTGGCCTCCTAGTTAAAAGTAGTATTTAAGTCAACAACTAATATGTTTGTTTTCAAGATGTTAAAAGGGCGCCACACGACTCGAAATTAAATAAAAAGATATGCGACCTAGCTAGCCGTGCAACCAGGCCAGTGAATTAAAGATCACAAGGACTAATAACTACAAGATTTTAATATCTATCGAAAGTTATCTAAAACTTATAAAAAACTATATTATGTACTATACCTGTTTCAATTATAACTGAGAGAGAGAGAGTGGCTGTGAATGAAACGAAACATAAATATTACAACCTATTTTAATAATAAGCTCTGGTTACTGTACAATTTACAATTATTGAAAGTGGAACAGCTGATTCTTGATAAGAATTATAATAATATAGTCAATTTACTAAACCCTTATTAATTTACCTATTATAAATGATATGAAAAGTGTACACTCAAGCGCTGGGGTGTTTACAAAGTTAACAAAATAGTTTCATATAATAGTTTGTTGTTACATATTTGTTTCTATATAGAATGTAGGTGTATTTCGTATATTGAACTATGTGATTGACTAATATTTATCAAGTGATTTAAATGAAAGGAAATGAATGATATTTAAAATAAATGAATACTTAAAATTAAATCAAAAATAGTTTGTAAAGATACAACCTCAGCCACAATATGACTGCACTGGTGAGATGTAGGTACTTCTTGTTGTCTTTGGATACAACGGTGTAACTCTCTCTTCTGCTTAACGGTGTAATTCTTATTTCATATCAAAGTAGATAAGCAGATATCGGTGAATAAACAACAATCAAAAAGGGAACCATAAGATGAAAACAGTGAGGTGAGGGATGGACGTTATTTTATCAATTCTTCTAAAATTCTAACGCAGAAACCATGTGGATGTACCATAAAATAACTTAATTATTCTTGCACATATGCCATAACCAGTGGACTATGTACTTAGCAGAAAAATACCATAAACGTATAACGAACGATTATCAACATGGAATTAACTCTCATATATCAGTTAAACAAATTATTCCATATCAACATCTTAGTAATACTCTAAGATTTATAACCATATCCTAAAACCATATCCTAAAACCATATCCTAAAACCCTGTAATAAAATTATTACATCAAAACCTGTGAAATAAGATCGTGAAGAATCGAGATTTATGAAATAAATAATGTCTTACCTATATAAGAGAAGGATGACCGCAGATTAACTTTACCACAAATTCATATGAGGTACGACACGTGCATACAAAATAGGCTTTTCTTCAACTCGGTGAATACAGAAACTTCACAAAAGAAATCCTAGCACTGAACGACTAATGATTGTTATTGAGAGGTTTAAATAGGGCAAACAAATCGCTTAAAGCAGCTAATAACTCTCATCAACCTGTCTTCAAAACTAGATCGTCGCCATGTCGTCTCGTTACTCCCCACTCTCTAACACAGAGTGTAAAGAACGGCGAAAAACAGAATCTGCGTCAGCGGACTGAGCATAATGATTGGTAGCGTTCAATTTACGGAAATGACATTATTTCATAGTACCAACTTCACACGAACATATTCACTAGATCATACAAAATTAGAAAAACTTTCATTTGTAATTTACAAATGCTACACCACCCCCTTCCAAAAAAAAAAGGAAAAATTAAACTTAAAATTTGTATATAATGAAATATTATTTGGGTTCAGTAACTACGCGTACTATACGCCACTAAAAAGGAGTCAATATCGGTAAGTCATAATCAGGAGTTGGACACAATAAGTTTGAGGTCAAAAACGGTAATAGTCTACCCAAGAAATTTCATATGCATAAAGAATGAACATTCACCTAAAAGATAATGGTATTCACCTTCACCCTTAGAGGTTCTCTCTAGAAAGATTATTCAACAACTGGCAGGTCCTAGATGAAAAACGACCACTTCCTGTTCCAATTTGCGCCAACCCTAGCGGCAAGAAAGAAGGCCTCGTAAAAGAAACTTGTTTAAATAACAAACCAGAAGAAAAATCTCTTGAACGAAGTGAATATCGAAAAACATGAAGAAGTCAAAAAAAAGAGAAAAAATCAGAGAGAAGTTCGGACGAATCCGGGATGTGATTTGTCACCCCAACAACAATATAGCCGTTGTCATCGCTAAAATTGGTGTTTAGCCAAAATCAAAAACGCAATGAGGATACTCCCAAACATATCACGATTCACCATCTCCACTTCTAACAACACGGCAAGAGCTGAGGTAGTCCCAGTAGCAAAATCCCGTCATAGGCTAGAGGTACCATACCTTCTAACGACTTGATCTTACCTCCCAACGACGTACCCTTCTTACCTGCTTCACCATTGAAGGCAGTCAGAAGTAGACCAGAGAATCCCCAATTATACCTGGGCCTCCTAGCGGCACTGAAAATTAGTCTAACAGACTAAATCCTAGACCAAAATGGTCTAATACAAAATATATTCCATAAAGAATCCCTAAACAAATTCCATACGTTGTGTTGGAACGCGGAATGGTCAGTCCAAAAAAACTGAACCCTGAAATCTACGTAAATGTCTAATTAACGGAAATATCCGAATTAGAACCAAAATATGGTTTCATGTCCTTAACATGCCAATTTCCTGCTGGCGAACCATCAGAATTTTCTAATGTATAAACTAAACGAGAAACCTTATTTCTAACTATACCTAAAACAAATTTTGGTGCTAATTTCGCTGAAAACTTTGTCACTTTATCTGATAAAACTTTATTCCGGCGCCAAACTTTGTCGCCTACATTAAATGACATTTCTCTTCTTCGCAAATTATAACTCTTGGAGTTACGCTTATAAGCTAAATGTAAATTTTTCCGAACGTCAGCGAATATTTCTGATAAACCTGCTATATTGTATGCATAATCATCTCTATCGCTAGCAAGTAATTCTATATTCATTGTATTATTAATTTCACCATAAAATTTTCCTGACATTGGTATAGATCTACCGAAATTCAGAAACGCAGGAGTAAATCTATGTACTTTGTTTTGCGGTATTTATTGCCTGCTGAATTTGAGCAACGTATTTGTCCCAATCTTTATGTTCTGCTATATAACTGCGGATCGCGGATCCAATGGTGCGGTTATTACGTTCTACAAAATTACATTGAGCAGAATATTTTGGACTAAACCAAATTTTCTGTACTTCATACTGCTCAGCAAGTTTTTTAAATGTCTTTCCAGCAAACTGAGGGCCATTATCACAGATAATGAATTGCGGAACACCATACACTAGAAAAACTTGATTCTCTAAATACTTTACTATATTTGGGGCAGTCGCATCGCGCATGGGATGAATCAAAGTATATTTCGTAAACCAATCGGCTACGACTAAAAGATAACAATTACCCTTTGAAGATCGGGGAAAAGGTCCTACAATATCGGCTGCTATTATTTGAAAAGGGTACTTTACATTCTTTTCTATCCCCATCAAACCGAGAGGCGATGAGTTTGGAGCTTTTTGAGCTTGACAAACATTACAAGATCTTACGAATTTTAAGACACAATGTCTCATTCTAGGCCAATAATAACATGTCTGAATTCTCATCAAGGTTTTGTAAAAACCTAAATGTGAACAAGTTGGAGGATCATGGTTATCCTTCATAACTGTTAGACGTTTAGCTTTGGGAACTACAATTTTCCATTCAGGCACATTAGTATGCATTGGTAATCGATTTGGGATACACTTATATAAAAGGTTATTCTCAAATTTCCATTGAGGGTAATCATTTGGATTATTTGTGATTCTATCACGCATTAATTCATACCATTCGTCGAAATCTTCCAATGTGTTAACACCAGAAAGTACAGGAATTTCTGAATCTAGACTAGAAGGGATTCTCGATAAGGCGTCAGGTACAACATTAGACGAGCCTTTTCGATGAATTATTTCGAAATTGTATTGTCGTAATTTTACTGCCCACCTGGCTAATTTTCCAGTTGGATCTTTAAGATTATTTAACCAGAGCAAACTCCAATGGTCTGTGATGACCTTGAAAGTAGGAGCGCCCTCTATATACGGACGAAATTTGTCTGTTAAAAATACCAAACTTAATAGTTCAAGTTCTGTAACTGAATAGTTCTTCTCTGAACGAGATAAGGATCGAGAAGCATATGCTATGACTTTTTCATCACCATCTATTTCTTGAGTGAGTACACCTCCTAAACCAATAGAACTAGCATCACATTGAATCGTGAATGGCTTATCAAAATCAGGAGAACTTAAGATAGGTGCAGAAACTAGAGCATTTTTTATATCACTAAAAGAAGATTCGGCTTCAGGGGTCCATATTATAGCTTCTTTCTTCTTTTTACCTTTTAGGCAATCATTTAACGGAGCTACTTTAGAAGAAAAATTTTCTATAAATCTACGATACCAGGAACACAATCCGAGAAATCGTTTAAGTTCTGTACTAGTAGTAGGACGAGGATAATTAATCATGGTACTGACTTTGGACGGGTCGGTTCGGATTCCGAAACGATCTACAATGAAACCAAGATATTTTAGGGCAGATTGAAAGAAATTGCATTTTTTCAAATTGATGGTTAGGTTGGCATCCTTTAATATACTTCTAACTTCAGCCAGAAGGCGAATATGGTCTGAAAACGTAGATGAAATTATGATAATATCATCCAAATACGTAAATATATTGGGCTCATATTTTGGTCCAAAAAGAGCATCACATAACCTTTGCTGTAATTGTGCACTATTGCAGAGACCAAACGGCATAACTTTAAATTGGAAAAGACCACGGCCTGGAATACTAAATGTAGTTTTTTCCTTCGATTCAAGATCCAAAGGAACTTGCCAAAAAGCTTTCCTCAAATCTATACTCGAGATGTATTTCGCGTCACGGAGTAAGCTAAGAATTCTATCAATTCGAGGAAGTGGATAACTATCATGCTTAGTTACTTCATTTAGTTTCCGTCCATCAAAACAAAATCGATATTCATCATTGCGTTTTTTAACAAGAAGCACTGGACTATTCCAAGGGCTATGAGATGGTTCAACTACGTCAAGTTTCAACATTTCATCTAATTCTTTATTCAAAATTTTAACAAATAGGGACTCATCAAATACTGCCTTTGCTTAAATGGTTTAGCATCACCCGTATCTATAGACATCATTATTTTATTCGTTCTACCTAACCTATTCTCGCTACTAATTTCTCTAAAAGATTCTACGGTATGATCTAACTGTGTACGTTGTTCTGCTAATAAATCGTCAATATTGCATAACCCGTACTGAAATGAACTACAACTATCAGGATGCTTAACAAAGACTTGGTCTTTAGAACTACCTTGAAAATTCCAAGTGTGATTTTCATAATTTATATTCACTTTACATTGTTTGCAAAAATCGCTACCTAAAATAAGAGCGTTTGGGACTGAAGGTACTACAAGAGCAGGAATGACCTGTACGGAATCGCTAATAGCTAGTGGCAAATTAACAACACCTTTTACCGCTTGCTTTGCTCCATTTGCAGTTGCGATATACTTATGACAATAAGCCTCTATTTTTAAGTTAGCATAATCAAGAAACTTTAGTCCATTATTCCCTACAATTGAAACATTTGCACCACTATCCAGCAATGCTATTATTTCTAAGTCTAATAATTTTACGGAGATATAAGGTCTATTATCACCATCATTATTTACAAAACAAGGAGCTACGTTTACTATACTATTTAAATAAAACTCTCTAACATATTTTTTCCACTTTTCAAAATCATCCGGATCAAAATAAGAACTGTTTCGTTTATTACTATAATTGACTCTTCTACTATAACGAGGAGAAACACGAGAGCCTTTAACATGCCTCCTCACTATTGGTTTCCCGAACAACGTTGACAAGTCTTTACTGTTACATCTGGGCTTCCACATTTGAAACAACTTTTTCATTACTTTTAATTTACAATTCCTAAAAACATGGTTATCCCGATTACAATTCCAACATCTTAAAGAAGTAGAAACCTTCTGAGAAGTAGTGGCAACAGCAACTTGATTATTATTTGAAAAAACTCTAGTTCTAAAATTATTTGATTTTTTGTCAAAATTCATTTTTGCTACTTGACTTGAAGAACTAGAAGTACTACCGGATTCAGATACAAAAGCTAACTCAGGATCGATTGAACAAGCAATTGTTTTAGTTTGACTACTACAAGGCAAATTTAAAATATTAGCTTCTTCTAAATGCTTACATAAAGTGCTTAATTCTGTAACGGTATTTATATCCTGAAGAGCTAGACGACTTCTATATTCAAACTGTAAACCTAATTTAATATACTTAATTTGAGTTACTTCCGCAGCTTGATGACTAAGTCTGTGAAATAAAGCTTTCATACATGCTATAAAAATGACTACAGGTTCTGTTCTTCCTTGTTTACGTGACTTAATTTGAATCCAAAGTTCATCATCATAATCTGAAGTTAAAAAATCTGATTTAAGTTTAGAGACTAGTGATTCCCAATTATTAAGAAGTGGTTTTACTTGCCTTAACCAAAAAATAGCTTTTCCGCTAAATAAATCACTGACTGATTCGAACAGTTCAACTTTTGTAATATGACGTGCATGAGCCATTTCCTCTACTCTTTCTATAAAAGATAACAAATTTTTTGGTTCACCGTCAAAAGTTATCCCTAACTTATAAACAGGAATTGATTTGTTTGAACTAACAAAATGACTGGTATTACCTACTAAAGCAGTTGAATTTTGTTCTCGAACATACATAGTTGAGTGGTTATCACTAACGGGTAAAGGTTCTGGATCTGTGACACGTTCATGTAAGTCTGCATCTAACTGTAAACAAGAAGCATACGATTCATTTTTAAAAGCTAAATGAGTAGCATAATCTACATCATTTTTATCGAGAGGCAAACGTTGAACACGATAAGTGATATGAGCTAATCTCGAACATGCTCTCTTATACGCTGAATCGGAACTAGATCCTTCAAATTCTGTAATTAAATTTTTAATTGAGTCTAATGTAGCGTTTATTTCAGCAACTTCAGAGTCAAATTGATAATTTGGGTCAACAAGTGTAGTAACATCAATATTGGCATTGTGTTCTTTCGCTAATAGACGAGTCAAGATTTTACGTTTATCACATTGAGGTCTATCTGAAGTAACCTTTCTTATTCTTAATTCATAATTGAGTTCTGAAATTAATAAATGTGTTGGACGAAACGTACTATCCATACTTAAAATTATTTAGGTTTTACTCACTAAATCTTAAAACTACTGCTTTCTATAAAAAGTGGCAACGTCGCAAATTTATTCTAAGTTTTATCAGACACAGTTACAGCATTATACTCCACGCTATATTAAATTCACTGCAACTAGCACCGTATTCGTTAATCAGGCGAAACCTTAACTAGCACCAAAAAAAAGAATAAAAGTTAGACAAATACCTATGGTCCGGATCGAACTCCACAACATAAGATAAAAGTTTAAAATTGATACAATAACTGGAAATATTTTACAATATTAAATCAAGATTCGAAGCAAAATTTTCTCACCCTGTATAAGCATAAAACAGTCACCGACAAAGTATCTCCACCAAAGTTGTATATATGTTTCATTCACACTCCTCCTCTAGGTATATCAGTACATATATTTTTTAAGAAACTATATCAAGTTTTTTTCGAAATTCTAAAAAAAGTTTTAAGAACTAAAAAAATTTCAAACATATTAAACTTAAATTTAACTAAGTATTGGATAAGTTTAAATCGTTTCGAGGCCCCACGTGTCAGCGTCACTAAATTATGTGTAGCGTTGTTTTTATGATGTTATATCTACACATAGCAGACGGCAGCTTTTCGCCGGTAGAGCAATGTAGGTTCGGTTTTGTAATTTTTTTTATAGTGGCCTCCTAGTTAAAAGTAGTATTTAAGTCAACAACTAATATGTTTGTTTTCAAGATGTTAAAAGGGCGCCACACGACTCGAAATTAAATAAAAAGATATGCGACCTAGCTAGCCGTGCAACCAGGCCAGTGAATTAAAGATCACAAGGACTAATAACTATAAGATTTTAATATCTATCGAAAGTTATCTAAAACTTATAAAAAACTATATTATGTACTATACCTGTTTCAATTATAACTGAGAGAGAGAGTGGCTGTGAATGAAACGAAACATAAATATTACAACCTATTTTAATAATAAGCTCTGGTTACTGTACAATTTACAATTATTGAAAGTGGAACAGCTGATTCTTGATAAGAATTATAATAATATAGTCAATTTACTAAACCCTTATTAATTTACCTATTATAAATGATATGAAAAGTGTACACTCAAGCGCTGGGGTGTTTACAAAGTTAACAAAATAGTTTCATATAATAGTTTGTTGTTACATATTTGTTTCTATATAGAATGTAGGTGTATTTCGTATATTGAACTATGTGATTGACTAATATTTATCAAGTGATTTAAATGAAAGGAAATGAATGATATTTAAAATAAATGAATACTTAAAATTAAATCAAAAATAGTTTGTAAAGATACAACCTCAGCCACAATATGACTGCACTGGTGAGATGTAGGTACTTCTTGTTGTCTTTGGATACAACGGTGTAACTCTCTCTTCTGCTTAATGGTGTAATTCTTATTTCATATCAAAGTAGATAAGCAGATATCGGTGAATAAACAACAATCAAAAAGGGAACCATAAGATGAAAACAGTGAGGTGAGGGATGGACGTTATTTTATCAATTCTTCTAAAATTCTAACGGAGAAACCATGTGGATGTACCATAAAATAACTTAATTATTCTTGCACATATGCCATAACCAGTGGACTATGTACTTAGCAGAAAAATACCATAAACGTATAACGAACGATTATCAACATGGAATTAACTCTCAAATATCAGTTAAACAAATTATTCCATATCAACATCTTATTAATACTCTAAGATTTATAACCATATCCTAAAACCATATCCTAAAACCCTGTAATAAAATTATTACATCAAAACCTGTGAAATAAGATCGTGAAGAATCGAGATTTATGAAATAAATAATGTCTTACCTATATAAGGGAAGGATGACCGCAGATTAACTTTACCACAAATTCATATGAGGTACGACACGTGCATACAAAATAGGCTTTTCTTCAACTCGGTGAATACAGAAACTTCACAAAAGAAATCCTAGCACTGAACGACTAATGATTGTTATTGAGAGGTTTAAATAGGGCAAACAAATCGCTTAAAGCAGCTAATAACTCTCATCAACCTGTCTTCAGAACTAGATCGTCGCCATGTCGTCTCGTTACTCCCCACTCTCTAACACAGAGTGTAAAGAACGGCGAAAAACAGAATCTGCGTCAGCGGACTGAGCATAATGATTGGTAGCGTTCAATTTACGGAAATGACATTATTTCATAGTACCAACTTCACACGAACATATTCACTAGATCATACAAAATTAGAAAAACTTTCATTTGTAATTTACAAATGCTACAATGTCTTAATAACATGTAACTAGTTGTACAATAATAATTAGGAATGGGAATAAAAATAGTTATTAAACAAGTACTCTTTCATTCGTACAATGTCATTTACGCTACCTCATTCACACTGAGCATCAGAACGTACTTTATGGTATATGATGTCTTCGTGGTAGAGTGGGGATGCCTTTATATTAAGTAGGAGGGGTGAGTGGCCAACTTTAAAACCTACCATTCAATAGTAAGTGAAAGGGAGGTTCAGATTGTCTCTCTCATTCAAAATGCGAGAGGAGGGATGACTGTTGCCTATATATATCCGTAACTTGAATCTGTTTGGCAGTTAAGCTCAGCAGTTCAGAGTCAAACAAGCTAAAATGGCAGCAAGCATCCTAGAGTCTGAAAATTGGGACGCAGAATGTGTGGCACCTGGGGTGCCATACCCGAACCCACCACATAGAAGACCAGAGCCGCAGCCAGCAGAGGAACAGAATTGGGATAATGAGTGCGTCCCAGGACGCACTTACAATATCCTCGACTCGGAAAATTGGGACGGGGAATGTGTGGCACCTGGGGTGCCATACCCGAACCCACCCCACAGAGGACCAGAGCCGCAGCCAGCTGAGGAGAATTGGGATAATGAGTGCGTCCCAGGACGCACATACAACCCGAGGGATGCCATTCAGGACCGGATGGTAATCCGGAGCTGCCATCCGGTAGTAAATAAAAGCAAGGCCGAGAAGAAGGCATATAGATATGCGGAACGAGCGCGATGGCTCCACCTGATGGGTCGCCGAGAGGAGGAGAAGAGCCAGCAGTTCTTAAGTAGCAAGAAATAATTTTTCTTGCTACTTAAGAACAATTCTATTTTTAATTGTATATTTTTATTTTTTAATTGTATATTTTATTATTTGTATTGTATTTTTTAGTTGTATATTTTTGTTTTATTATTTTGTATTGTATTTTAATTTTTAAATATAGTGTGTTTTTTGTCCAAAAGTGTGTTTCTTTTTTTATTCCAAGTTCTCCTCTTTTATGCAATATGCATAAAAAAAACAAAAAAATAATACTTGAAAAGTAATTTTATTGTGATAATAGAAAAAAATATAACTATAAGTGTTACATACAACTGCAAATATACTAAATTAAGCATATATTTTACCATATCATTTTACAAAGCAAGATAATTACTATACATATATTAAACTATATCAGTCTTGTTGATCTAACCATTCTGATCTGGTGGTAGCCCGAGCCATTTGACAAACAATTTATTACCCTTTTTCTTTAAAATCTTTTCCACTAAGTATACATCGGGGTGCTTAGTCTCCTGAAGTTCATAATCATAAAAACATCCTTTAATAGGTTGACCTCTCACATCTTCTATCATGTATGTGACGGGATTTGTTACATTAACTTTAACAATTTTAAAAAGTTCCGTTGAATAGTTGGCTGTATACCCCTTTTCAAATATTCCTTTGTATTTGCTAATCCGAACCATGTCACCAACATGGAATTTTGATTTTAATGCGACTTTGGGATGATTATATACACTTAACTTTGTTGTGTATTTTACATCTATGGGTTTCATCCCTATTGTACGATGGACTTTATTATTGTACAAGTTTATAATATCAGGAAGTATATCAAACCATTTGTATTTGCCTCTGGCCGAGAATTCTTTATATAACCAATTTTTTAAAGTTTTAATTACACGTTCAACGATTGCTGCCTTTTTTGTACTGAATGTGGAATAATGATTTATACCATATTCATGCATCACTGTGGAGAACTGGCGATTGTAAAACTCGAGTCCTTGATCGCTCTGTAAGTTTGTTGGGGAATAAACAGCTTCTTGAAGAATTTCTTTCATCGCAATAGAAACTTCCATAGCAGATTTTTCTTTAGCGGTTTGGCCCAAACATATTTAGAATAGCAATCAATTACTATGAGTATATATCGATAACCTTTATTTTCATTTGCAAAATTCTGCATTTCTGCCAAGTCAATCTGCCGTAAGTCTGCCAAACCTTTTATTACGGTTCTTCTCCTTCTAAAATTTTTTCGTGCTGGTTTATGTAATTCACTGACAATTTGTCGTTTTGTGCCACTAATGAACATTATACCTTTTTTTTTATTATTATTCAAGTTTATTAATAATAATAGTAATATACATTTAGATGTTCCACGTTCTGTTTGAAATGACTTATTGTGATGAGCTGCTCCTTGTTTTATTTATATAATGCATAAAATTTTTTACTCAACTTGTGATGATCTTAGAATCGGTTGGTCGTAATGAAATACCTGGCCTTGCTAATCTTCCTGTGTCTCTCGGGGGATGGTATTTCGCAATAAGTTGTTCAATTTTTTCTACATCAAGTGTGAAATCAGTCATATCTTGCGCCAACTTAGTATGAGCATCCGAGTTTCTCTCACTTGTATTTTTTAATTCATCTATTTCAGTTTTCATATCGCTTATCGTTGTATCTATTTTTAGTTGTAAATTTTGAAACGTTTTTGTTATTTCATCCACGATTTCGTTCCTTCCTCTCTTTATGTAGTTTACTAAATTATCGGTTATAAGATTAGCTGATTTTTGTAGAACGGAAAGGATATCTTTTTTGCAGGCATCCATAACTAAATTCACGCACCAAAATTCAGTTAATAACCAAATTCAGTTTAATGTTGCACCATCATTTTCATCTGTAGGATCTCCTATATTTTTTAATTGCTTTCCTTGGATATCATACTGTTTTTCAGTAGTAAGTTTGAAACCGATGCCTTGCGGACCACGATGACCTTTACAATGAGGTCCTTTTCAGCGTCCTAATTTATCAATGGAGCCCATCGTTCTATTGCGTTCAAATTACAATTGACAAAATAAACTGATATCTGCTTTATATATGTATTTATGGTTGATGAAATAAAATGCGATAGATATTTCTCTAATAGATGATCCCTTCTTCCCTTAATTCATCAATTAGGGATATTATTTCATTCTCATGACCTGAATGCCCAGCCATTTTAGAACTCCACAATAATCTTAAGCGGTCGATTAATTCTTTGGGCTTATTCCAGTATATGTAATTTTTGCCTGTATATATTTTCTGAGATGACATTAGACCCGAACCTTTCTTGGATCGAGTTGACATTCCACGTTGTAAAAGTGGTTTTATAATTTCGACGTACTTTTTTGATTTACTAGAATTGTATCCCAATGTTACATTGTAATTTTTATATGCCGCATTCGTTATATTCAATATGTCTCCAAATATATTTTTATTTTCATCGGTGATTCCATAACCCGCACTGTTTAGATCTGGGGGAAATTTTAAAAACAGTAAATCGTATAACTGAGAATTTCCTTTATATGTTCCGATTTTCTTATTATTTCTCCAAAATGATATAAGGTCACCCTGAAATCGCACTTCGGAGTTGCCCATGGCTAACTTTCCAGTATCGACATCAACTCGCACCCCATACTTGTTATCAAACGTAGATTCGCCAGCTTTAACACCATTGATGTAGGTTGAAACGATCAGTTAAATTTCGGAAATTACTACTAGACGTGGTAGAACTTGAAGGTGTCCCTACAGATGATGGTGGCGGCGTTTCCATATAAGAATTACTTTCCCTAATTGTTTCATCTGTTTCGAATTTTGGTGTTTTGATTACTGCAGAGGGTTTTTTAGGCTGTGTTGTTAAATACTGCTGTGTGGTTTGAAATTTACGATTTGTTTCCTGCGTTGTTTCAGAAATAGTTTTTAATGGCTTCGTTAACGGTTCATATATTTTTTCCAAAGCCATTTGACTTTCTACATGTTTATTTTTTATGTAATTGAATTTTTTGCGAACAGCGTTCGTGGCTTCTATTAATTTACGTTTCAAATCTATTTCACTATCATTATTTTCGTCCTTATCAACTACTGATCTCTTCATTTTCTTTCGATGTGCACCCACCATCACTACCTTTACAATTGATATATATATTGGCACGCATTACGGATATATGTAACTTTCCAAACCTTTTCTGTATCTACCATCTTTTAGTTCTCTATCTTTATCGATTACTAAAAATCCATATTTATCTTCCCAGCATTTTGCACACATATCCAAGAACTCTTTGAAGGTAACATCCGGTGATACATGATCTTGAAATATATGATGCAAATTCATTTCATCTTGCTTAAACATTATAATAAAATTCGAATTGTCTCTAATCAATTGTTTTGGTACTCGGGAATATGTTTGAGCCAGATAAAAACTATCTATGGATTTGTGTCGGCCCATACTAAAATATGACCTAATAATATCTTGTTTTTCACATATGATATCGTCGAAAATGAAAACAGAGTCCGGTTTTGCTTCAGATGGTTCCACAATTTCTACGTTATTATTAAATGTGTAAAATCCTAATCCATCAATGGGTTTTAAAATCTTCTGAAGATATTCATATTTTGGTTGGTACAGTGACTTGGAATATAAATAAATATTAGCAAAACGTAAACCATGGGGGTGTGTAATAAGGGAAATCATAACATTTTTCCCACAGTTCGAAGGACCGATTAACAAGCCCCGAATTGTTGAAGGCAACAAGGGTCCATGACGTCTATTGTTGATATTTACACCACTTCCTACACGTTCATCGAAATTATCCACTACAAATGTTTGCTTTTGCTTTATAATCCGCATTGTTTCAGGGTTGGATACAATATAAATAGATATAAACTGTGTATTCAATATTTTAATCGATAACTAGCGTTCCTAGTGTTACCATCGAAGTAATCGGTATTATAAAGAAAGTTTTACTACGTTTTGTTTATTTTAATGCCGTTCGTCAGTCAGTCTAGACGTAAAGTGTCTAATTCGCGAACAGGAAGGGGATTTATAAATTCTTTAATAAATAAACTACCCTTTGAATTACATTTACCCGGTGGCTACCAGTACTGTGGACCGGGTACAAAATTTCAAAAAAGGATTGCCAGAGGTGATCCAGGCATTAATGGTCTTGACCAATCTTGCAAAGTTCACGACGCTGCTTACGAAGATCATAAAGATTTACCAACACGCCATAAAGCAGACTACGAATTAGAACAGCGCGCCTGGGAAAGGGTTAAATCTAAAGACGCCAATTTTAAAGAAAAAGCATCCGCCTGGTTAGTTACAAATATCATGAAAGCAAAACGTCGTTTAGGTATGGGATGTAAATCTAAATCAGTTCCCAGAAGAAAGGTAAATAAAAAGAAGAATATTAAGAAAAAGAAGGTCAGCTTTGGTGGTAATATTGTTCATAAAGTACGAGATGATATACGTAAAGCTGGCGGTAAACGATTCGTTTCTAATAATACAAAAAAGCAACACTTTTGCTTTACAAGCAGCACGAAAATTTGTAAAAACATCAGGGGGTAAAAGGAATATTCGTACTCCACGAATTATACCTATACCGAAAGTTGGTGGAATTTTACCATTAATTCCTATATTTGCGGGATTATCGGCGCTAGGAAGTTTAGCCGGCGGTGCTGCAGGTCTATATAAAACAATAAGTGACGTCAAAAATGCAAATCAGCGCATGGCTGAAGGGGTGCGTCATAATAAAAAAATTGAATCTATGCCTCTTGGAAAAAAAGGCGAAAAATTGTATTTAAAACCATATCGAACTGGATTAGGACTTTATCTGAAACCGAACAATTCAAAAAACTTCTAAAGTCTCTACCTCGAAGAGCTCTCAGCGACATTGATATTAGTTATTATGCTAATATTTTTAAAATTCCATATTTTCGAGGTGTATTTATGCGAGACAATCTTCCTGAGAGTGGTGCCCTACATACTGAATCTGCAATTTTGAATTTAGACAGTATAAATGGTAGAGGAACACATTGGGTAGCCTACAAGAAAATTGGTAATATTATTAACTACTACGATAGTTTCGGAGATCTTCCCCCACCCAGGGAACTCTTAAAGTATTTCTACATTAAATCAAAGCCGATAATCTATTACAACTACGACCGTCAGCAGAACTACAATACAGTGTGGTGTGGACATTTGTGTTTAAGATTTCTAACTAACAATGAATTTTCCAAAGACTCCAAAAGAAGAACGTGAAAAAATTAAAAAGACGGCGGATTCGTTGCGAGCTTTCTCAAAGTATAGGACTCTTACAAAATTGACAAAGGAACATTTAGCTGATTTTCCTAAAGAAGTGATGATCACCTGTGCTTCAAATGAAATCGCATGGGTGTGGGATAAATTACCTGAGCATTTAAAAAGCGATATTGATGTAATGAAATATCAATATTGTTTGGAACATTACAGTGACGATAATACATCCCAATCTATTGATGTGAATGACGGACCTCGACCACGAAAATATTTGTGTTGTTATTGCAATATACGCGATGTTACTGTAGCATCCGAAAATAAAGTTTCTGCAAGGTTTAATATGGTACCATCAAATTCAAGACAGGAAATGTGTCTCAACTGCTGCTGTAAGCAGCAATAAAACGATGTGTTAACAAGTTATATGTGTTAGTCATGTCTCGTACATTCACGTTCTCAGGACAATCAAGTGTGTTAAGCGCTAACTTTTACCCTCCAATTGAACTCGATACAAGTTGTCGATATGGATTGGGACTACATGGATTCTATTCTTACAATTCAATATTAAATGTTGATGAGAAAATTAATATTATTGGATTCAAATTGAAGAATAGATCACCTACTACTTTCTTTCAAATTCCTCCAGGAGCATATGAGTTGAACGAAATCAATGGAGCAATTCAAAGTGCTTTGGAATCTGTAATAAAACGCAGTGTTAAGGATGACAACTTCAATATTAATAAATATTTCACATTAAAAGCCAACAATAATACGCTGAAATGTGAAATAGTATCTAAATATGAGATCGACTTTACTCATAAGTATTCTATTGCAAGTATAATAGGATTTGAAAACAAAGTATATTCTGCAAATAATTCACTTGAATCTACATTACCAGTTGGCATAATGAAAGTTAGAATTATTCGTGTTGATTGCAATGTCACTTCTGGAGCTTATATGAATGGCGAAGAAGCACATACTCTCTACGAATTTGATATAGACGTTGAACCTGGATTCAAACTCTCCAAGGAACCACAAAATATTATTTATATGTCTGTAAGACCTGAAGGACGTCAGTTTATCGAAAACATTACATTACGTACATTAGATGAAAATGGTATTCTGGTAGACTTTCGTGGTGAGAAAATTATTGTGAAGCTAGAATTAAAAAAGCTATATTAAACTATCAGGATATAATGGGCTTTTGTTTTAATCAAAGAAAACATTTTCCATCTCTGTTACATACAAATAGTAATAAAGTTTTGAACAAGTGTGACAAGCCATTTATTATACGAAAGAACGTTAAACGGTCAACATCTAAATTGTCTGCTAGAGATCGTATCTTTCTTCAGTCAATTGGATTAAAGCTGAAACCTTAATATTTGTAATCATGACGTCAACTAGTGCAAAGTTAGATGTGTTTGATGAACCTTTCTTTGATAATTCACTTGTTAGTCTATATGAGCACACTTACAAACCATATGGATCACCGTACTATAGAAATTCGGATGAAATAAGAATTCCTATTCACTGCCAAGATCTTATTCTCGATATTGCTGAAAGTTATATATATATCGAAGGTAAATTTACCCCAAGCGATGCCACTAAAATGTGTTACCTATCCAATAATGCGTTAGCATTTCTTTTCGATGAAATTCGTTATGAAATGGGTGGAGAACAAGTAGCTGTTATTCGAAAACCCGGTATAACAACAACAATGAAAACCATGGTGTCATGGGGACAAACACATTTAAAATCATTATTATCTTGTGGATGGGGACTAACAGTGAAAAACCAGGACGTTTTGGATACCAACAGTCACTTTTTTAGTGGCAAATTGCCTCTAAAGTATCTTATGGGTTTCGCCGAAGATTATACAAGGGGCATTCTCAACACCAAACAAGAGCTTATACTAATAATAGCTCGATCTTTTAAGAATTGTCACATTGGAGAAGTTGATGCAGATCTCGAAATTAATAAAATCGAATGGAGGCTAAGGCACATCATCCCTGGAGATACACAAAAGCTGAAGTTGCTGAATCGCATTAAGAAAGGTGGTGTAAATGCTACGGTTAAAATGGCCTATCGCATGTGGGATTTATATGAATTACCGACTCTAAGAAAAACAGCTACTGATATATGGCCTATAAAAACCACAACAAGTTTAGAAAGATCTCGATATATTATTATCGGCTTTCAGAGGACTGACAGTTCTGATAATATAAGCAAGGACGTTACTCAATTCATCCATGCAGATGTAAGTAACATTCGACTATATTTAAACTCAGAAGTATATCCATATGAACGCTGGAATTTAGATTTTGGAAAGAAATTGTATTCTTCAGCTTACTATGCTTATGAAAAGTTTCAATCCAGCTTCTACGATAAAGATAATTATGAACCGATGATGGATATTGGTGAATTCCAAAAAAATCCATTATTTGTTATCGACTGTTCACATCAACAAGACGCCATGAAGTCATCCACTGTAGACATAAAACTGGAATTTGAAACTCGAAAGAAACATTTTCCTGAGAATACACGGGTTTATGCATTGATAATTAATGATTCTTATTTGGCTTATAATGCTTTGGATGGTTCTGTACATAATGGATTTAAGTAAACTGATGAACATTTTTTTTTTTACATCTTCCAATTTTTATATGTTAATGTACTCTATTTTATAAGTATAATCTATTTTTAATATATTTTTTTGTATTTACTTAATATATTTATATAATGTTTTTTTTGTACTCATGTGACAAATAAATGGAAATAAAAGATTTAAATTTTTTTTATTTATTTTTTATTTACACTACATCGTTTTTTTTTTGTTTTACAACAAAATAAGAGAAATATTTAGTACAATACAATTTATTACTATAATATACAATGTATATAATAATGTAAAAATAATGGAAAACTTATAAAAAAAATTAATTATATTACTTTTGATCATCATTATCTTGATCATCACTACCATATTCTTGAGATGCTAACTTATATTTCACAACAATTGCATACGGTAGATAATCGAGCAAATTGGAAATGAGAAAACATTTTAGTCCTTTCTCCACCATTTTCTCACAAAAATTATTCAAAGTTAAAGTGTTATTTAAATAACTAGCACACAACGAAGCACCAAGGCGATAGTTTTCAATATCTTCCTGCAATTGTTTAACCAATTCTTCGGAAAAGCAGTAATCCCTGTCATAATTACAAGCATGAAGTCTATCCATTGCCACGCAATCTAACTCGCTCTTCATTCTTTTCACAGCTGACTGGATGTCGATAGCTTCAGTCCAGTGTTGGCTAGCATAATGCATCCACATTTTAATAGTTTTCTACAAAATAAACGTTATTGTTAAAACTGATAGTATAATATATCAAATTATTCATTACCTTTTAGACTTACTAAGATATGATCTACAAATTATATTTATTACTAATAGATATATGTTTTTAAATGAAATTAGTTGGCAATACCAAATTTTATCAATGCTTTAGATCTAATATCTTTATATGTAGGCTCGCTTTGACTTAAATAAGTTATCGTGTACTGTTCCCAAGAAGAATTCATTTTATTCATAACGTCCTCTGTTATGTGTTCTATAACCCTCTTTGGTAAATAACACTTAAAGCTTACATTACTCTTATTATCGAGCAGTACAGCCAAAACTCACTTTCCAAAACGTGTATTGACAAGCGACATTTTTTTAATCAAATAAGGGGTATCAATTTCTAACGAGGAAATTGATCGTCGAGCAATATCAACAAAGTCTCTGTTAATGTTACTATTAATTTTGTTTAAATCAACACTTGGTAATGCCATTTCTTGTTTAAAGATAACTATCTGTAATATCTAAATAGTAATAAATACAACAATTGTTCTCACTTGAAAATATTAATACAGGACAACACACAATTTGCACTATTGTAGACGTTGACTACAAGGTTGGCAGTGAACGAAGTGTGATTCCTTACTATAATCTCCTCTCTATATATACATATAGAATATCCCTTCCCTAAACATTCGAATACGTCATGTCCTGTGTTGACATACAAAGGTCATCCAAAGGTCACTTCAAGGTCATGTAAAGGTCACTTCAAGGTCATCCAAAGGTCACGTAAAGGTCACGTAAAGGTCATCCAAAGGTCATTCAAGGTCAAAAGGGGTGGGGGAGTCTCAATTCCGGCTATAATAACCTACTGCCATTTCATTAAAACCCATTATGTATAATAGATATTAAATAAGTACCAACCAACATTCATTATTATTATTAATCTAGTCTAGGTATGTCTTTGCTCTTTCACTTTGTTAATTTTTTCCTGTTAATTTTATTTTGGTTAATTTTATTTTTTGTCATGTTTTTTCTACATAGACATATTTGTTATATTATGTGCCTATCATCTTCCCTTTATTCCTGTCCTAATATGAATCATTTCCTATATCCTATCCTTCATCTGTTTTTCTTTCCCTTTTTTTTTCCACTCCCGGCAAAAATACGCATGCTAGATGAATAATCTGAGAAATATATTATTATTTATTATTGTAGTACTACCTGATACACATACTGTGAGCAATAATATTATTTATTGAATTATTTTAAAAGCTTGTGTAACTCTGCACCTTCACGTTGGTTTTGCTGAACAATCAAATATCACATGTTTTCATGTAAAATAAGGTATATATTGTTTTACATAAAATATTGTAATATTTAATTGACCAAGCAGAGAACGTATACATATTATTTAATATTTACTTAAGTAGCTTATTACAAACAAAATTGGGAATGCACGTCAAATACGATCGGCCTTCTCTACTAGAGAGGCTGTGGGTCGGGAATCGGACTAGAAGATCGGCGTGGAGCGGTGTTGCCAATTTCAGTTCATGGCTAGTACTAAAGAAGGCTGTGGCGGATTGCTAACTGCTACCAGTCCGCCCGGGTCGACGGGGCAAGGGGCATGATGTTTTGAACTTTAATCCACTGCGGCAACTGATATATAATAATTCATTTAACTGTGACCGTACCGTGATACAAATACACAGATGTATGTCAAAATGCGGATGGTATGGGGGCGTGGTTTTTACGATAATAACACGTAAGTCAGATCGTGCCAGATCTTGCTTTTATCATAATGACTAGATTGACAGGATTGACTAGATATTGGGCTAAACGCGAGATGGACCGCAGGACGCGACGACTGAATTCAGAAATCTTGAAAATGCTAAAGGACTAAAGGACTAAAGGCGTCCCGCATGATGTACGAGCGGGACGCGGGACGAAAACATCTAAATCCGGGACATCCCGCATAATTCGGGACGGTTGGCAACCCTAAATAAAACATGTTTTAAATATATCTCATATTTAAAAAATTATATACATAAATTAATAAGAGAGCCTATAACTCTTAAGAAAACAAACGTCTTGTAAACAAAACTCTTATACAGAGTGCCCCATCTAAGATTCATTGTTTTATAGCTCTCTTATCTAAAATGTTAAATATAAAAGTTTCATCGAATTATGTAGGTCGTCTTCAGAAAATATTTTTCATTATACCGGGTGTTTAGTTTAGCCTGGGCGCTATGCAACTTTGATTTTTTAAATGGAACACACTGTATTTTTTTACATTTTCGGGAACAGCATGCAATTCTGAATTAAAAACATGTAGCATACCCTATAAACTCAGCCCTTTCGCAAGATATTTGACATTCTATAAAAAATTTGATAGTTTCAAGGGTTTGTAAAAATCTTCATAATTTTTTTCGTATAGTAGGTAGATCCTTATTTGCCTTTGACAACGTACAAAAAACACAAACTGTGCTACCTTCCACATTTAAAATAAATTCAAAAATATTACACCAAGTATTTCTTTTTTCAAGTTACATTCTGACAGTTGTAAACGATAAAAACTGTTTTAATTCAAATGGCACACCCTGTATTTTTTACACCAGGTAGTGTGAAATGAAATTAGCTTTTCTCTTATATAGGCATTGTAGGGGTTTATATTAAAATTTTTTGCGATATTCGCCATTTTCTCCAATTTAAAAAAATATAGGAGGAAAGTTTATTAAACATTGATTTCAAAATTGGGCAGGTTATGAAAATATTATTTTAGCATAGTTTACATTATTGTTTATGGTTTATGTTACAAACTATCTAAATGTCAGATCGCGTTTTAAAGTTGGTGTTTACATTTATAATATCATTTAGTGTTAAAATAAAGACAAAAATACCACTTACAAGAGAGGAATTAGTAAATATGGTTTTGGTTCCAGACTGTGACAGGAAACCATTAATGGCGTAGAGGGTTTATGTACAACCCCATCGGCGTTACCCCATAATCGGAAACATTCAGATAAGAGTATTTGATTCAGTCCTCCTTCAGTACTCCAAAGAATCGCAAATATTTGCAATATTTAATTGAGTCGATTTCAAAAGAAGGAATCGTAATAATATTGTACTTACGGATGAAAATCAATTTTTGGTATTGGGGTGTATCCAGGAAATTTCGCAAATCAGTGTGCGCCAAATTAGTAAAATGAAGTACATAACTAAATCGTCAGTGCATCATAGTATTTTATTGCTATAATATTAGTCACATGTAGTATTTTTATGGAATATAAAACCAACTGTTGCTGCAATATTTATTCTAATTATACAGAGTGTTCCACGAAGACCTTCGATTAGACGTTTCTAGAATACTACACTTACTGAAATTCTGAAAATTTATATACGTGGGTTTCTCCCAATTTTCTAACGATAAAAAATATTGTCGGTGACGTCACACTTCCGGATCTAACGGAAGTAAACATCAACTCGCTTATTTCAAATGGAGTGTACTAATTTTTATTTCATTTTTGGATTCTACATCAAATTTAAAGGTAGGTTTTATAAGAATACCCTATCCCTAAACTCAATCGTTTCTGAGATATTTCGACTTTTTCAAAAATTTTGGAAAAAACATACTTACGCTTAATTGGTTCTATCTCTTCTAGTTTTGAATGTAGAGGGCTAAAATTTTTAAAACATCTGTAGTATTCGAAAGTTGATGCAAGTTACACAGGGTGTCGAAAAAACACCGACCAATTGTGTCAAATTGAAAGTTAAATAACTCGCTTATTTTAAATACAACACCCTATGTTTTATAATGCTAATGGATGTAGCTTTTAATTCTCTTTTGATTGGTATTAGCATTCCCTATACCTAAATTCCACCGATTTGAAGATATTTGGACATTATTGCTGCAACGAAAATAATCCGACAGTTGGCTGCAGGTTGGCTGGGGAAAAACATTAAATGTGAGTAAATTTTTATCAATTTTTAAATAAGCACAAATTAACATTTCGGGTACGTTTTTTAATTAGGTTTAAATAAGTTTAAATTTTTTATTTAATTTTTAATTAGGTATTGATTCTGAATTAACATTACTTTAATATTACTTATTAAAACATTGAAGATGAACCCGACAGAACTCAAATTGTACTTTTTGAAATAATTTGACACAACTAATACAATTTGCATTTATTAGAAATATCTACAATATTCAGCATTCACATAATGGTAACAATAACATTAAGAATAAAAAATAATATTCTTTAATAGTCATTAATAGTCTTTTTTAATATTCAATTCTTTAATAGTCTTCTAACCATGTCCTTAGCTGGTCTGTGTTTATCTGGACTTTGCAAACACACGACATGTTCTACTAACAATTCGATTACACTCCCCATAAATGACAATTAAATTTAAAAAGTCTTCGTTTGTGTAACCGGAGTATGCCATTATTATTAAAAATATGACAACTAAATCTAATAAATCTAAAAATTTAGGTATAGGGATTGCTAATACTAATCGAAAGAGAATTAAAAGCTACATTCATTAGGATTATAAAATATAGGGTGTTGTATTTAAAATAAGCGAGTTATTGAACTTTCAATTTGATACAATTGGTCGGTGTTTTTTCGACGCCCTGTGTAACTTGCATCAACTTTCGAATAATAATAATAATAATAATAATAATAATAATAATAATAATATTTTATTATGCTCATCAGACATTACAAAAGAATGTATAGCATTAGTCAAAACATGAAAATAACCTATACTAAACAAAATACTCAGACAATGAGTAGAAACACTTATCTAATAAATACAATTTTAAATTTCGCTTAAAATTAATCAATTTGTCACATTCTTTCAGCTCATTAGGCAAATGGTTAAATATCTTAGGTCCTAAATAGTTTGGACGTTTACTTACTATACTCAATTTTGTGAAGGCTGCCCTTATCTCACTTTTGTACCTTGTATTAAAACCATGAACATCACTATTTAAAAGAAACTTATTCTTGTTTTTAAAAATATAAACACACATCTCAAAAACAAAAAGCGACGTCAATGTTAAAATTTTATACATACTAAAAACAGGTCTACATGACTGTAGCCTGGCAACACCTGCAATGCAACGTATTATACGTTTTTGTAATATGAAGACCGATTCGGAATAGGCAGAATAACCCCAAAAGCAAACCCCGTATCGCAATCGACTCTCTATATGAGCGTAATACAAATTAATCAGTTGATGTTCGGACAACACATCTTTCATATTCCTAAATAAATAATAATTTGCCGACATGATGGAAACAAGTTTATTACAATGAGCTTTCCAATTAAAACACTGATCAATATGAATACCCAGAAACTTGATACAACTGTCATTATCTTCTAACCTTGTGCCATTTACAGAAATACTTAATTTATTACAACTCCTCTGTGCAGTATGAAATCTTATTAGTTGCGTTTTTCCAGTATTAAAATATAGATTATGTTCACTAAACCAGTCATGCAATAAGTGTAAAGTCTTGTTACACTTTTCATTCAAAGCATAGTCAGATTCATCTGAAACAATCAAAGCCAAATCGTCAGCATACAATGTAAAAAATGTCTTGTTCAAAACCGATTCAATTGAATTTATATACAATATAAAGAAAACAGGTCCCAAAACCGAACCCTGGGGAACACCCATGTCAAGCGACAAAATGTCTGAATATATTCTATCTACACAATTATTACTACACGATGGAATGATAACATATTGTTGGCGACCATTTAAGAAACTAGCAACCCACTGTAATGGCAGTCCTCGAATGCCACAATCATGTAACTTGTCAAGTAAAATCTTGTGATTGACGCAGTCGAATGCCCTGCTGAGATCACAAAAGATCCCAGCAGGACACTCGCCCCCCTCAATATATTTGATTGCTTCATTGTAAAAAGATAGTATCGCAGTAGCCGTTGACTGTCCAGGTCTAAAACCATACTGGTTCTTATTTATTATTTGAAATCTATCCAAAAAAGACAATAAACGACATGAAAAAGCGTATTCAAAAATCTTTGATATTCCACATGACATAGTCACTGGACGATAATTCTCCAAAAGGTGGGGATCTTTTTTCTTATAAACAGGAGTGACCTTGCCCAGTTTCAAGCACTGAGGAAATTTCCCTGTTTTAAAAGACAAATTTACTAGGTAGGTAATAGGCTCTATAATTAGATCAATAACGCGTCTAATTAAGAACAACGGTATGTCATCTGGACCTGATGACTTTTTGTTTTTAAGTTTATTTTTCAGCAATGATAGTAGTTCTTCTTCAATAAATGGGTCCAAAAAAAGAGTATGTGTTATTATTTTTCTATTTTGTACATGCATGATTCTCTTATTGTCAACAACATTTCCACTAATAATATCTTTAGGTGTATCAACAAAATAATGATTGAAGGCGGAGGCAACCTTACCGGGATCCTCCACCACCCTCCCATCAATTTTTAGAGACACGTTACCTATTTGCTTTCTCCTGTTGGTTAGCTCTGCTACCAAATTCCAAGCAGCACGTCCCGGATTTTCTGAACTCTCGACTCTATTTTGATAATATTGTTTTTTCTATTGTTTAACAAGGTTAACATGATTCTTCTTTGCTGAATAATATAAAGGTAGTAAATCTGCACAGGTTTTGGATAAAAAAAACAAATCCCTAATATACTGACTGGATTTCCTCACGTCATCATCAACCCACCTCTTATTGACACGGTTATGATTCACACAAAACTTACGCACTGGAAAATGTCGTTCGAAATAATACATAAATGAGTCGTTAAAAACAGCAAAAGCATCGTCTAACTCAGGCAAATTGTAAATGTCATCCCAAAGTTCCCCACTTAGGGAGTGCTCAAAATTAACCAAATTATTTTCATTGAAGTCTCGCCTCGGCTGAAATTTACCAGTACGTAATTCACCAGGAAACTTACACACATCCAATTCCAACATAATTGATCTATGATCAGATAAGTAGTTGTCCAAAACACAACATACACCATCATTGTCAAAATTTATAAAAATATGGTCGATTGCGGTACATGATGTTTGCGTGACCCTTGTTGGCCACCTTACTATAGATTTAAAATTAAAGCACGCTAAAATAGAACACAAATTGACAAATTCTTGATTACCATAAAGGTCAAGGTTAAAATCGCCACCTATAACAATTTCAACATTTGGTTTATACAAAACATTCAGAACCTCGTCAATTTTATCAAAAAAAGTCTGTATGTGCCCAGATGGAGATCTATAACAGTTCAAAATAATCATAGTCTTAGCATGCAGTCTCCAAGATACAGCACAACATTCAAAATCTTGTTCTATGCATTGCACCCCAATATCAATCTTTCTAATGTCAAGTGAATTTTTTGCCCATATACCCACCCCTCCACATTTTTTGTGGGACCTGCAGTATGAACTTACCAATTTATAATCAGGCAAATATAAAAGGTTAACATTATCAAAAAGACCTATCTCTGTAAAGCACAATATATCCAAACCTCTATGTGTATCAATATCATCATACAAACAATTTATTTTTTCCTGACTTAACGTATTAACATTCAGAACCAGAATATTCGGATCAAACACTAATCTTTTGGTTGAATCCGCCTCTTGGGGAGCCGTAAAAAACGATTCACACAGGTACCAAATGGCCACAGATCTGGATCTACAGAGAATACTACAGATGTTTGGATACCTTTTAGTATTTCTCGTCTAAAATTTTAACCCTCTAGATTAAAAACTAGAAGAGATAGAACCGATTAAGCGTAAGTATGTTTTTACAAAATAGGGAAAGGGTTTGAGTTTAGGGATAGGGTATTCTTATGAAACCTACCTTTAAATTTGACATAAAATCCAAAAATGAAATAAAAAATAGTTCATTTCATTTGAAAGAAGCGTGTTGATGTCTACTTCCGTTAAAACCGAAAGTGAGGTCATCGGCAATATTTTTAATCGATAGAAAATTGTGAGAACCCCCTGTATTTACATTTTCAGAATTCCACTACGCGTAGTATTCTAGAAACGTATAATAGAAGGTCTACGTGGAACACCCAATATGTATCTACAGAAATATAATTTTTACATGATATTCTTTATCTAAGGTACCTATATAAATTTAAACCTACAAATTTTAGTCAATTTATATAGGGTGTCCACCTAGTGCGCGTAAGTCCAATATCTGGGTTAATAAAAGAGATAACTTAATTTTTTTTTTCAACAGGGTTGTCTCATATCCCGAGCTGCACAAAATGAAAATATATTTACATATTCAGGGTGTTCAGTTTTTCCTGGACAGGTACCAACTTCATTTTTTTAAATGGAAACCTATATTTTTTATGGCATTATCGAATTCTACGTAAAAAATTAGTGGGACTTAGTGCATAACACTGCTATTGAAATATTGATAGTTTTCGAGATATTTGACTTTTAATTTTTTTTCTTATGTTTCGTCACTTCTAATAGTTGACATAATTATGGTTGTATGACAGCTAGAAATTATTTTTTTTTCAGAAACTGTAGAGTGAAGATGGCTCTTTCGAAAAACGTATCAAAAGTTGACCTGCGATATACAGGGGGCAACAGAAATCGTGCCAAACCTGATGGTTTAAAATTTAAAAAATCTCGACTTTTTCAAATAGAACACCCTGTGTTTTATGATTTCATTAGATGCCTTTCTGTAGACTCTACAATTTTATAATAGCTTTCCCTATACCTAAGTTGCGTAGTTTTTGCAAAAAACCCACTTTTATGAAAAATACCCGATTTGCGCACTCCTTTGACGGAAAAAATATTGTAGGGCTATTTATTTTTATAAAATGTATTAGTTTACACTTCTTAAAATAAAAATAACTGAAAAATTTAGATAATTTCAGTTTAATAAACAAGTCTTTATGGAAAGTTACCATTTATTTGTAAATAAAAGTAAAAAATCATAAAAGCTCTACATGTAATTAAGAATTAGCAAAACTGGCGTATGCTTTAGAAGAAGTTCATGGGAATTATTTGCTAGCAGCACGTATTTATAGAGATTCTCACGTGCTGACTGTTTTGAAAATGTGAAAGAAAGATTTGAAAGAACAGCAAATGGGAATTATGAGAAAACTACCAGGAGACATGGGAGTAACAACGATAATATTTAGTTTAATGTTGTGGTTTCTGCTGTTGAAAATCCAAAAATATTAGTATCAGAAAATCAGTAGAAATCTTGGAGTTTTCAAAAGCTCGACAAATAAGATATTGAAGAAGAAGTTTCATACGTATCATATTGAAAACCAAACGGTGTTACCGTAGTTAGAAAAATTATTAGTGAAATGGATGAATATACATAGAGTATTGAAAAAAGAATACGCAATACTCATACAAGCAAGCTAACCTAAAGTAAATGCTCAAAATGTCCACCGTTGTTTTCAACACAAAGCATTAATCTACGACGAAAATGAATGTGAACATTTCTTAACATTTCGGGCGTTATGGTTAGAAACTCATTTTGGATTTTTTCTTTCAAGTCTTGCATATCCGTTGGTGGTACTTCGTATACTCGCTCCTTGATATAACCCCACAAGAAAACGTCCAGAATATTTAAATCAGGCGAACGTGCAGGCCAAGGAACTGGACCACCACGACCTAACCACTTATTTGGATATACGTGGTTTAGGTGTTCTCTAATCTGAAATATGAATAGATAATAGGAAAAGTACTACAACAATAAAATAATCACAGTACCGCCAAAGTGGAATGTGGAGGGGCACCATCATGCTGAAACCATTGTTGAACCAAATAATCAGCGGGCATATTCTGTAGCTGTAGAAGGGGAAGTTCGTTTTGCAAAAAATGCAAATACACATTGGCATTTAAATTGCCTTCAAAAAAGTACGGTCCAACAATATGTTCTCCACAAATTCCAGCCCACACGTTCACTTTGAAACGATGCTGATTATCTAGTACCCTCAATAATCTTGGATTATTGTCAGCGTAGTGATGAAAGTTGCGACGATTGGGTAAGCATGTGTTTGAAAATGTTGATTCGTCAGTAAACAAGACATTCATAAAAAAGTTTGGACTTTCCTGAATTTTATCCAATGCCCAGTGGCAAAATTGCAGGCGGTTTAGGTGATCTTGAGGTAACAGTGCTTGATGGTTTTCAATATGATACGGATGAAAATTATTCTTCTTCAGTATCTTGTTTGTCAAGCTTTTGGAAACTCCAAGATTATTACTGATTTTCCTGACACTAATATTTGGATTTTCAACAGCAGACGCCACAACATTAAACTGAATATCGTCATTGTTACCGTCATGTCTCCTGGTAGTTTTCTCATAATTCGCATTTGCTGTTCTTTCAAATCTTTCTTTCACATTTTCAAAACAGTCAGCAAGTGGAAATCTCTGTAAATCTGGATTATTTGCTTTGTAAATACGTGCTGCTAGCAAACACGTTCCATGAGCTTTTCCTAAGGCATAAACCATTTTCACTAATTCTTCTTTTGAATAGTTCATTGTATGCACGCTTAGTACTTACTCTAAACTCGTACGTGAATATTCAGTAAAAGAAGAAATGACATGTAAACTGATTGTCACAAATTTTATTGCGTGACAGACGCTCACTGCGTTTTTCCCGAGAAAGGAACGTGCGCAAATGGGGTATTTTTCATAAAAGTGGGTTTTTTGCAAAAACTACGCAACTTAGGTATAGGAAAAGCTATTATAAAATTGTAGAGTCTACAGAAAGGCATCTAATGAAATCATAAAACACAGGGTGTTCCATTTGAAAAAGTCGAAATTTTTTAAATTTTAAACCATCAGGTTTGGCACGATTTCTGTTGCCCCCTGTATATCGCAGGTCAACTTTTGATACGTTTTTCGAAAGAGCCATCTTCACTCTACAGTTTCTGAAAAAAAATAATTTCTAGCTGTCATACAACCATAATTATGTCAACTATTAGAAGTGACGAAACATAAGAAAAAAAAATTAAAAGTCAAATATCTCGAAAACTATCAATATTTCAATAGCAGTGTTATGCACAAAGTCCCACTAATTTTTTACGTAGAATTCGATAATGGCATAAAAAATATAGGTTTCCATTTAAAAAAATGAAGTTGGTACCTGTCCAGGAAAAACTGAACACCCTGAATATGTAAATATATTTTCATTTTGTGCAGCTCGGGATATTAGACAACCCTGTTGAAAAAAAAATTAAGTTATCTCTTTTATTAACCCAGATATTGGACTTACGCGCACTAGGTGGACACCCTGTATATTTCATCTCATTATCTTTAAAGAAATAAATCCAGGAAATAACAAATTATCCATCATTGTATTCCTAATTTTATTTTTTATTGCTTACATATAAACGATATTTTTAATTTAAAATTAATATTTACAATTTCAATCAATGCTGAAATGGTGGTACATAAATATCGTAAAATCTTGGGAAGGTATTGACGACACTTCAAGAGAATTAAAATTTTTACAGTGTAGCAGGTAGCTGGGCAAGGAACCCGAGAAAATTTATGGGTACAAAAAATTATTCTGAAGTTAGGCAATTTCTATACAGAAAATTGCTTTCGTAGATGGTAAATTCTGATGTTGTTAATTAAAAAAAAATGAAATTTGTAAACAACATCTTTTAGATAAAGGTTCAATGTAGCACCTCTCAAAGGTATTTTTTCAATATTTCTTTTTATAGCTGCGCACTGAAAGGTTAAAGTTACCTATTTTTGTGACGTGTTTTACAATTCGGAAAATTTTTTTTTTAAAAGGGCATTGCTGTGTCGTAGAGCAAACCTTGCTTTGTATTCTCAAACTTATTTTGGTTAAATTAGAAGTGTCAATTCTTTTACGTTTCTTGGCGCGTAAACGCCTGCAATTCAGTCCGCAGAAATGAGAACATTTGACCCTTGAAATGGGGTGCGATTATTGTTTTGTAAATAGTTACTCTTGCAAACAATGTTAAATTTCTAGATAATCGTCATAAAAAATTAATTTTTTTAGCTATTTTTTTATAATGTATGCAATATTTTGCTTAAAGCTCGACTGTTCATCTAAAATTACTCCTAAATATTTTATTTCATTAACTTTTCTAGTGTTTGACTGTTTAATTTAATACCATCAATGAGTGCAAAGTTATTTAGTTTATGTTTTTTCCTAGTATCATCCATTTACATTTGTCAATATTTACTTTAAGATTATTATCACACAGCCACATATACAGACTGTCCAAAATTCAAGTCTCTACATATGGATCTCAGTTATTATAAAAGATAGGAAAACGCTCTAATGAGGAAAGTTTTAGAGAATTTTAAGCTGATTTCAAATCTGCATTGAAAGTTATCGTGAGTCAATTGTTTTTCGAGATATTTGAAAAAAACGAAAAACCGAAGAATTTGTTTTTAGCCAATAACTCGCTAATGGTTAATCTGACACTTCTAAAAATTTTATATTATTAGTACACTTTTTAAAGACGAACATTTTGGCATAAACAAAAATTACAAGGCACTCTTTGTTTTTCTGTTATGAACCACAACTTTGCTATTTCTTATGGTCGCCATATTGGATTTTTATATCATATTTTAAAGCCAAAAATTCTCTTTCCAACGATGTATCATAAGCCTATAAAAGAATTTTTAAAATTTGTGAAATATTGAAAAAATCATTTTTTTACAAGTTTACTTTAGAAGTTGGCTGTGCCATGAAATGTCTTCTGTCACAAGTGTCAAATAAAACTGTTAACGGCGCAGTTAACGTGTCAGTGTTTTTATAAAATGAAAATATGGAAAGAGTTCACAAATTGTCAAATGAAGAAAAGTTTGATAATGCTTACGCTTTATTTACAAGCTCACCGTAATGCGGAAATTGCATCTACCAGATATTTGGAATTATATCCAGAAAGACAGCAGCCGCATAAAACATATTACAGGAGAATTGTTACCAATTTATTGAATTATGGTGCATTTGAGAATAAGAGGAACCACTATGAAAAAGATAACCATGATCGTGACGTAAACGTTCTTAATATAATAACTGAAAGTCCGTCAACATCTGTAAGATCTGTTCAGCATCAAAGTAACATCCCGAAGTCTAACGTTCATCAAATTTTGAAAAAACATGGATATCATCCTTACAAGCCTACTATTGTCCAAGGTCTTCGCGAAGGTGATTATGATAGGAGATTGCAATTTTGCCAGTGGTACATAGAAAAATGCAGAGAAGTTCCTGAGTTCCCTAATTTGGTAATATGGTCCGACGAGACCCGCTTTACTAATTGTGGGGTATTTAACAAACATAACAGACATTATTGGAGTATCCAAAATCCCCATGTGATGGAACAGCGACGATTGCAGTCTAGATTTGGGTTTAACGTTTGGTGTGGTCTTTTAGGTATTTTTATCTTCATTAATGATATTTTGAATAAATAAGTTAGTCATTAATGTATCATGTTAATGTATAATTATTTTAGGAAATCGTTTGGTTGGTCCGTTTCTTTTCGATTACAACCTTAATGGGGAACGATATCTAAACCTATTAAGAGAAGAAATAATTCCAGCAATTAGAAGGCTTGTACCCAATGCAGCTGAATTTCAAAGATTGTGGTTTCAGCAGGATGGTTGTCCGGCACATAATACTGTAGAAGTTAGAACATATTTAACCCATTGTTTTGGGCAAAATGTTATTGCGAACAATGGACCAGTTATGTGGCCGGCAAGATCCCCAGATCTTACGCCACTCGATTTTTATTTGTGGGGACAAATTAAAAATGAAATTTACGAATTTGAACCACCCGTTAATAGAAATGAATTAGAAGCTAGAATTAGAGAAGCGTTTAACTTGTTAAACGGAAACACATTAGGAAGAGTTATGAGAAAGATTTTAAAGAACTGTGAAATGTTTTGTAATGCAAATGGACGTCACTTTGAGCATTTGCCTAATAATGCTTAATTATGGATGCTTCATTTTTTAGTTCTGGTTGTTTTTAATACTTACTACTATTAGACTAAAGATATTCATATCAAAATCATGGTTATCTTTTTTATAGTTGTTCCTCTTATTCTCAAATGCACCATAATTCAATAAAGTAGTAATAATTCTCCTGTAATTATGTTTTGTAAGGTTGCTGCCTCTGGATACAATTCCAAATATCTATTAGATGCAACTTTCGCAATACTGTGAGTTTGTAAATAAAGTGTAAGCATATCAAACTTTTCTTCATTTGAGAAATTGTGAGCCCCATATTTTCATTTAACGCAATTCATAAGTCATTTTGTACGACACTTGTGACAGAACGGTAAATATTTACATTTCATGGCACAGCCAACTTCTAAAGTAAACTTGTAAAAAAATGATTTTTTCAATATTTCACAAATTTTAAAAATTCTTTTATAGGCTTATAATACATCGTTGTAAAGAGAATTTTTGGCTTTAAAATATGATATAAAAATCCAATATGGCGACCATAAGAAATAGCAAAGTTGTAGTTCATAACAGAAAAACAAAAGAGTGCCTTGTAATTTTTGTTTATGCCAAAATGTTCGTCTTTAAAAAGTGTACTAATAATGTAAAATTTTTAGAAGTGTCAGATTAACTATTAGCGAGTTATTGGCCAAAAACAAATTCTTCGATTTTTCGTTTTTTTCAAATATCTCGAAAAACAATTGACTCACAATAAGTTTAAATGCAGATTTGAAATCAGCATAAAATTCTCCAAAACTTTCCCCATTTGAGCGTTTTCCTATCTTTTATAATAACTGAGATCCCTATGTAGAGACTCGAATTTTGGACAGTCTGTATAGATTATCTAGCTCTGTGTTTACTGAATTTATAATTTCGTGTATATTTTCACCAGATATATACAGCATCGTATCATCTGCGAAGAGACGAATTTTACATGTTTTTACTGCATTTATAATGTCATTGATAAAAATAATAAATTATATTGGACCTAGTACTGAACCTTGGGGAACACCATAAGACGATTTTTTTATACTTGAAATACTTCCACCAAACTTGGTTCTTTGTGTTCTTGAGCATATGTATGATGCCAACCACTTTAATGTTTTATCGCTAATACCGATACTTTCTAATTTCAAGAGAAGTAGATTTCTGTCGCTCGCTTGAAATCTAGAAACACTGCCACTATAACATTGTTCACGTCAATTTCCTTTACCCAGTCATCTAATATGGACTCTAATGCACTTTTACAAGAATGTTTTCCTCTAACTCCTGATTGCATGTTTATTAGTATATTATTTTCTTCAAGAAAATCTATTAATTGTTCCTTAACTACTAATTCTAGTATTTTTTCACAAATGGGCAAAGAGTTGATAGGTCGATACTGTTCATTCAATGTAATATTAGCTATTTTTGGTATACTCGTAGATGTAACTAGTGAGCTCGTCCATTCCTTTGGGAAGGTTCCTGTTTCTAGTGAACTATTAATTAAGTTTAAGAATCTATTGCCAATGACTTCAAATGCATCCTTTATTACATATGTTGGTACTCCATCACTTCCTGTTTTATTAGGTAGAGCACTTATGATTTTTCTCAAATTATTCATTTCTATATGTTTAAACTTAGTGAACCTCTTGCTTACTTCAATATTTTGAATTTGGCACCTATTGTATTTTGGCATACTTTGGATTATACCTGATATGCTCTCCACAAAATATTCATTAAATTTTTCCGCAATTTCTAGTTCACTGTGAATTTTTTCTGTACCAAACCTAATATACTTTGAGGCGTGTTGGATTTTTCTGTTGTAAATATGTTTTATTGTCTTCCACGTCAGTTTTGCGTCATTCTTACAATTATCTATTTTTGTTCATAATAGTTTTGTTTTTGTTTTCTTATCATTGAGGTTCCTGTATTTCTTTTTTCTTTGAATGAATTCCAGTCATCCTCGTTGCCTGTTATTTTAGCTGCTTCATAACATTTATCACGTTCTTTCATAGCCTGTATAATTTCATCTGTAATCCATTTACTACATGCATACTTATTTAACAATAGAATTTGTTTCAAGGGGCACATAAAATCAAAACTAGTTGTAATATTGCTTGTTAAATTTTGAGTTAAATTATTGACATCTGTGGTATTTCCATTCCATTGTGTATTTACTAACAGGTGGTGAAACCCATTTCTGTTGTAGCTTTTATAACTTCTAAGTGAAAGGTTAGTGCTTTCAATAAAGTTATTGTCATTTAATTGTAGGTCTACGGTAGGCATGGTCTGTAATTTTTGTGGTATGGTATACTTTATGGGTTACATTATCACAATTAGTTATCAGTAAGTCTATCATAGTTGCGGAAGTTCTCGTAATTCTAGTCGGTTCATTTATTAATTGTTTGAGACCATTTTCTAGCAATATATTTGATAACTGTTTAGAATAAAAGGTATCTTGTAGCATATCTATATTAAAATCGCCTACTATTACAGTGTCTACACTGCTTAAACTATATTCTTCTACTAATTTTTCAAAATTACTTAAAAACTCAGGTGTACTAGCGCTCGGTGAATGGTAAATGCCGACTAGAATATAATTTTTAGTTTTTATTTAAATTTTTATTACTATATACCCCATATTTCTTTCAATTTTATGAGCTTTTAAAAGTTCAAACGTTATTTCGTCTTTTATGTAAAATATTACATCTCCTGTGTGTGCAATATCTGTGTAACAAATTTCACTTTTAAAGCCTTTGATATCTATTTCTGAAAATTCTATATCATTTGTTACATGTGTCTCTGTTAGGCAGACTATAGTTGATTTAAGCTTAGATATCAATAGTTCGATTTCGTCTATATTGTGTATAAATCCTTGAGCATTTAATATTATGATATGACTGTTACTTTTCCTTTCATTTTCTTTATTTGTTGATTGCTATTGATCATTTGAGTAATTGACTTCCCTTTTAATGCTATTTACTATTCTCATGTAATAGGGACATTCTGGATCTAACGCACTGTGATTGTCTTTTGTCTTGATCTTGTATTTTTCAATTGCATTACTGCAATTTATACATTTATTTTCACTTGACTTACATTCTCCTTCATGTTCCAATGTAAAGGTGGCCCGTTTAACATGGGCCTATACCTTATCTCAGAAACTACAAGTCCCATCGAAAAAAAAATTATATGAAATTGTTTTTTTCAAAGTTATCTTCAATTTTTTAATATTTTCAAATTTATAGCCTGTTTATATACAGGGCGATGAACTAAAGTTCTTTTTTTTAAATAGCACACCCTATATATTATTACATTTTCAGAAAGCCCTTCTAAAGACAAGTTCAATGATATATGACATGATGGGTCTGACGCCCACCGTTTCGGAGTTATTGAGAATTATCTTCAGGAAATAGCCCATATTAAAATTCTGCTAGAAAAGTTAATAATTAAGATTTTGAGCATTAACTTGCGCCAAGAGATTTGTAATTTTATTTACTTTATTATGTAATTACTCAATATTCAGTTTATAAAAAAAATTTTACCGTGTTGCCACATTTCGAAAACCATAAATTCTCACGATTTTTTCAAATGGAACACCCTGTATATTGTTACATTTCTAGAAAGCCCTTCTATCGACAAATTCAGAGATATATGATATGATGGGTTTGTATCCCATCGTTTCTGAATGATTATCCTCAGAATATGGGATTTTAATTCTGGCTATTTCCCGAAGATAATACCTTTTTTTAAATAGCGCACCCTATAAATTATTATATTTTCAGAAAGCCCTTTTAAAGACAAGTTCAATGATATATAATATGATAGGTCTGATGCTCATCGTTTCGGAGTTATTGAGTATTATCTTCGGGAAATAGCCAATATTAAAATCCCATATTCTGAGGATAATTATTCAGAAACAATGTGATACAAACCCATCATATCATATATCTCTGAATTTGTCGGTCGATAGAAGGGCTTTCTAGAAATGTAACAATATACAGGGTGTTCCATTTGAAAAAATCGTAAGAATTTATGCTTTTCGAAATGTGGCAACACGGTGAACTTTTTTTATAAACTGAATATTTAGTAATTACATAATAAAGTCAATAAATTAAAAATCTCTTGGCGCAAGTTAATGCTCAAAAACTTAATTATTAACTTTTCTAGCAGGATTTTAATATGGACTATTTCCTGAAAATAATTGTCAATAACTCTGAAACGGTGGGCGTCAGAACCATCATGTCATATATCATTGAACTTGTCTTTAGAAGGCGTTTCTGAAAATGTAATAATATATAGGGTGTGCTATTTAAAAAAAAGGAGCTTTAGTTCATCGCCCTGTATATAAACAGGTTATAAATTTGAAAATATTCAAATATAAAAGATAACTTTGAAACAAACAATTTCATATAATTTTTTTTCCATGGGACTTGTAGTTTCTGAGATAAGGTATAGGCCCATATTAAACGGGCCACCTTGTACATTTATGGCACAATTTACCTTTTTGGCAGTTTTTAGCAATGTGATTAAAGCCCAGACATTTATAGCACCTCACTACATTAATATAGTCATATGCTTTACCTCTTGAACATCCTATGAATATATTATTCAGATTTATTAACTGATTGTGTGTTTTTGGATCGGTTTCTAATATTAATGTTAATTGCCGATCATTACGCTTTACCCTCTTAATTATTTTTAAATCTACGTCTTTACCTTCGCATTCCTGATTTGTTATATTTTGGTGAATTATAGCATCTACGAGTCCTTTGTCAGTATCATCATCCTCTATATATATACCAATTACCTTTACTTTGGGAAATTTCAAAGATGGAGCTTTGATTTCCATTCAAAGGCAGAGGAATGTGCGAAGTGGGAGTTCGCACACTAGTGACGGAAGGTTAACTAGCTTTTTCCTAAACGTATCAAGTTGATCCTCAACTCGTCGTCAGTAGAAGGTTTGTATGATAAACATGTATGTCAGATTTTTTAATTCAAAATGCCATTACATGCACTGATCACTATGTTATTATTAATTTTCCACTGGTAACATTCTCCTGGATTAGAGGAATCCACGTTTGATCCATGAATATTGTTTCTGACGAGATAGAGTTAACACCATTAAGTTTAATAACTGCACTTTCTTTTAATTTTCTTTTAACTGATTTTTCTTCTTTTTGTAAAATTTTAGCCTGTGTGATCGTTATCTCATACATGTTTTACTCATGTAGACCTATCAACTGAGTAATCCTTAACATAATTTTCATCTTCGCGGAGCCTTATTTGTATTGGTCTAGATGTTTGACCAATATAATATTTACCACATTCACAAGGAATTTGCTAAATACAATTTTTTGAATTTTGATCATAATAAGTATTGATTTTAAAGTGTTTTTCGTTTTAAATGTCGTTCTTATGTTAAAATCATTACCAAGCTTTTTAAGTTTTTCAGATATCTCTGTAATATAAGGAATCGTAATGGTTGTTATTGGACTTGCCCTATTTATTCTGGGAATATTATTATTTTTCCCATTTTCAATTTTTATAAATGTTTCTTCGACAAAATCATTAGGATAATTGTTTTTCCTTAAGATATTTTTAATACCGTCTTTTTCTTTATTAAAAACATCTGAGGTTGTTGATTCCTTTATATCTTATTCAAACAGTTCAAAGGTGATGTCAAACTTTTATATTCAATAATTTGACATTATGGATAAGATGAGATATATAAATATAATCCTCACACTAGTTATATTAGTATCTCGCTGACATATCTTTATTGTATCTAACTACTAATTCAATCTAACTATCTCTACTCGTAATCTAACTCGATGTTGTTTAACTATCCTGTTGCTGGTAACGCTTTCAGTTCATCTCATGTCTACAACATAATGAAATTGAGCTTAACATCATTAATGTTTCGTCAACGACATAAAACATTATTTCAAATGCTGTTCCCTCTCGACTAATCATTACAGTTGTTGTTGCGTCAGCATATATTTAATTATGACCTAAGAGTTTCAATAAAATAAAACAGAGCTCTAAATGACACTATCTTTTTAACGATTTTTCGTGACAATAAACTACACTCAGCTCCTGTATCAATTAAGCAGTGTATAAATAACCCCTGTATTTCAAATTGGACACTAAAATATTTTTCAAGAGTGACACAAAAGTATTGTATATTCAACTGTTTTTGAGATTTCGATATATCAAAATCATTTGTTATGTTTTTAAAGTAGCATTTATTGGTTTCATGCCCATATTTTCTACAAAAATTGCAAATAAGCTTATTAAATGACACCTTCCCCCTTTATCAAAGAGCTGTTATTTTCTTGGCAATGGCGGCTCAGATGACCAGGTTGATTACATCTGTAGCATAATTTTAGATTTTTTGTCTGCGAATGGATAAGGTCTTTTTATTGACTCGTGAAAATTTATGTTTTCACGTCGATCTCTATTCAAATGAGTATGATAATTATTTAGCAAAAATAATAAATCAGGTATTGTCGTTACGTTAGTATTAAAGGCAGCAGTTTTAACATGAACTTATTTCATGTTACCTATTACAAGTTACACCTACACACAGTCACAGAGACAGTCACATTATAGACATGTATGTTAGCTTTTAGGGCATATTAAACTAAAAAGATATTGTTCTAGAGGCCCAACACAAATTTTTATTTCTTAAGTTACAACTTTCTGCCAGATCTATCTTAAACGAGCGTTCATTCAATAATAATCTATCCGCCTTTCGAGCAGTCACACATGTGGAACAAATATTGTCATAATAACTATAAACTATAACCACCTCAGAGGCTGGTTATTGATGAGGAGATGACACCATCGTCCCGGACCGTCAGTTTATTTGTTTTAAAGACCGATGAATGCTCACACGGCCAACCTGACACTTTAATTCGCTTTCGAATTAATTTTCTAATCCTGTGGGAGTGATCATCTCGATCGATGTTATAATTTATTCTTCGCAATTATCTGAAAAGAGAATCAATCTCTAAGGCATCAAATCTTACTTACAATACATTTTTTAATAGTTTTTTTTTATTTTTATGGTCATAGCTATTGAAAAGTATTACTTGGGCTTTCAACAATACTTTTTTATCACAGCTATTGCAAAGCGTTACTTGGGTTTTAACAATACATTTTTTAATATTTGATTTTTTATTATTTCTGCTCACCGTTATTGTAAAGCGTCACTTGTGCTTTCAACAATATTTTCTTGTAACATTTTTTTATTATTAATATTTCACACATTCATACAATATGTTTTTTTATTAATGCTCACACAGCCATGAAGTGACTTTTAGTCTTACTCGGGAACAGAAAATTCTCCAGGCCAAGTTGAAGCATATATGTAGCCACGCCACAACCCGTTTTTGGTTAGTAGTCAAATTTTTCAGTTCAAGGCGATTATTAAGTAGCAATTGAACAACCTCAAACCGACCCTCGTATTTACGATCCAACTTGGACATATGGTAATTACCCATAGGATGGAACACAAAATCAGCTACTTTAGCTGATTTTGTGTTCCAAACAGCCAAACAGTAAACAGCTTTTTAGACTGTTCGGCCATTTCCTCGTATGTACGCCAGTTTTAGATCGCTATCTTATTATTCTTTAACAGTTAATAGTTTTTGGCAATATAACGTCAGTTAAATCTGTATTTTTGGAATACTAGTATTTTGCAAGGAATTTGCACCAATCGGACTTATTTTAATATTTCTATTTTTAATAATAATAAAGAGATTTTCTTCCTGGCATACTCACAGAAAGATGTTGCGTCATCACTCGTGTATAGGCCCGCTTTTCGGAACTTTTCACTAAGATCCCGTTTATAAGTGAAAAGATTCCCATTTTCCACCTTGAAAACTCTCAATTTTTCGTAGTTGGTTTCCTTGACGAAAACCATTCACTTGCCTCTCCAATTAATCCACTCACATGTCAGTTCAAAATCAGACTAATGAGATGTTTTCCCCAATTTCGCAATCTCGTCGCTCCACTTTAATGCACCATCACTATCTAATGCTGGGTTAAACTTCGGTATGTCAATGGGTGTAGTTGTTATAGTTACTGCGGCCCGGTTAGAGTTTTGTTTAATTTCTTTTAAAGTATCCACTAAAACTTGAGTTAATTGTTCCATTTTTTTCAAAATTAATTAACACTTTCCACACGTGGTGATCCCACTTCTGATGTTAAATTTTAGGGAATATTAAACTAAAAGAATATTGTTCTAGAGGCCCAACACAAATTTTTATTTCTTAAGTTACAACTTTCTGCCAGGTCTATCTTAAACGAGCGTTCATTCAATAATAATCTGCCTTTCGAGCAGTCACACATGGGGACCCAATATTGTCATAATAACTACATATAAACTATAAACATTTAAAGCACGTCAGAGGCTGACTATTGATGAGGAGATGACATCATCGTCCCGGGCCGTCGATTTATTTGTTTTAAATACCGATGAATGCTCACATGTAATTGGAGCAAATATATATCATAATGACGTCAAAAAGTAATAATTCGTTACTGCTCAGGTACTCAGTAAAGTAATGAGTACTCAGTAAATAAAGTATTCGTTTTCTGTCTACTACGGCGGATAGAAGGCGGAACAAGAGAACGGTAGTAACGACTACGATGGGATGTTTATTTTGAATTCGTTTCTCGATTAGATCTCGATTAGATGGGTAGTGTACGGTTAGATGTACAACATACCCGACCCGTCCCCGCATCGCATAGCAAGTGGTGTGGATGTGGAAATGATTGTAGTATTGAGTCGAGACTCGCCAGGCAATTGGTAGATTATATTTCTATATTTAATGCAAAAATATTTATAATTATTTATATTTTGTTACTGAATATTATGTTTATTTAGATATAGAAAACATTATAAAATATCTAATATATCATTTATTTATACAACAGTTGAGTTAATAGATATTGTGTCTTGATATAGTTAAATTTAACTAAATCTTAAGAAAACAAAAACATGATTTTGGAGATTCCCTTTTGGCGAAACAGAGTAAATAACGAGTATAAAGTAACGAATACTATAATAAACAGAATGAATAGTAACGAATATCAAACAGTAACAAATATTGACATCACTAATATATCATCAAAAATATTATGAACGTACCTAAATGTGTTTCTCTCATTCAAATCTTGCCAACGAAGCTGCATTTATAGACTAAGAGCTGGCGGCCGCGGAGGTACTACGACATTACCTCCGGCTGGAATTTTGTGAAGTGGTTGGGGGGACCATGAGGAAGTGCCATCTGCAAGGACGCAGACGTCTCGGTCTCTGCCAAAGGGGTGTCAGACGCCCTCAAAGTTGTCATATTTTTTTCAAAAAAAATTTTTCTTACCTCCGTCTGACGTTTTAACATATTGCAACAGAGACCATTTTAAGCACATTTTAAAATCGTCAGACGAAAATACCGCTGTAAAGTCCCCCTACAATGTCCACAAAGTTCCGACCTACATGGTCGAATACTATAATAAACAGAATGAATAGTAACGAATATCAAACAGTAACTCAGTAGTGAATTATTTCCCGTTGACTTATATTTGGTGCATAGAAAGGATCGTAAATTCCAGGTTATTGGTCGGGAATCTGGGGGCGGTGTTTTGATTGCTGTAAAAAATTGTATAAAGTCTGAAACTCTTGATGTTTCCTTTTTTGACATAAATTTTCCGTATATAGACTTATTAGCTGTTAAATGCTGTGTTAATTGTAAATCGTTTATTGTAATTAATTTGTATATTCCTCCTTCAATTGCTATAGCTGATTTTGAATTATTTGTTGACTCACTTGAACAGCTTGATTTTTTACATAGTAATAGTGTTATTATGGTTGGTGATTTGAATATACCAGATTTTGTAAACTTGAATCTTGCTGATAGGAAAACTAATGCTATTGTAAATGTTTTAAACTTATTCAATTTTTGTCAGTTTAACGAGGTTAAAAATGGTTTCGGAAGTCTGTTGGATTTAGTTATAAGTAATGTTGGTTGTGACGTTTTGAGAGACAACAACCCTCTCGTACGTGAAGATACTCATGATCCGTCTTTAATGATGAGTATTTCCAAAATTGATGTGACTGAATCCAAATTTTTGCCTAATTTAAATGATAACAGGTATAATTTCAGAAGAGCAAACTTTATATCTTTGTATAACTCTGTTTATAATGCCGAGTGGAATTTTTTAGCACAAGTTAATAATGTAAATGTAGCTGTTAACCAATTTTATGATCAGTTTTATAAAATATGTGACGATAATGTCCCTCTATATAAATGTTTTAAACGTAAATATCCTCCTTGGTTTGATGCTGACACTATCGGGAATATAAAAAGGAAGGCCAAGTTTTTCAATAAATTCAAACGGACTGGCGATAATTGCTTTTTGCAAGAGTTTAAACGTCTACGTACATTGATTAAAATTCAAATAAAGACATCATATTCTAATTATATTCAAGATGTTCAGTCATCAATTTCTGAAAACCCTCGACTCTTTTGGTCATATATTCAATCTAAGTCAAATACATCAAGAATACCGGGCGAGGTTTCGTTCAATAATTTGACGTTCAGTAAGCCGCATGATATTGTGAATGCTTTCTCTGAATTTTTTAGTAGTGTATATTTAACACCTGAGGCGGTAAATAATAATTCTAATATTGATATAAGTTATAGTAGTACTATGTTATATTTATTTACAGAAACTGAAGTATTTGGTGCCATTAAGAAATTAAAAAATAAATTAACATCCGGTCCCGATAATATTCCTTCATTTGTTGTTAAAGACTTTGCCGCAGTTTTAGCGAATCCCCTATGTCACTTATTTAATCTTGCACTTAAAACAAATACGTTCCCAGATCGCTGGAAGGAGCCTAGAGTTTGTCCTGTTTTTAAGAGCGGTGACAAATCACTAGTTGAAAATTACAGGTCTATATCTTTAGCGCTCATAACAAATGAAGCTTTAAAATTTTATGGTTTCATTATCAGAAACTGTAAGGATTTTACTAATACCAACTCATTAAAAATTCTATATTTTGCTTATGTGCGTTCAAGACTTGAATACGGTGCTTTAGTTTGGTATCCTTTGTACAATAATCAGAAGTCAATGTTAGAACGTGTTCAGAGAAGGTTTTTGAAATATCTAGCGCTTAAGGAGGATGGTGTCTACCCTGAGAGAGGGATTTCTTATGACCTTTTAACCAACAGGTTTTTAATAACAAGTCTTGAGGCAAGGAGAAAATGCTCATCCTTAATATTTTTATTTAAACTGCTTCACAATAATATTGACTGTGACTCTCTGCTTTATGCTATCAACTTCTATGTACCCAGATTGAATTCAAGGCAAAATGTAACTTTCAGTTGTAAGACGCCTAATTCTAACTTGTTATTAAGATCACCGATACATATTATGTGTAATAATTTTAATTCTTTAAGTCAGTTTTGTGATATTTTTTGTTGTTCATTATCTTATCTTATAAGATTAGCATACCAGCATTTCAATGACTAAATTATTATAGTTTATGTAACTTATTACTATGTATCACTATCTATTATTTCTGTTTGTTTATTTGGCTATCTTTTATTTATTTTTCTTTTTTTTTCCTCTGTAATTTATATATTATAATTTGTCCTGTAAATGGATTTTATCTGTTGGACAATAAAGGCATTATTATTATTATTATTATTATTATTATTATTATTAGTAACAAATATTGACATCACTAATATATCATCAAAAATATTATAAACGTACCTAAATGTGTTTCTCTCATTCAAATCTTGCCAACGAAGCTGCATTTATAGACTAAGAGCTGGCGGCCGCGGAGGTACTACGACATTATCTCCGCCTGGCATTTTGTGAAGTGGTTGGGGTGGACCATGAGGAAGTGCCATCTGCAAGGATTTTAATCAAAACCCCTGCAAAGGACACGTCAGACGACTCAAAAATGAAAAAATCCTTGTTCAAAAAATGATCATACCTCCAGCTGAAAATTTGCACATCACCTGTAAAAGTCACAGATAACGTATGTAAATCGTCAGACGACTCGGTCTCTGCCAAAGGGGTGTCAGACGCCCTCAAAGTTGTCATATTTAAAAAAAAAATTTTTTTCTTACCTCCGTCTGACGTTTTAACATATTGCAACAGAGTCCATTTTAAGCACATCTTAAAATCGTCAGACGAAAATACCGCTGCGAAGTCCCCCTACAATGTTCACAAAGTTCCGACCTACATGGAACGTATATTTTGTTTTCGAAAAATTATTTTCATTACCTCCGTCTGACGTTTTTACATATTATCATAGAGACAATTTTAAGCATATATTTAAATCGTCAGACGAAAATACAACTGTGGAATTCCACTGCAATCTGATGAGAAAGATCAGGGGGACACCAACATCGAAGAGGACGAATTTGATGACGAGTTCACGTTTCCGATGACAACAATGATGATGAATCTGATGATTAAAATCATATTAGATTTTTTTTGTATTCATTTAGTAATAACTAGTATGTTTTTTTAAATAAATTTACCAAGCGTTCAACAACATCTCTTGAATTAATACGATAATCAACAGTCACGTTTACTTTCAGAATTTTAAAATACTATATAAATTAACATTATATTAAGTACCTAATAGGAAAATGACATCTTCACAAAATTTTTCCCTTAAATTGACTTCCTTTTATTACCTCAACACGCATTTCAATAAATCAAAAAAAAATATATTGAAATAATATACGGTATTCATTTTATAATGTTTCAAAAAATAAAAAAAATTTTATTTCTCAACGAGCTGTAGCTGAAATTGTTAGTTTAAGTGAACCAAAAGATTCTGCCAAAATATGAGAATTTTCCGTACAGTGAAAGATTCAGCGCAATCCAACGGGCGGCATAGTATTTTTTAAGTTTATTGAGTGATTTTGAAACAGAAAACTCTTTTGACATTTTTTCGACAAAATGATTCGTTTAGCTAGAAAAAATTCAAACAAATTGAAAAAGTGAGTAGTCTCCAAACTTTAACTCTTTTTTTGTGGAGGAACACAAATTATTTTGTAATAGCCGTAATGTGTTGTACAATAAAAAGTGAAAATTGTTATAAATTGGCCCATCCGGAAAAGAAAAGATCTCTCCCCAGTTTTCGAAAAAATCAACTGTTTCGCCATGAAAAATTAATTGAAGTTTGTAGAATACCCACTTTTTCAATATGCTTGAATTTTTTCGGGCTAAACGGATGATTTTATTAAATAATGTCAAGAAAGTTTTTTGTTTCAAAATGACTCAAAAAACTTAAAACATACCATCTCGTCTGAAAAATTTTCTTTTTGACCTATTTGTCACAAAAATTCTACGTAATTTTGTGATTCTTTGAGCAAGGATTTTTTCATTTTTGAGTCATCTGACGTGTCCTTTGCAAGGGTTTTGAGCAAAATCCTTGCAGATGGCACTTGCTCATGGTCCTCCCAACCACTTCACAAAATTCCAGCCGGAGGTAATATCGTAGTACCTCCGCGGCCGCCAGCTCTCCGTCTATTAATTTTATGCCCTACAGAATATAAAACAGAAGATATATTTTCAAACAATTTTAGTCAATATATAAATTCTATTTTAATAACATATTGTATAATATTGAAATTAAAACAATGGTAATTAATAATTTAGATTATAAGGATTTACTACCGATAAGATGAAAATCAATAACCAGTCATTAAATTGGACGCCTATGCCACAACATCTGTGTTATAGCCGTAGTTGGTAAATGGCCACAATAGGTTATCACACAATGTATACCTAATTGAATGTCATAACAAAAAGGTGACGCGTGGCGCGTAGGGGATAATATCTACTTTGTCTTAACAACCACGTGCCGAACATTACGCCCAAAGTATAGCGCTGCTTACCTATTTGATAGGCCCTTATTTTTTTAATGTTCTATGTTTGTTATCTTTACACCAATCAACTGGTTATGATCTTTCCAGTAATTGCCTGTTAGTAAAATCATTTTTTTATGCTAATTTAGTTAGAAGAATACATAAAAAATGATTTATATACTTACTCATTTATGGTTCCACCGAGTAATGCTCCTCACATTATTACAAAATAATAAATTAACATGGGTGGCGGAATCCAACATGGTTACTCAGTACAACCACCCCATTTTAAGATAAATTTCAAACAATAATTCAACAAAAAATTAATATCTTAACACAAATTTTATGTAATTGCAGCAGAAATAATTAAGTACATACAAACATAAATAATAACTACATACTCTCATACATTGTCACGTCTCATCATCATAAAGTTTTTCACCCTTCTCTGAAATATAGCGTAACTTGGAGATAACTTGATGTCGACTGGTATTGAATTAAAAATATTAGCAGCGTTATAACTAAAACCAAGCTGGAACATGGCTAAATTATGCCTGGGCACATTTAGAAAATTACAATGTCGAGTAGCGCGGTCATGAATATCAGAATGTTTTATAAGTATTTCATACAAGTATTGAAGCGTTTTAAGGTTAAGAATTTTATAAACAAGACCAGCCATGTGAATTTCAAACCGTTCTTGAACACCGTACAACCCAGAACTCCTAAATGATGCCGAAATATGATCAAACTTTCTAATATTGTAGCAGAACCTAAGACAAGCATTTTGAATTTTCTGCAGAGAATTCTTATCTTTTTGTATTAACGCAGGCCAAAACACAACATCACAATAAGTCAGACGAGACAGTATTAATGAATCAGTAAGTTTCAACTTGACTTCAGTTGAAAGAATATCTTTGTACAGGTACAATGTTCTTAATTTCCCAAAGGATTTCTGAACTAAACTAGATACATCACGTTATTCAATATAATTCTAAACATTGGATTGTGCAAAATTAGTTGACGATACCAACCGAACACCAGTACCTTCGTCTTCGATTCATTTATAATTAGTTCATATGCAGTAGAATATCTACTAATAACAGCAAGATCAGAATTAATATTTGCAACAGCCAAATCGAGCTCGTTACAAGAAAAAGAATGATAAATTTGTGTGTCGTCAGCATATTGATGTGACTTGTAATGTGTCATATGGTTCCATAAATCGGAAGTATACACTGAGAACAGCAGGGGACCTAAAATGCTACCCTGAGGAACACGTTTTTTAAGGTTATATATTCTGAAAAGAGGTTATCTGTAAGAACCCTCTGATGTCTATTGTTTAAATAATTTTCAAAAAAAATTAATGGTAATCCGGTGGTACCAAAGTATTCAAGTTTTGTTCTCAGAGTCGTATGATCAAGCATATCAAAAGCTTTACTGTAATCCAGAAGAATTAAACACGAATTTTTACCCGAGTCACATGCCCTAAGAATATCATCAGTCACATTAAGCAGTGCAGATGTTGTCCTGTGCAATTTCCGAAAACCAGATTGAGTGGCTGCCAAAATATTGTTCCTCAGTAAAAATTCATTAAGTTGTTCGTTAACGACTTTCTCTAGTATCTTGGACATAACAGGTAGAATACTTATTGGTCTGAAATGCGAAATAAGTGTTGGATTATTATTTTTTGGTAGAGGTATCACATTAGCATTTTTCCACACGTCAGGAAATTTACCTGTTTTCAAACATTTATTAAAAATGTAAGTAATGTGACCGCTTAAATAAGGAATCAAGTTCAATAGCATCTTAACAGACACACTATCTGAACCAGTTGCATTCGATTTAATTTTATAGATAATTTTTTCAATTTCTAGAGAAGTAACAGGGGTAAATTTTAATTCATCAGATAAGTTAGGCCAATTACCACTATAGTTAGATTCTAAAAAGTCTGGATTATTTACATTAATTTGCGGAACATTATTACTACTTGTGAAAAAGTGGTTAAACATATCAGCACTAGCAATGTCAGCGTGAGATTGCTGATGTGTCACGTTAGAGCAAATATTTAAATGTTTTAACGTTCGCCAAAAATTTTTCAGATCTGTCTTGAATGCATGTTGCAAATATGCTCTTTTTTCAGATTCTACTGCCATGTTAACAAGATTACGGAGATTTTTGTACTCGGTCCATGCGGTTTCAGTTTTCAACTTTTTATATTTTGTATGTGCTTTTTTCCTAAGTTTCATCATAAATTTAAGATTCTTGGACAACCATGGAGCCAGAGATTTCGTTATTCTTACAGATTTAAAAGGAGCATGCACGTTAAATAATCACAAAACTTTATTATTAAAAAAGTCTATCATAACATCGACATCATCAAGGTAATATATATAGTTCCAAAAAATTCAAAAATCACAATCATATAAAAACTGTAGTATCATATTAGTAGTTAAACTCGTTTTACCTTAAGAGTCTATTCACTGTAGAATTAACATGCATGAATACGGGGTCGGGTTGAGAGGTTGGGTAGCCGTAGGGCGGAGACTTTATATTTCCACTACCGAATTATTAAGACTTCCGAGGTGCACGTAAAGCCGAAGTAAAAAGGCACATGGACATATAGTTACCCCTTATTGCAACGGTACCGAATTTGTCTTATAATTGCAACAAAATTTCTTTTTAATGTTATAAATTATATATCACCGGAAACATCAAAAGATAAACTAGATCCCTGTAGTAGCAAATTTTTGTTTAATTCATGTATTTTAGAGAAAATAATTTTTGAAAATACTCTTTTAGTATAAGATTGTTTACCTGGAATCTTAAAAATAAAAAGAATTACCAAAAATTACTACGATAGGGATTTAAGTTTTATCTTTCAAAACTTTTTTACTGAAAGTCGCTATCTTTTATAGTTTTTTTCTAATTAGACACGAGACGAAGGCCGATTTTGGGCTTATTTCGGACTAGTGAATGGAATTTGTGTGAAGTTAGCCACGCTTTTCATCAACACTTTTTCATCCACGGTTTTCATCGACGGCTTTAATCCGCACTTTTGCAGTAACAAGTACTCAGACGTCCGCAGCGGTGTCAACACTTGCAAATTTGAAGTTGACAGGTCAAATATTGTTAATTTGTAAATACAATGACCTTGAACTTCAATTAAATACCCATGGATATAGACAGGCGTACCCTTATGAAATCTAAAGGACTTGTGCATAAATCGATCCGGAACGAAGTTTACTATAACACGCTTGCAGAAATTTTTACTGACAAGGTGTCAGGGGCGTACCGCGGGGACAAAACTCGTAAAAATTTCAGTAAAAGTCCATATAATGGCGATTTTAGGAAAATTTACAAACTTGCTAGAACTAAATATGCATGAATCGATCCGGGACGAAGTTTACTATAATACGCTCGCAAAAATATCTATTGACAAGGCGTCAGGGGCGTACCGCGGGGACAAAACTCGTCAAAATTTCAGTAAAAGTCAATATAACGGCGATTTTAGGAAAATTAACAGACTTGTGCTACAATTAAATATGGATGAATCGATCCGGGACCAAGTTTACTATAACACGCTTGCAAAAATTTCTACTGACAAGGCGTCAGGGGCGTGGCGCGGGGGTAAAACTCGTCAAAATTTTAGTAAAAATCATATAATAGCGATTGTAGGAAACTTAACAGCCTTGTGTTAGAATTATATATGCATGAATCAATCCGGTACGAAGTTTACTATAACACGCTTGCAAAACTTTCTACTGACAAGGCGTCAGGCGCGTGCCAGGAGGGCAAAACTCGTCAAAATGTTAGTAAAGGTCATATAATGGTGATTTTAGAAAACTTAACAGACTTGTGCTAAAACTAAATATGCATGCATCAATCCGGGACGAAGTTTACTATAGCATGCTTCACAAAAATTTTTACTGACAAGGCGTCAGGGACGTGCCGCAGGGACAAAACTCGTCAAAATGTTAGTAAAAGTCAAATGCATTAGTCGATCCGGGACGAAGTTTACTGTAACACGCTTGCAAAAATGTTTACTGACAAGGCGCCAGGGGCGTACCGCGAAGACAACTCGTCAAAATCTCGGTAAAAGTTATATAATGGCGATTTTAGGAAAATTAACAGACTTGTGCTAGAACTAAATATGCATGAATCGATCCGGAACGAAGTGTAGTATAACACGCTTGCAAAAATTTCTACTGACAAAGCGCCAGGGGCGGGCCGTGGGGACAAACACTCGTCAACATTACTCGTCAACATTTTAGTAAAAGTCATATAAAGGCGATTTTAGGAAAATTAACAGACTTGTGCTAGAACTAAATATGCATGAATCGATCCGGGAGGAAGTTTACTATAACACGCTTGCAAAAATGTCTGCTGACAAACCGTCAGGGGCGTGCCGGGGGGACAAAACTCGTCAAAATCTTATTAAAAGTCATATAATGGCGATTTTAGGAAATTTAACACACTTGTGCTAGAACTAATATGCATGAATAAATCCGAGATAAAGTTTACTATGCACCCTAGCAAAAATTTCTACTGACAAGGCGTCAGTGGCGTGCTGCGGGTACAAAACTCGTCAAAATTTTAGTAAGAGCCATATAATTGCGATTTTAGGAAACTTAACAGATTTATGCTAGAACTAAATATGCATGAATCAATCGGGGATGAAGTTTATTATCAGACGTTTGCAAAAATTTCTGCTGACAAACCGTCAGGGGCGTGCCGTGGAGACAAAACTCGTCAAAATTTTAGTAAGTAGTCGAAGTCCTCTTGGTTTCGTAAAATCGCCATTATATGACATTAATTAAAATTTTCACGAGTTTTGGTCCCCGTGGCACGCCCCTGATGCCTTGTCAGTCGAAATTTTTGCAAGCATGTTATAGTAATCTTCGTCCCGGATTAATTCATGCATATGTAGTTCTGGTACAAGTCTTTTAAGTTTCCTTAAATCGCCATTATATAACGTTAACTAAAATTTAGCCGAATTTTGTCTTCGCGGTAGGAGCAACTATCTTCCCACACCATATACGAATTTGCAATTTCCGCGGATCCTGGTTTTGCCAACGATGAAACACCTACCCATCTTATTTACCTACCTATAATAAGCGAGCGGGAAATATATAATATTTGTATAAATGTACTGGATCAGAACTTTGAAGTTGTCAACACTAAAGGTGAAGAAATAATAGTTCGGTTAGAGATAAAGAAGCTTACGTAACATGGTACCGGTTTTCGACTAACAACAACACAAGCCATCATATAAAATTGGTATACCCACATCACCCACATCAGTATTGCAGAAAACTTGCAGCTATACAACTGCTGCTACTACAAGTAAAAAAAGTATTTCACGACGTCGAGTATTTGTTTCTTAGAACCACTAGGATACGATTTTGTCAAATCAAATGTGTAACATTTTCCGAAAAGTAAAATCTGACGATTCCATAGTGGAATGGGGAACGTATTACCCATACACTAGATCTTTCCGAAATAATGATGTAATTGATATTGTCATTAACCAATCAACACTTTTTAATGCTACCTATAACAGTCAATTACTTGTGCGTGGAAAAATAATAAGGACAGGTGACGGAGATGTTTCCTTTGTAAATAACGCACCTTCCTTTGTTATCTTCTGTAAAATATCTAATTCTATATTATATATCTACGGTGGATCTAAACACATGGAAATTGCCCAAGAGTGTGGTATAATGAGTACTGTTTGTTGTTATTTATCTCTGTTATTCACTTGAAGATAGCAAACATTTGGCCATAGTAGGATGAAATTATCCAAACGGGGCGACATTAAACGCCGATGGTACGTACTTTCACTTTTCTAATTTCATTGAAACATATTTTTAACATCTTCAATGATTATCGAGCAGTAATATGTGGGATGCAGACTTTTACATTTACAAGAGCCAATAATGATGACAATTGCTCTTTGGTTCGTGATAACGCTATTAACGATAATACTTACAGTCAAATTAGATGTTTAAAATGTGGAACTTAAAGTTAAGAGAATATACCCGGAAAGCAGTATAAAAAAGTTCCAAACTCGTATGACAAAAAACAAAAAAGTATATATTCATATATATCAAATGACTCGTAGCGACATCCGTGATATTAATTTCAAACTATAACTTCAAACTATTTTCAATATAATAGCGAAAGCAGTATTCTATCTGCGCTAGGCGGCCACAAGAGGTCTCTACTATATGGCGGCAAATTCAAATATCTGAGAAATTAGCGGGTAAATTTAAACGCAGCAAAAGCAAGAGCTGTCATGGGCACAAGAAGACTTTGCTGTAGTCTGGCGGCAAATTCAAATATCTGAGAAATTAGCGGGTAAATTTAAACGCAACAAAAGCAAGAGCTGCTGCTATGGACGCAAGGGGTCTTTGCTGTAGTCTGGCGACAAATTCAAATATCTGAAATTGGCTGGTACATTCAAACGCAGCAAAAGCCTCACCCAAGTCAAGAGGATGTAAAATAGTCACCCACTTACGTGGGCGTACTAGACATCAAATAGGACTGTTTAACGTAATATGCCAAAAGGGCCTAACCTTAAACTTTGTGCGTTTTTAATGAAACAAAAACTAAAATTCTTAAAAAAATTTACTGTATAAAACAACAAGAGACGAATTTTCTGTAACTTTAATATTTCAATTTCATGACGTCAGATTCAAGTAAAATCTTACGTGGGTGTACTAGACATCAAATAGGACTGTTTAACGTAATATGCCAAAAGGGCCTCACCTTAAACTTTGTGTGTTTTTAATGAAACAAAAACTAAAATTCTTGAAAAAATTTACTCTTTAAAACAACAAGAGACGAATTTTCTGTAACTTTAATATTTCAGCTTCATGAAGTAGGTGATAAGTCCGTAACAGGACAGTAGACTAATAATTATCTAAAAGAATTAATATTACTGCGTGTGAATTATAGCCTTCATATCTAGTATCATTTCGAAGAATAACTTAATAACTCTAACCTCACTTTTGTCGGAATCAAACATGTCTGTTCACTATTATAGGCCACAACACACCGGCCATACATAACAATATAACAGCCCTGTACAATATAAATCAGTAATATCAATCAATCAATATAAATCATTAATAATAATTAGGTGAGCTGAAAATCCCTGTCTGCGTACCAAGATTTAAAAAATTGTAGCAAAACTTTATCCACATTATCCTCGTTATTCTTACGCGTTATCCTTGTTATCCTCGTTATCCTTACTCGTTATCATCGTTATCCTTGCACGTTATCCTCGTTATCATCGCTATCCTTATTTACGTGACGGTTATCCTTATTACTCTTAATGTTACCTTTATTAGCCTTAATTTTACCCTTATTAGCCTTAATGTTAGCTTTAATATTAGCCTTATTAGCCCGAATATTAGCCTTAATATTAGCCTTATTAGCCTTAATGTTAGCCTTATCTCGTGACGGTTAGCCTTAATATTAGCCTTATTACCCTTAATGTTACCCTTATTAGCCTTAATGTTAGCCTGAATGTTACCCTTAGTGTTATCCTTATTACCCTTTATGTTACCCTTATTACCCTTATTTTACGTGACGGTTAGCCTTATTTTGCGTGAGGCGGGTACGCGTGACGTGTTTGCGGATACGCGTCACGTGATTTGCGGGTACGCGTGACGTGTTTTGCGGGTACGCGTCACGTGTTTTGCGGGTACGCGTCACGTACGCGTGACGTATGTTACGTGACGGTTAACCTTATTTCAAACTGACGCTACATCAGTCCCGTTAGTGGAAAACCCCTGTCTGACGTACCAAGACTTAAAAAATTTGTAGCGAACATATTTATTAATAATGGGAGCCTGATAAACTATTAGAAATGAAAGAACACAGGATAACCGCGCACAGCTGTGTAGATAAAAAATACAAATAAATGTAGTGATTAAAGTTCTTATATAATTTCAAGGTTAAAACGTTTGAAATATATTTAATACTTATAAGTTATTACACCATATTGCGCAATATTGTATGAATCGGTGATTTACCATCACAATGATGTAAGGCATAAAGTATAGCAAAAAGCCGTTAATAAGTTTCACCCCTCCCCAATTTTCAAAAGACAGGATAAAATCAGTATTATCAAAGTGAAAACGCGATGTTCTGTCTCCTACAAAGTGGAGTAAGCGGTGTCTAAAGTATAGATTTTACTGATAAAAACTTGGGCATGATGTTAGTATATCTAAAGGCACAACAAGTTACAGGGATGTAACTTTGTATAGATTAATCTGTATCATAATGACTTCAGCATAATTTCCAATTATAATTAAAAGCAATGAGCAATCATCTATTTCTCCCTATGTATACAAAATCCATCTACTACAAATATTGTAGCAATTAGATAGAGAGAGAGAGAGAGAGAGAGAGAAAGACAATAGACAATGGTCTTCATTGTACGAATAAACAAAGCAAACGATAAGATAAAATAAAGATACGTCATCGAGATAGTAATTTAACTCACATAAATTTATACGAGGGCAGGCGTAAATTACAAAATGTTGGTATGTATACCAGGGTACAAGAAAAGTATCTACTTACAACGTTTCCGATATAAAAATAACAAATATAACTCAGAAATTATGTAAGATACAGAAAAATGTAAAAAGAGGTCTCATGAAGATCCAAATATCTGTGTAATTAGCGGGTAAATTCAAATGCGCAAAAGCTACACCCAAGCCAAGAGGATGTAAAATCTAACGTAGGCATACTAGACATCAAATAGGATTGTTTGACGTAATATGTCAAAAGGGCCTAGCTTTAAAATTCTACGCTAATATAACTAGTTCTATAATAACATGAAATAATATTATAATTCACTGGACACGTGCATGGTACGGCTTTGTTATCATTTGACACAGAGAGTTCCTATAATAAAATTAAAAAAAAAGCAATTCCTTCTTTTCATTTACTCCAATGTAATAGACACTAAAATATTATATTCGATAAACCATATTATGAATATTTAAATACCAAAGCACGTTTTCTCTCCACACGTACATACACATAAATGAAAGAATTCACAACTGCACAAGAAATGCGGTAGCAGTGTATTTATTCTAATACAATACACAACGGTCTTTCCATTTTTTTAATACAATAGACAATGGTCTTCATTGTACGAATAAACAAAGCAACGGATAAGATAAAATAAAGATGCGTCAGCGGGACGCTGATATACTAGTTCTATAATAACTGGAAATAATATGTAAAAATGCGATAAGATTTATTTGCTGAAGCCACGTTTCTTGGAATATTAATTATCATCACTCGGTGCACACGTGCATGGTACGGCTTTGTTATCATGTGACACACAGAGTTCCTATAAATAGTTAAATCGATGTTGAAATATCAGTTTAGCACACAATCGTCTAGCAGTATTTACATCACGCTCAGCATTGTTAATAGTACTAAGTAGTTTTTACCAAGTGTAACATAATCAACGCAAGTAAAAGTGTATAATACCCAAAGCTGGTATTATTAACGCAACAAAGCAAGATAGACATCTTCAACGCATGAGAGTGAGTAATTATTATTATTATTATTTAAATATTATGATTTTTTTCATCAAAAACCGTATTATTATACCAGATTTTTTCTATTTTATTTGTAGAATGGATTTACATGAAATTAATTCCATAGCAAATCTTCGAAGCAAAGCAACAATAAAACTTCAGGACCTACCTGAGAATGTACCATTACTAATTGTACATATAAAAATTGTTAGTACAAGGTTTGGTAGAGCTCCATTGGTGGAACTAGAAAAACATCTTGTGTTTTTACCCAAAAGGGCGTTGGATGTCATCGAGAAAAACATTGGGAAATTTATACCCGAAAAATACACCTTGGTATTCAGAGAGTTAAAAGACTGCGGTTAACCTAACGCTGCCGCTAGTTTTGAAATTCAAGAGGCCGCATCATCATCATCATCATCATAAGAAGCCATCATTCTAAAAGGCAACATGATCAAAACTTTCAACTGAATTATTGCATATTTGGTCAAAATTACCAAGCAGTTATCAAAGTGATTTTAATTTAAAAATTAAATTACCCTGCTTTGTGCACTATTATTGTATTTATATATTGTAATAACTTCCTTTATATATGTTGCAATCAATAAATATATGTGATACGTAACTTTAGGATATTTTATTTCAAAAGTAAACTAGAAATAAAAAGAATAACTAGATTATATTAATACTTTATTTAAGTACTTGTTACAAGCATTTTATATCCAAGGCAATTTTCAATCGGATGACAGCTTTAGGAGCACGTGCCCCAGCCACCAGGTTACAGCATTCAGAGTATGCCTCCTATCCAATCAGCTTAGTATTAAAACGACGCGAAATTCAAATTATTAGTGTACAGGGTGAATAAAAAATAAAGCTATATAGGATGAACCAAACAGGAAAGTAACCCAACGGGTAACGAAAAATCATGCGCAGTAGAATACAATATTTACACAGAAAAAACATGGTGATCAGTAAATTTAAAAAATAGCGGGAAATTCAAAAGGAGGGACGTAGTCAGATGTATTGTAGCAAATGTAACTATAGAGAGAGAAAGAGACAGACAAACCCAGATAGTCTCTTCGGTCTGACATCACAGACAGGAACACTGACATTCTTTCGGCTGTTACTTAATAAAAACATATATATTATTATATATTTACGTACATAAAATAAATAAATTAATAGAGGTATCAAATATTTTACTTATAGAAAATATGGTCGTTATAGAAAAATAGATAATCATGGTTTCGCGTGATTTGCGACGTAGAATAATAATGATAAGATATTAAAAACTAAAATTACAGAACTTGATAAAATACTGAGGTTTTATGCATACGTAGAGTACAGACAGGAAGTCGCCAAGGTCGCTACATTTTGCTTTAACAGAAATTCAAACACGTGGAACGTACACAGTGTCTCAAAAATTAATGGTATAGGGTGAGGCAAATAAGAAAGTTACCTAAAAATCATGCGCAGTAGGTAATCCTTTTGTTTACAGAAAATTATGTACGATGTAATATGAGGAAAAATCATGTGCGTATGACTATCACTATTACTACTACTGGATAATAAAATATTAAGAGCTAAGTAGTTTTGAATAATAATAATAACAATAGATAGATAGAAAGATAGATTTATTGCGGTAAATTAGGCATCCTAATATATACACAACTATATCAGTAATAAATATAGACAACATCAACGGCCATCAATACATGAAATACCACTAACATATAATAACTAAGACATTATAAACGTAATATATTATGAATAGATACAAACATACATCATGATAACACAGACACTTAATACAAAGAAATAAAAATTAACAGAAAACAAAAATGGACTGTAAAATATATCCAACTATTACAACAACAATTCATATATAATTCAAATCACAACAATATTATCAATTATTCAATAATCTAATGGTTCAATGATTCTTAATGTACTCAATAATCTTGGACTTAAATTCCGGAACCGTCCTGCTTGCTTTAATAAAATTAGGAAGCTTATTAAATTCATCCATTCCCCTATACAATAACGTTTTCATAGTACTTGTAAAGTTACATCTAGGCATATGTATATCCGTAGTTGATCTTGTAGAATAATCATGCCTTTGAAAGTTATATACAATAAATTCCTGCAGATAAGATGGCATGAAATTATTCAGTATTTTAAAGATGAAAGTCATAGATATATAAAAAAGTCTACTCTTTACAGACATCCACCCCAAAGTATTTAACATGGAAGTTATACTGGTATATCTATTGCATTTTAATACAATCCTCATACATCTATTTTGCAATTTTTGCAGGGCTGTTAATTTACCTAAATTAAAATAATATATCAGACTCGCACAATAATCAAAATGTGGCAAGATGATAGTGTTGTAAACAGTGATAGCAGAATAACAAGAAAGATTATTAGAAATTCGAGAAAAGAAATTAATTTTTTTTACTAATCTTTCTGTACATATAATTAAACTGTGCATCAAACGATAAATAATTATCAACCATAAATCCCAGATATTTAAATTGCGTAACAATCTCTATGGTACAAGTGTTAATACTAATGTTTACCTCCTGAATATTTATGTTCTTGTATTTATGGACAGTTGTTAATATCATGGCCTTCGTTTTCTCTATATTTAATTTTAACTTATTGTTATTTAAATATTTATTAATTTGATTTAAAGATTGATTCATTTTATTAATTCCCGTGACAAGATTACTAGTAGATATTGATAAAAGAGTATCATCGGCGAACAGGTGCAGAAAGTCACAGTCATGGTATAAGTTTATATCATTTATATACAGTAGGAACAGCAGAGGTCCAACAACACTTCCCCGAGGAACACCAAAATCATTTATCCTACTTGACGATAAAGTATGGTTTATTTTAGTTATTTGATTTATATTTCTCAAATAATCACGTATCCACTCCAAAACTGTACCTTGAATACCATAACTGTATAGTTTTTTTAATAGTATTTCACGATCTATAGTTTCAAAGGCTCTTTTTAAGTCGAGAAATACAGCAATAATGTAATCCCCTTTATCAATAGCTTTCTTCCATTTAGTTATTGTAAGCTGCAATGCCGTTTCACAAGAATGTTTAGAACGAAAACCAGACTGACTTTGAATTAAAATCCTATTACTATCTAAATATGCAGTAAGTTGCTGGTAAACCACAAGCTCAAGCAGTTTTTCTATTTTGGGTAATGTGTTAATTGGCCGAAACTCCCAGGCTTTGTTTGTACCTGAAATTTTCTGAATTGGTGTTACAATGGTAGTTTTTAAATTATCCGGAAATACGCCTGTATCAAGAGAAGTATTAATTAAATGGAGAAACACATGTCCAATTGTACCAAAGGTTTCTCTTATAAGCTTACCACTAAGTACTTCACCAACAGAACATGCATTATCTAAACTCTTAACGACTTTACCCAATTTCTGTAAATTAATCAGTTTAAAATCTGTAAACCTAGCAAGAACCGTATTATCAACAACATTCAATTCATCATCTACTTCAATTGAATTAATTATGTCTTTAATACTATCTATAAAATAACTGTTAAATTGATCTGCCAGTTCAACGTCATTTTTTAATCAATTTTATTTCACCATTTAGGTTAAACTGAACAGCATTCTTGAAATCACAACCATTACTATTTACATTAATAAGAGTTTTAAGGGTTTTCCACATTTTAACCGAATTGTGCTTGTGCATATCAATTTTATTGAAATAGTAGCTCTGCTTCTTAGTTTTTAACAAATTTACAAATTGGTTACGCTGTTCTTTGTAATTTTGCCAGTTAAAATTATTTTTATTCAAAATATACATTTGATATGCCATATCTCTCATCTTAGCTTTTCTGCTTACTTCATAATCATACCAAGGCACACCATTCTCATCAACTCTGTAACTTATTGTCGGTACAATATTATTAAGTACATTCTCACATACAAAAACAAGGTTATTATATACAACATTCACATCAGTACAGCTAAGAGAAAAATCTGATGAGATCAATTCCAGTTCTATTTTGTACAAATTTGGTATACTTAGATTCCTAAAAGATTTTATAATTTTTGACTGGTACTGTACCCTATTCTTACACAAATTCACAGAAATTATTGAGTGATCAGTAATCTTCGGAATGTGATGAACCTTCACTATTAAACCATCATAATTAGAAATTTCATAATCAACTAAAGTTGAACTATCATTTGTAATTCTTGTACAATTCTCAACATGTTGCTTAATCCCAAACATATTAAATAAATTTCTTATTTTAACACTATAAAATTCATTACTTAAATAGTTTAGATTAAAGTCTCCAATAAGAAGAGTTTAATTGCCAGTAGAAAAGAGATCATCAAAAATATCCTCAAAATTCTCACAAAATATTGCATGACTAGCACTTGGTGAATGGTACAAACACCCAATGAAAAAAGTAGAATTTATACAATTAAGTTTAATTACTTTACACCAATAATTACCATCAAGAACATAAAACTTCCCTACCGTATATATTACATCATCTCTGATAAACAGCAACACACCACCAGTATGTCTAGAGGAAGAGTCACACCTTACCAGATTGTAATGCACTAGTTGAAACTCAACATCATATATCTCCACCGTTGTTCTCGCCTCACTTAACATTATTATAGCTGGTTTATAACATGTAATATTAGCTATCACTTCCGACTTGTGTGCAGTAAAACTTTGGATATTCAAATACAATATCTCACTGTGATAAGGTATATCAGGATACTCTACATGTTTTTTGAGTTTAAATTTTTAGTAACTATCGTGGGCTTATTATTTATAAATTTTAAAGTTTTATTCAAATCACCATTTGCAATCATAGTATTTAACTTGTTTTTCACTGTTTTAGAATATTGTATTTGTTGATTCGTTTGATCAGAAAAAATTGTGATACCTGGTATATTAATACTTCTCTTATTTTTCAAAACAGTGAGAGCATCTTCCGGACTACTTAATACAACTTTTGTCAATCTATTTTTCCCTGGAATATATTTACCAACGCGAAATACTGCAACCCTTGACACATCAACATTTATATTATTAATAATATCCTTGACGGCATTAACATCTTTTCTCTCTTGAGCTGATGTAGACTGTGACTCCTTAATATTTTTAATAATAATTTAGAGGCTTTCCTATGCCGTTCTACAATTTCCGCTATAATATCTTCACTTTCTGGGGGATTTATATGAGTAGGAGCAAGTGATGAATTACTATCAATGGTAGATTTCAAACCAATAACTTCAGCTTGCAGTTCTTTTAATTGTTTCAAAATATCAGGAATACTTAGCAAACCATGTTCACAAGTATCACAGAGAAATGAAAGTCTACGTTTTTTTTTAACTGGTAACATCTTATTTCAGTTTCACCCAATTCAGAACACTTTTTACAATATTCTTTTTTACATCCATCGCATACAAATACATCCTTGGGGTCCTTGACTGAACACTTAAAACACATCACCATAATTAGGTATATATTAGAATACGGACCTGAACACTATGTATCTTTACTTATAGAGTTTATTACTTTTTTGTTCACTAAGTTTTTCTTGGTATTTTTTTCTTTTCATGTATTCTATCGGTTTGGCAATCCCGAGTATGATTTGCAATCAAATAACACCTGCTCCCTTGTTTATAACAAAAATTAATTAACGTATTCTTGTCTTCAACATGTTACACAATTACCATCCAAAAATGAAGAATTACCATGATACATTATCAACAAAATAAGCAAATTTATCACACTGGAACACAACTACGTCTACGTTGTCTGAAATCTGTATAAAAGTGACTTAATAGTTAATAATAATAATAGTAAAACTATAGCGGGAATTTAAAATTGTATTTTATTAATCTTCTTCTACAAGATATATTCTACAGGTCAAAACATTTTAACAATTTTATTAGAAATCATTTTTCTTTACTTTCACATGGAATACATTTGGTGTTAGGTAGTTCGGTTTCTCCACAGCATTTGATGCATTTATATTTCACTGGAACAGGCATATTCTACAGAATCTTCAGTGCTACAAAATCTTGATTGCAATAGTTGATTTAAACGAGCCTAACTAATTTATCAGGAACTGTAACCTCTTTGCGCGGAGAACGACACAAAAACGTGACGTAAAACGTGACGTTTTTGACATGTAAAATAAGCAAATCTGCGTCACGTCACGCGTACCCGCCAAACACGTAGGTCACGTTTTACATCACGTTTACGTCACGTTTTTGTGTCGTTTTTTTATGGCGTTTTTACGCGTCAAAAACGTGACGTAAAACGTCACGTTTTTGTACCGTTTTTTTATGACCTTTTTACGCGCCAAAAACGTCACGTTTTACGTCACGTTTTTGTGTCGTTTTTTTATGACCTGTTTACATGCCAAGAAAGTAACGTTTTTGCGACGTTTTATACCTCGTTTTACATGGGGTTATATGGGAAATTCAAAATTATTTTCGTGACCTTTTTATACGTCAAAAACGTTACGTTTTACGTCACGTTTACGTCACGTTTTTGTGTAGTTTTTTATGACTTTTTTACGCGTCAAAAACGTCACGTTTACTACACGTTTTTGTTTTTTTATGGCTTTTTTTTCGTCAAAAACGTCACGTTTACGTAACCTTTTTGTGTCGTTTTTTATGGCTTTTTTACGAGTCAAAAACGTTACGTTTACGTCACGTTTTTGTGTCTTTTTTATGGCTTTTTTACGTGTCAAAAACGTCACGTTTTTGTGTAGTTTTTTATGGCTTTTTTACGTGTCAAAAACGTCACGTTTTACGTCTCGTTTTTGTGTCGTTCTCCGCGCAGAGAGGTTGCAGTTCCTGATAAATTAGTTAGGCTCATTTAAATCAACTATTGCAGTAAAGATTTTGTAGCACTGAAGATTCTGTAGAATATGCCTGTTCCAGTGAAATATAAATGCATCAAATGCTGTGGAGAAACCGAACTACCGAACACCAAATGTATTCCATGTGAAAGTGAAGAATTTTTTGCGAATATGGATAAACAAAGCATATCCCAAGCTCTTATTTTAAAAAATAATTTCTAATAAAACTGTTAAAATGTTTTAACCTGTAGAATATATCTTGTAGAAGAAGATTAATAAAATGCAATTTTAAATTCCCGCTATAGTTTTACTATTATTATTATTTTTATTATTATTATTATTATTATTATTATTATTATTATTATTATTATTATTATTATTATTATTATTATTATTATTATTATTATTATTATTATTATTATTATTATTATTTTTTTTTTTTTTTTTTTTTTTTTTTAAGAGGTCGGTGGAAAAACCTTCAAAAAGGCATCCAGCAGGGTCCGCACTGCCGGATAGTGTGGGATTACCAGAATCGCAGCGGGCTCACTCACAGATGTGCCCGCCGGGAAGCCAGCGACCTCACTAAAAAACCACCTCCCTTTCCCACGCAGAACATCAGGCCGGGACCGCTTTCGCATTACTTCAGCCTGAGTCTTGTTTCTTGCTCTTAGTAGCTCTACCGTTCTGGCTTGCATTGCCTCTCTGTTCTTTCTTTTCTTTTCAGTCTGTCAAGCAGCCATCATCCCTCTTTGTTCGTAGCAGCCTCTGCACGTAGGCAGCCACTCTGTTCCACCAGTTCTCGTTGTCAAGCATCAACTCGACGATGTTCCGCGGAGTGATTTGACCGATCAGCGTCTCCAGGAGCCTTCTTTCGTCGATCCATCGACTGCATACGAAAAACGTATGCTCTGCGTCGTCCCTTTCATGTCCGCAGTATTTGCACAACGGTGTCCTGACCTTGCTCATTTTCCACAAATAATGTCGGAAGTAACCGTGCCCACTAAGGAACTGGGTCAAGTAGAAATCCACTTCCCCGAATTTCCTATCCATCCAGGGTCCGACCCCCCTGATGAGCTGGTGCGTCCACCTACCTCTTGAATCGATCGTCCATCTTTCCTGCCATTCCGTCAGGGTTCGAGCTCTCTCTTCTGCTACTGCCCGTTCTCTGCCCACTTCCACGCTAGCGTCGTAGATTCGCTTCCGTTCGATAGCGAGCAGGTCGATGGGTGGTACACCCGCTATCACCAGGATTGCGGCTTCGGAAACTGTACGATAAGAGCACGCGATCCGTAGTGCTCCCCTTCGCTGCACGGTGCTCATACGCTTTCTGTATTTATTCACTCTCATAGCGTCGGCCCAGATCTCGGCCCCGTAGAGCAAGATCGAATGCGTCGTCGCCATCAGCAGTCTGCGCTGGCTTGGCCTCGGGCCGCCCACGTTCGCCATGAGTCCGCTCAGTGCAGCGGTCTTCGTCACGGCTCGGTCAGCCGAGCTCTGTATGTGTGGCCAGTAGGTGAGCTTCGTATCCAAGATCACTCCCAGATACTTCGCCGATACCTTCGTCAGGACTCGTTCTGTACCGATTACCATGGGTACGACCTTGGGGATTCTTTTCCTCGTGAGCAACACGATCTCGGTCTTTGCCAGGGCCAGTTGTAGCCCATGTTGACTCATCCAGTTGTTGACTCGCCTCATTACTTGGTCGAGTTTCAGTTGTGCCATTTCGGTGTTTCGGGAAACAATGACCGCTGCGACGTCGTCCGCGTACCCGACGAGGAAAGCGTCTCGGGGCATGTCCGCTCGGAGCAGGCCGTCGTACAGCGCGTTCCAGAGGTCCGGTCCCAGTATCGAGTCTTGTGCCACTCCAGCCGTGATTTCCCTTGTCTTCGTCCCTTCGGTCGTTTCATATTTTATTGTACGATCTCTGAGGTAGTCCCTGAATATGCGAAGGAGATAAGTCGGAATGCCGAACGTACCCCGCAGCGCCTCAAGGATATCTATCCATCTCGCCGAATTGAAGGCGTTTTTCACATCTAGGGTGACAAGCACCACTATCGGCCGAGCCGGGTGGCTCGCCGTCTGGGTGTCGCACACCGTCTCTACGACTTCTCGTATGGCACCGATTGTGGAGCGGCGCTGTCTAAAGCCGTACTGTCTGTTGGAGAAATCTCCCGCCGTCCGGATGGCATCCAGCAGTCGGGGCCTCAGCAGCAGTTCCAATGTCTTACCGCCCGTGTCCAGCAGACTCAGGGGTCTGAGCGACGACGGAGAATTCGGGTCACCTTTTCCTTTACTGATGAGTACCAGCCTTGCTTGCTTCCAGCGAGTACTAAATACACCTTCTTCGATGCAAGCGTTCATCATTTCCAACAGTATATTAGGTGTCGTGTGCGCTACGATCTTAAGGATCTCTGCTGGTATGCCGTCCGGTCCAGGGGCCTTTCCGCTTTTTAGGGCGGCGATGGCTGTCATCAACTCATCCATGCTGAACACAGGGACTTCATCGATCTCCTCTTCGCCATTTTCTTCGTTCCTCAGAGGGTGTCTTGGGAAGAGTTCGTCGACTATACCCTCCATCGTCTCTGCTGACAAAGCTCCGACCGGTCCTAGAGACTTCAGTTTTTTGGTTACGATCTTGTAGCCCAGTCCCCATGGGTCCCTGTCTACCTCTTCGCACAGTTCCCTCCAGCACTGTCGTTTGCTGTTCTTGATTGCGTTGCGGAGGTTTTTCGTTGCCGTTTTATATTCATTTGTACGGGCCTCAGCTTCTACGACGTTACGCTCCCGTTGTGCCCTTCTTCTCAGTCTCAGACATGTTCTTCTCAGTTCGGCTATCTCTCCCGTCCACCAGTACACCGATTTTCTGCTGCCCCGCTGTCTTTTCGCTGGCATAGAGGCATCACAGGCGCTCTTGATTAAGCTCATGGTGGAATCCACGAGGGCTTCCGCTCTCTGTCTTCCGCTTAGTCCCCTGGGAAGCTCCGAGGAGGGATCCAAAGCGTTTTGTAGAAACTCCACCAGTCTCGTCCTGTCCAACCTTGCTAAATTCCAGCGGTGTGGTCTTTCGGCGTTATTTCTCGCAGTTTCCCTGCTTCCTCTGATGTCGAAGGTTATGTATTGGTGATCGCTTCCAGTATAGTCTTCGATCACCCGCCACCCTTCCACCCGAGGTGCCACTCCAGTCGATGCCAGTGTGACGTCTGGGATGGAGTTGCCAAACCCCGGTCGCCTGTAGGTTGGTGTTGTGCCCCTGTTTAGTACTTCCAGGTCGAGTCTGGCCGCCATTTCCAGCAGCAACCGGCCTCTTGCGTTTGTCTGTGGCATGCCCCACTCCAGTGCTCTGGCGTTGAAGTCTCCGGCGACCACCAATTCGCCTGTGACCGTCCTCAGAGCGTCTTCGATGGACTCTAGCTTTTCTCGGTACTCTAGAGCTGTGGTGTTAGGCGAAAGGTAGACACTTACATAAGTAATGTTGCCTGCTCTCACCCACGCGTAATCCTCCCCGGCGCCATGTGCCTCTGTTCGCAATTTCTGGGTATTTGCTACCCATATTGCTGCTGTGTTCGTAGTGCTAGTGAACCACGTTGGGCTGTCTATGTTTCGGTACTGCTCGCTGATGATTAGTACGTCTGCCTCCAGCTCGACCACGAGTTGGGACAGAAGGTCTTGAGCAGTACTGCACCGTTTCAGATTGCACTGAAGGATGCGGATCATCGGGCGGCGTTCTTTTTCTTTTTCAGCTCGAGGGCATGTCGAAATACTTCACATGCGCCTGAGCCCGGGACGTGCTCGGTTTCTTTAGCCGGCTTTTTCCTCTCTTCGCAGAGGACGCACCTGGGGTTGCTGGTGCATTTCGCCGCTTTGTGGTCATTTTTGCCACATTTCCAGCATAGCGTGCTCCTATCGGGTCCCTGACAGTTCCGCTTCACGTGACCGTAGCCCAGACATCGGTAGCAACGTGGGACCGATACTCTCAGCCTAAGCCTGCAATTAATCCAGCCGATTTTGATTCGTTCCTTCTTAAGAAGGACGGCTGCCCCTGTCTCGTCCATCTCGACGATAGCCATTTTTTGTTCCCGCTTATTGGGCTGGGTAACAAATACTTTAGGCTCTCCAGCCTCTCCCGTTTCCCGTTTAAGGGCCTCTTCGACTTCCTCTTTGGTTGTGAGGCAGTCTAGATCCCGTATCTCCAGCGTGACTCTGGTTGTCAAGTCTCGCACCACACACGTCTGTCCCAGCGCGTCCTGGATCGCACTGCGGAGTGATGCGCCATCCTTCGTGGTGTTACCGAGTCGCAGGAGGACGCCGCCGTCCTGCGTTCGCCGAACTGCCTTGATGTCGGCGTCTTTTTCTTCCGGCCTGATGGTCTGTCGGAGCTTCCCCAGAACCTCCGCGTAGGTTTTGGGGAATTATTAATTAATTATTATTATTATTATTATTATTATTATTATTATTATTATTATTATTATTATTATTATTATTATTATTATTATTATTATTATTATTATTATTATTCAAAACTACTTAGCTCTTAATATTTTATTATCCAGTAGTAGTAGTAGTGATAGTCATACGCACATAATTTTTCCTCATATTACATCGTACATAATTTTCTGTAAACAAAAAGATTTCCTACTGCGCATGATTTTTAGATCACTTTCTTATTTGCCTCACCCTATACCATTAATCTTTGAGACACTGTGTGCGTTCCACGTGTTTGGATTTTTGTTAAAGCAAAATGTCGCGACCTTGGCGACTTCCTGTCTGTAATCTGCATATGCATAAAACCTCGGTATTTTATCAAGTTCTGTAATTTTAGTTTTTAATATCTTATCATTATTATTCTACGTCGCAAATCACGCGAAACCATGATTATCTATTTTTCTATAACGACCATATTTTCTATAAGTAAAATATTTGATACCTCTATTAATTAATTTATTTTATGTACGTAAATATATATTAATATATATGTTTTTATTAAGTAACAGCCGAAAGAATGTCAATGTTCCTGTCTGTGATGTCAAACCGAAGAGACTATCTGGGTCTGTCTGTCTCTTTCTCTCTCTATAGTTACCTTTGCTACAATACATCTGACTACGTCCCTACTTTTGAATTTCCCGCTATTTTTTAAATTTACTGATCACCATGTTTTTTCTGTGTAAATATTGTATTCTATTGCGCATGATTTTTCGTTACCCGTTGGGTTACTTTCCTGTTTGGTTCATCCTATATAGCTTTATTTTTTATTCACCCTGTACACTAATAATTTGAATTTTGCGCCGTTTTAATACTAATCTGATTGAATAGGAGGCATACTCTGAATGCTGTAACCTGGTTGGCTGGGGCGCGTGCTCCTAAAGCTGTCATCTCATTGAAAATTGCCTTGGATATAAAATGCTTGTAACAAGTACTTAAATAAAGTATTAATATAATCTAGATATTCTTTTTATTTCTAGTTTACTTTTGAAATAAAATATCCTAAAGTTACTTATCACATATATTTATTGGTTGCAACATATATAAAAGCAGTAATTACAATATATAAATACAATAATAGTGCACAAAGCAGGGTAATTTAATTTTTAAATTAAAGTCACTTTCATAACTGCTTGGTAATTTTGGCCAAATATGCAATAATTCAGTTGGAAGTTTGGATCATGTTGCCTTTTAGAATGATGGCTTCTTTTGATGATGATGATGATGTGATGCGGCCTCTTGAATTTCAAAACTAGCGGTAGCGTTAGGTTTACCGCAGTCTTTTAACCCTCTGAATACCAAGGTGTATTTTTCGGGTATAAATTTCCCAATGTTTTTCTCGATGACCTCCAACGCCTTTTTGGGTAAAAACACAAGATGTTTTTCTAGTTCCACCAATGGAGCTCTACCAAACCTTGTACTAACAATTTTTATATGTACAATTGGTAATGGTACATTCTCAGGTAGGTCCTGAAGTTTTATTGTTGCTTTACTTCGAAGATTTGCTATGGAATTAATTTCATGTAAATCCATTCTACAAATAAAATAGAAAAAATCTGGTATAATAATACGGTTTTTGATGAAAAAAATCATATTTAAATATTAATAATAATAATTACTCACTCTCATGCGTTGAAGATGTCTATCTTGCTTTGTTGCGTTAATAATATCAGTTTTGAGTATTATACACTTTTACTTGCGTTGATTATGTTACACTTGGTAAAAACTACTTAGTACTATTAACAATGCTGAGCGTGATCTAAATACTGCTAGACGATTGTGTGCTAAACTGATATTTCAACATCGACTTAACTATTTATAGGAACTCTCTGTGTCACATGATAACAAAGCCGTACCATGCACGTGTGCACCGAGTGATGATAATTAATTGCTGTAAAACGCGACTTCTGCGAATAAATCTTATCACATTTTACATATTTCCTGTTATTGTACTTTATTTTTATCTTTGGGAATACCATTGTGTATTGTATTAGAATAAATGCACTGCTACCGCATTTCCTGTGCAGTTATGAAGTCTTTCATTTATGTGTATGTACTTATGGAGAGAATGGTGCTTTGGTATTTAAATATTCATAATATGGTTTATAGAATATAATATTGTTACGGAAGCTCACCTACCTTGCTAGTGAATCTGCCTGTTTTGTTAATTCATTTCTTATTGTTTATAAATTAATATTTGTAATATCTTTAGGTTGACGTTTCTAATCTAGAATTTTCGTTTAAGTCATAGAATCGTTCCATTATGTTCCGGAATCCAAAAAGAGGCTCCTGAATATTCCAGAAGCTTGAAAAATATATAAATACTCGTGATTTCAAGAGGACGGAGTTTTTAGTGGAAAGCGTGAGCGCATTAAACGGAAACGTCAAACTAAGGAATTTGTGTTGACAGTTGTGAAAAAGAGTTGAAGTTTGTATTTAGTGACAATAAAGATTTGTGTTGTTTTGTCGAACAAGCTGGTTTAATCTGTTTGGAGGTTAGACAAACGTTACAATGTTTTAGTGTCTATTACATTGGAGTAAATGAAAAGAAGGTACTGCTTTTTTTAATTTTATTATAGGAACTCTGTGTCACATGATATCAAAGCCGTACCATGCACGTGTCCAGCGAATTATAATATTATTTCATGTTATTATAGAACTAGTTATATTAGCGTAGAATTTTAAGATTAGGCCCTTTTGACATATTACGTCAAACAATCCTATTTGATGTCTAGTATGCCTACGTAAGATTTTACATCCTCTTGGCTTGGGTGTAGCTTTTGCGCATTTGAATTTACCCGCTAATTTCACAGATATTTGGATCTTCATGAGAGCCTTTTTTCACATTTTTCTGTATCTTACATAATTTCTCAGTTATATTTGTGATTTTTATATCGAAAACGTTGTAAGTAGATACCTTTGTTGTACCCTGGTATACATACCAACATTTTGTAATTTACGCCTGCCCTCGTATAAATTTATGTGAGTTATATTACTATCTCGATGACGTATCTTTATTTTATCTTATCGTTTGCTTTGTTTATTCGTACAATGAAAACCATTGTCTATTGTCTTTCTCTCTCTCTGTCTAATTGCTACAATATTTGTAGTAGATGGATTTTGTATACATAGGGACAAATAGATGATTGCTCATTGCTTTTAATTATAATTGGAAATTATGCTGAAGTCATTGTGATACAGATTAATCTATACAAAGTTACATCCCTGTAAGTTGTTGTACCTTTAGATATACTAACATCATGCACAAGTTTTTATCAGTAAAATCTATATTTTAGACACCGCTTACTCCACTTTGTAGGAGACAGAACATCGCGTTTTCACTTTGATAATACTGATTTTATCCTGTCTTTTGAAAATTGGGGTGGGGTGGAACTTATTAACGGCTTTTTGCTATACTTTATGCCTTACATCATTGTGACGGTAAATCACCGATTCATACAATATTGCGCAATATGGTGTAATAACTTATAAGTATTAAATATATTTCAGACGTTTTAACCTTGAAATTATATAAGAACTTTAATCACTACATTTATTTGTGTTTTTTATCAACACAGCTGTGCGCGGTTATCTTGTGTTCTTTCATTTCTAATAGTTTACCAGGCTCCCATTATTAATAAATATATTCGCTACAAATTTTTAAGTCTTGGTACGTCAGACAGGGGTTTTCCACTAACGGGACTGATGTAGGGTCAGTTTGAAATAAGGTTAACCGTCACGTAAAGTACGTCACGCGTACGTGACGCGTACCCGCGAAACACGACGTGTACTCGCAAATTCGTCACGCGTACCCGCAAAACACGTCACGCGTACCCGCAAGTTCGTTACGCGTACCCACAAAACACGTCACGCGTACCCGCAAAACACGTCACGCGTACCCGCAAAACACGTGTCGCGTATCCGCAAACACGTCACGCGTACCTGCCTCACGCAAAATAAGGCTAACCGTCATGTAAAATAAGGGTAATAAGGTTAACATAAATGGTAATAAAAGTAACACTAAGGGTAACATTAAGGGTAACATTAAGGCTAATAAGGGTAACATTCAGGCAAACATTAGGGCTAATAAGGGTAACACTAAGGCTAATAAGGGTAATAAGAGTAACCGTCACGTAAATAAGGATAGCGATGATAGCGAGGATAAGGTGCAAGGATAACTTTGATAACGAGTAAGGATGACGAGGATAACGAGGATAATGTGGATAAAGTTTTGCTAAAATTTTTTAAATCTTGGTACGCAGACAGGGGTTTTCAGCTCACCTAATTATTATTACTTTTTTATATTGATTGATTTATATTACTGATTTATATTGTACGGGGCTGTTATATTGTTATGTATGGCCGGTGTGTTGTGGCCTATGATAGTGAACAGACATGTTTGATTCCGACAAAAGTGAGGTTAGAGTTATTAAGTTATTCTTCGAAATGATACTAGATATGAAGGCTATAATTCACACGCTGTAATATTAATTCTTTTAGATAATTATTAGTCTACTGTCCTGTTACGGAATTATCACCTACGTCATGAAGCTGAAATATTAAAGTTACAGAACATTCGTCTCTTGTTGTTTTAAAGAGTAAATTTTTTCAAGAATTTTAGCTTTTGTTTCATTAAAAACATACAAAGTTTAAGGTTAGGCCCTTTTGGCGTATTACGCTAAACAGTTCTATTTGATGTCTAGTACACCCACGTAAGATATTACTTGAATCTGACATCATGAAGCGGAAATATTAAAATTGCAGAAAATTCGTTTCTTGTTGTTTTAAAGAGTAAATTTTTTCAAGAATTTTAGTTTTTGTTTCATTAAAAACGCACAAAGTTTAAGGTTAGGCCCTTTTGGCATATTACGATAAACAGTCCTATTTGATGTCTAGTACACCCACGTAAGACTAAGTGGGTGACTATTTTACATCCTCTTGACTTGGGTGTGGCTTTTGCTGCGTTTGAATTTACCAGCCAATTTCAGATATTTGAATTTGTCGCCAGACTACAGCAAAGACTCCTTGCGTCCATGGCAGCAGCTCTTGCTTTTGTTGCGTTTAAATTTACCCGCTAATTTCTCAGATATTTGAATTTGCCGCCGGACTACAGCAAAGTTTTCTTGCGCCCATGACAGCTCTTGCTTTTGCTGCGTTTAAATTTACCCGCTAATTTCTCAGATATTTGAATTTGCCGCCATATAGTAGAGACCTCTTCTGGCCGCATAGCGCAGATAGAATACTGCTTTCGCTATTATATTGAAAATAGTTTGAAGTTATAGTTTGAAATTAATATCACGGATGTCGCTACGAGTCATTTGATATATATGAATATATACTTTTTTGTTTTTTGTCATACGAGTTTGGGACTTTTTTCTATTGGTAGAGAAATACCAATCAGGACTAAGGGTGTAGGGGGATTTTTCCATTTGTTTTTTCGATATTCGCACGCGGTTACGAGTTATAAGGATTTTAAGTTCTTCAGCGCGACTCGTGACGTCAGTAAAGCAACATTTTTTTTATTTTTTGTCATACGAGTTTGGGACTTTTTTCTATTGATAGAAGACTACCAATCAGAACTAGGGGTGTAGAGGGAATTTTTCCATTTGTTTTTTCGATATTCGCACGCATTTACGAGTTATAACGCTTTTAAGTTCTTGGGCGCGACTCGTGACGTCAGTAGAGCAAAATTTTTTTTGTTTTTTGACGTACGAGTTTGGGACTTTTTTCTATTGGTAGAGAATCCAATCAGAACTGGGGTGTTGGGGGGATATTCCCATTTGTTTTTTCGATATTCGCACGCGTTTACGAGTTATAAGGATTTTAAGTTTTTGTAAGGCAATTCCATACCCAATTTCAGATATTTGAATTTGCCGCCATCAGACAGACTGCAGCAACCAATTAGGCGCTTCTACATGTCACGTGTGACCTGCCGAAAAGACCTAAGCTTTTAAATTTACCCGCTAAATGCTCAGATATTTGACATTCTCCATACCTAACATCGCGCATTTGGCGCCAGATACCTGCAATCCCCATACCTAATTTCAGGCCGCCATCTTGACGATAGCAACCTACTGCGTATGTTTTTCTATCCGCATTCACGACCAGTTACGTCATTGTTTTTCTATCAGCATTCTTATTTTGATTATCCTGTATTTAGCTTTTGATTCACCCTGTACCTAATTTCAGACCGCCATCTTGCCGATAGCAACCCACTACGCATGTTTTTCTATCTGCATTCACGACCAGTTACATCATTGTTTTTTCTATCAGCATTCTTATTTTGATCATCCTGTATTTAGCTTTTGATTCACCCTGTACCTAATTTCAGACCGCCATCTTGCCGATAGCAACCTACTACGCAAGTTTTTCTATCTGCATTCACGACCAGTTACATCATTGTTTTTTCTATCAGCATTCATACCGAGTTACGTCATTGTTTTTCTATACATTCTTATTTTGGTCATCCTGTATATAGTTTTTGATCCACCCTGTATACTAAATATTTGAATTTGCCGCCATACTGCACAGTAGAGACCTCTTGCGTCCATGGCAGCAGCTCTTGCTTTTGCTGCTTTGAATTTACCCGCTAATTTCTCAAATATTTGAATTTCCCGCCAGACTGCCGCGCCGTGGCCGCCTGAGCTACTACCTTGGGCGCGGCTCGTGACGTCAGGCCGCCATCTTGACGAACCTACGTTACACACTCTTGGGGTGCTCTTCTGCAGCCCCTGGGGCTCCTACACCTGCGGGGATGCTACAAGAACATGGGGGGATGCTACAAGAAGTCTGGTTCCTCACCCTGAAGCCAATGGTCAGCAGTTCCGTGGTCTAGCTCGATGGTAGCTGGCCATCGAGCTCGCTGTGACCTTGAAACTGCCCTGGATCTCTCCCAGTATATCTACTTAGGTAGATAATTTGCATATGATGTGAAGGGTAGATATTCTGTTTTTTGAGAATTTAATGTTAACTTATTGAATTTCAGCCAGTCACTAATATATTTGAAATCTTTCTGAGCCGTCTCTTTTAATTTTTCCCAAGTGTCACCTTTATATATTACTGCAATATCATCCGCAAACCCAACGATTTCTTTTCCTTCCTTATACATACACAACAAGCTGTTAAGATATAATGTGAAAAGTACAGGACCCAGTACCGTACCCTGGGGAACACCGTATGTCACTATTTTTGTTTCACTCTTTATGCCATCAATGTTAACACACTGCGTTCTCCTTGACAAATAACTATTCATTAGTTCGAAAGCTTTCCCTCTAAACCCGTATCCCCTCAATTTAGCTAATAATCTAGAGTGACAAACTGTGTCAAAAGCTTTCGACAAGTCTAGAAATATGCACAGGTAGAGTATTTTATTATCTATTCCTTCATATACAGGGTCCTGCACCACAGCTCCCTTCTTTTGTAGCTCATGAACCGGTGCCTTTATAAATTTCGTTCAAATTTGACTGCAAACTATTCGTAGAGAGGCACATTTTGAAAATATTTTCAAATATACAGGGTGCTCTAAAAACATGTACCATACTAAAGTTATGTTTTTTTTAATGGAACACCCTGTATATTTTTTCATTTTTGGATTCTACAGAAAATTCTAAACACATTTCATGTAGGATGTCCTATACCTATCTTCAACATTTTTTTGAAATATTGACAGGTGAATATTGACATTTTTGCAACTTTGACACCCTGTAAAATCTAAGCGGTTTGAGATCAAGCAAAACGGTTTCCACATTCCTATCTTAACTTTTCATAAGCTATCGTTTGGTACTAATTTCAAATTTATACAGGAATAAAAAATTTTAAAAATTTTCAGAAAATTTAAAATTTTTGGATAATTCTGAAATTAGTACCAAACGATAGCTTATGAAAAGTTAAGATAGGAATGTGCAAACCGTTTTGCTTGATCTCAAACCGCTTAGATTATACAGGATGTCAAAGTTGCAAAAATGTCAATATTCACCTGTCAATATTTCAAAAACAGTTGAAGATAGGTATAGGACATCCTAAATGAAATGTGTTTAGAATTTCAGGTAGAATCCAAAAATGCAAAAATATATAGTGTGTTCCATTTAAAAAAACATAACTTTAGTATGGTACATGTTTTTAGAGCACCCTGTATATTTGAAAATATTTTCAAAATGTGCCTCTCTACGAATAGTTTGCAGTCAAATTTGAACGAAATTTATAAAGGCACCGGTTCATGAGCTACAAAAGAAGGGAGCTGTGGTGCAGGACCCTGTATATTTGCTATTAACAGTTGTAAAGCATCTTCTGTTGATTTACCTTCCCTAAATCCGAATTGTCTATTCGAAAGGACATCGAATCTAGAGAGAACGTTATTAATTATGTTCTTAATAATTTTTTCTAGTATCTTGAAATATTAGATATTAGTGTTACTGGTCTGTAATTCTGGATAAGTAATCTATCATCATTCTTGTACAATGGCCTTATTATTCCTATTTTTAAACATTGTGGAAAACATCCCGTAATAAACATATTATTAATTATATGAACCAATGGCTCTGCAATTTCTTCAGCTACCTCTTTTAATACTTCTGCGCGTATCCCATCATATCCTGAGGATTTTTTATTTTTTAAATGTTTTATTGTTTTCTTTACTTCGATAGAGCTTGTTGGAAATAAATATAGGGTGCTTTCCACTGTGTTTACATTTTCCCTAAAGTCTATCACATCTTTTATTTTTTTAGCATATTGTTCTCCCAATTCACTATAGTATTTATTAAATACATCACCAATTTCTCTCTCTATTGTATCGTTTACTTTAATTCTCTCTATTTTTGTTTCAGATTTAGACCTACCACATACTTCATTTACATGCTGCCACAGATGTTTAGCTGAATTTTTATTTTTATATTATTTTTTGAGAGTATTCTTTTTTAGACTTTGCTATTCATTTATTAATTTCATTTCTTGTTTTATTATACTATTGTTTCACTATTGTATTTTGCGTTTCTATAAATTTCTTATACAATCTACTTTTTTTGTTTATTAAACTTTTTAAATCTTTTGTGAACCAAGGTTTATAGTACCTATTTACTGTGTGTTTTGATTGTCGTACCTCTACTGTGGCCTTTTCTATATTATATTGTAAGCAATTAATAAAGTTTTTTGTTTTTATGTCAATATTATTTGTTTCATATACCTCTAACCAATTCTCATTTCTTAACATATACCTCAACTTATTGTAATTTACAAACTTTTTTGTTAATTTGATTTGAGAATCCAGAGAAAGATTTCTATTTTGTATAGCCATTGATATACCTATAGGCGAGTGATCTGTGACATAGTCTGTGAATATATACGACTCATTTCTATTATCATTCATAGTACCCGAATACCTTATGTAGATATGATCGAGGCAAGTTTTACTAGATGGCCTGGTGACCTTATATATGTACGATATGAATTGAAAGCTACTCATTACATTTTTATATTCTTCTATATAATCACTATCACCAAGGAGATTAATATTGATATGTCCAACAAAAACGTTGACATGATTACTATTCAGTGTTGTCAAATACTGTACTAAATTTATATTAAATATTTTTGGGCAATATTTGGGTGATTTATATCTATGTGTTGACTATTAATATTTATTCCTACCTTTATTGCTCTAATGTCTCCTATTTTTTCTAAGCTACAATTGTGTTTTCTTTTATATACAGAATATTCCCATCGTTTTGATTTAATTGTAAATAACTTCTGCTCCCAGACTATAAACGTTTCTGTAAAAATTATGACATCAAATATAATTTTAAGGTCATTAAGAAAAACTTAAAATTCATCATAATTCTTATTAATGTTTCTAATATTCACATGTATTATTTTAAATGTATTTTCATCAAGTAATTTTTCTGTATAATCAGCTTCACCCTGAATTACGTTCGTATCAATCTCTTCAATTTGAAACTCTTTAATGTACTGATCCATTTGCAGTAAAGAAAAAAAAACGAGCAGAAAAACTACTAATAACTAATTACCTTAATTATCCTATATAATCCCTAATCCCTAACCTAACGTAAGTAGTATAAGTTTAAATAAATGCCTATATAGAAAAAAAATCTTAAATTTTATTTTGTGATATACAGGGTTATTCAGAACTTATCCATAATAAAATTTGGGGATGTTCAACATACATGTAGAAATGTGGTAGTGCAAAAAAAAATTTTTTTGGCGGGGTCTTAAAACTATTTAAAAATTTTTCATTGCACGCCGCTGGATATTGGTCCCCTGTAATGGAGTGACCTTGGGACTGACAATGCTAACTGGCTAGAACGAAAAAAACCGGCGCACCCGGCGCACCCGGCGCAAAAAAGATTTGCAGCGTTTTTACTTTAAAATAAACTTAAAGATAGATGCATGTGACCAAAGTGACGTGCCTTTAAAATAAATAAAACTTTGTCACACTAATTTTGAAGAATTGCGCTACTTGATTACTAGGTATTAGAAACACGAAATTTATAAAAAATTTGCACATACCTTGTTACAAAAGCTGTTCGAAATAATATTCCTGTACTTGTACACAATTTTGGGCACGCCTTATCCAATTTTGCCGCACTAAACCGAATGTTCCTCCTGGTTGCTGATCTTGTAAACGCAAATTATTAAGTAAATTGGGGATTTTCAGCATTTTGCTGTAACAACCACTTACAAAACCTGACTGTCGATGTGTCGATTAGGAAATCGTTCCGCATACCAGCGCGAAGCTGCCAATGAATTTTGTCCAACTTCGCCATAAATACATGGTGATACTCTATCTAGCAAGTATGATGTTCAAGAAATAGCGGCCTTACATCCGAGGGTTAAAATTGTTGGTATGTCCGAACGTTTCGATGATAACTCACTCACAAATTTTATTAAGAGTCAAAATAGTAATGTTTTTAATATAAATAGTGTTTTTAATCTGTTAAATATTGCTCCTTTAAAGAAAAATAAAAATTTGTATCAGGCGTCTTATCAAGTCGATCGTATTACTTACAGCAAGATTATGGAAGAGGGTAGGTTACTGGTTGGTTATGATTACTGCACTGTATTCGATGCTATTGAGCTACGTCGATGTTTTAAATGTTGTGGTTTTCACCATTTCGTTGATAAATGTAAATCTAAAGAGTACATATGTCCCCGCTGAGCCCTAAACCATCCGCTGAAGGAATGTAAGTCTGAAGTTCTCTGCTGCGCCAACTGTTCTAATTTAATAATAATAATAATAATAATAATAGTAATAGCTTTATTGCCCAACAGTTACCCATTTACAGAGCAATTTACATGCAAATTCTTAAAATTAAAAATAAGTGGTAAACAAAAAGATAAAGATATAGTTAAACAATGAAACAAACAGCGTATAAAATGCTTGGACTAACATCATATTTCAGTCGCCAATTGTATCGCGTACTTTGCTTTTGATCTCATGTATATTACAAAAGAAAATATCACATACATTAGCAATTTTATTTGCGTTAGAACACATTAAATTAACAGGTGACTTTAATAACACGTTGGTTTGCGCTCTTTTACAAATGAAGGTACTATTGTGCCTTGAAGCAAACCTAGGTATAAGTATGTTAACTTGAGATAGCAACGCGGGACAATCAACTTTATCATGTAACAATTTATACAAAAATATCACAGCTGCTTGCCACCTACGCTTCTCAAGAGATATAAAATCAAATCTTCTTAATAACTCGACATAATCACTACCTCTAGGAGGATATATCCCACTGATCCTAAAACTAAGAAACTTTAAAAACCTTTTCTGAACTCCATCAATCGCAGTTGAGTACTGAGTATATATAGGATTCCAAATAAGGGAAGCATATTCTAATTTTGTTCTAACCAAACTAAAGTATAATGTAGTCAAAGCAGATACATCAGTAAAATTCCTATAGTTACGAATAATAAAACCCTGGGCACTATATGCTGATTTTACTATATTACTAACATGAATGTTGAATGTAAGCTGAGTCAAAGTGCACTCCCAAATCCCGCACTGAATGGGTTCTTTCTAACACTGTATTGTTAATAGAGTAAGGATATTCTAGAAGGTTTGGTTTACGATTGAATGTAATTACTTTGCACTTAGAAATATTCAGGTATAGGTAATTCTTGAGACACCAATCTTGCAACAGAGCAATTTGTTTTTGTAAGTAAATAACTAATTTAAAGAAAAGAAAGGACACTAAATATTCCAGTATTGATATCCACCACGCGGTGTGGGATAGCCAGTGTGTAGCCTACAAACAGACATTGGATGTATTTAGATCTAATATACTAGAATCGAAGTAGCAATCAGTGTCACCCGCCCAATTAAGAACTTGTTCAACACGAGATCTTACTTGTTATTACCAAAACGTTCGTGGATTGCGTACCAAAACTGAACGACTTCTTATCTCGTCGACCGCTGCCACAGAATATGATATTATTGCTTTTACGGAATCATGGTTAAATAGCAATTTTGCAGACCCTGAGTTATTCGATGTCCTCGTGTATGATGTATTTCGGTGTGATCGGCGGTATGATTGTACTGTTGCAAGCAGGGGAGGGGGGGGGGGGTGATATTAGCAGTTAATAAATCTCTAAAACCAGTTTCTGTTGATCTCAACTCGATCTATGATATTTTTCCTGAACTAGTCATTGTAGATTATCTGTGTGTAAAAGTCAACTTTTTAGATAATATATTATATATTTTCATACCAAGTTTTACCACTAACTGTAGGAGTCCTATTGTTATTTCATTGAATAACTTTGCACAGTTTTTTAATCTTATTCAGAACAACCAGATTTTGAATGTAAATAATAGAATTTTAGATCTTGTTTACAGTAATTACTACGATTGTTCGGTATCTAAGGCAGATGATCTTCTTCTTAATAAGGATCCTCATCATCCTGCTCTGATAATTACATCAAAATTCTCCAGTAACGCCATTACGGTATTTCCTCTGCCTTCCAACAAATACAAACGTGGCCTTAATTTTAAAAAGTGTGACTTGAATATACTTTACCAGAATATCATTGATATTGACTGGGGACCTCTCTCTAACTTAGGAAATGTAAACCTAGTTGTCGATGAATTTTACAACCTGTTAAATACGTTGCTCGTACAATATGTACCTGAAAAGAGGGATACTCGAGGTCAATTCCCAGTCTGGTTTAATGGCAATATCATTAAGAAATTGAAACTCAAAAATAAGCTGTGGCGTACTTATAAATTGTCCTCTAATGCAGACGATTATAATAAATTCAAGGTATTAAGATCTGAAGTCAAATCCCTAATTAATTTCACCTACAAGGACTACTTGGTATCTATCGAGGAAGACTTATCTATACATCCTAAACGTTTGTGGTCCTATATCAACTCAAAAGCAAGTTCCACATATATTCCCTCACACATGAGTTATAATGATATTACATTATATGAGCCCTCTGATATAGTAAATGCATTCGCCGATTATTTCTCGAAAGCTTTCAGCGGAAGTACTGCCCCTTTTTTCAACTACGACACTGTTACAAATTGTGACCTATTGTGCATTCCCGAAATCTCTGAAGATGATATAATACAAGCCATTAAAAAAATTAAAGGTAATTTTACTATGGGGCCAGATTTAATACGTGCCTTTTTAGTAAAAGATTGTGGAATAATCTTTGCCAAACCTTTAAAAATGATCTTTAATGCCATTCTTAAATATAGTGTGTTTCCAGACTCATGGAAACTTTGTAGAATATGTCCTGTTCACAAAAAAGATTCCAAAAATAATATAACCAACTATAGGCCTATTGCAATTATAAGTAATTTTTCAAAAATTTTTGAGATAGTCATTCACAATTATTTATACTCTCACGTGGAGAGATATATCTGTGAGCATCAACATGGTTTCGTGAAGGGGCGGTCGACTACAACCAACCTCGTCAACAAAGTGCAGTATATATCTGAAGTGTTCGATAGAGGTAGTCAAGTAGACGTAATATACACCGATTTTTATAAGGCTTTTGATCGGCTTAACCATGATCTCTTAATTAAGAAGCTGTATTTAACGGGTGTATCTGATTCTCTCTTGACTTTGTTTCACTCTTATTTTACAAATAGATTCCAATTCGTTCAGTACCGGGGCTTTCAATCAAGTAATTTTTCGCAATTGTCAGGTGTTCCACAGGGATCGATTCTGGGACCTTTATTTTTCATTATATTTATCAATGATTTGACTGATTTGTTCGATGTTAATTATTTAATGTATGCTGATGATCTTAAGTTATTTATTGTGATAAACACGGCATCTGATTACTCTAAATTACAGAACAACTTATCTGTATTAGATCGTTGGTGTGAGGATAATTACTTACCGTTGAACATCAGTAAATGTAGTATCATGTCTTATAGTCGTCGGAAAAATGTTCAACGTCTTGAATACATTATGCACAACACTATTTTAAATAGAGTCACGCAATTCAAAGATCTAGGTGTTACATTTTGTGATAATTTATCATTTGACACACATATTCAGTCAGTAACTGAATCTGCATTTAAAAGTCTGGGTTTTGTCTTGCGCAATTCTAAGGGTTTTCGAAATGTAGCCACATTTAATACGCTCTTTAATTGTTTTGTTCGCTGCAAGCTGGAATACGCCTCCATTGTCTGGAGTCGTTGAGTGAGCAAATTATAAAGAGACGCAGCCGTGTACAAATAAACGTGCACTATGCTGGGCTCGAGATTGGGATGGCGTTGCCGCAGAATTGGGCCCGAGATTTCTCAGTTTGCTTCGAACCGTTGTAGACGTAACATCGAGCGCTCGTCTGTGTACGATTTTCTTGGCAAATGGTTTTGCGTGATCTGTAGTTCTATTTAAAGTCTACCTACCTAGTTGTTTTTTTATAATCTATTATAACAATTTTGTGGTAATCATGACAACAGCTAATCACAACTGTGTGTATAAAAACTGTTTAAATAATAAAAGGCGAAATAAAGGAATCAGTTTTTTTAAATTTCCAATTACCGACGGTAAACGTGCCCAGGAGTGGCAAAAAAATTGCGGTAATGTAAATATTGCCTTGATGGATATTCCCGACTTAAAATATAAGTTAATTTGTGAGGTGCATTTTTCTCAGGACTGTATTATAACAAACAATAAGAGAAAATTGTTAACTAAAAATGCAATTCCCAAACAGTCATAGAACACAATTGTGCAATGCGGTCAATAGCCACTTTTTTGTGCATTTTTTATTAGTTCAGTTAAGCTTATTGTCATAAAAACTTATGTAAACATCATGTTTTATAGTTAGCATAGGTCAGTATCACCACAATTTAAAAGGGATTTACAGAGCCGTCTTCAGCATTTCCAATAACATTAAGCTCAGTTATCTTGGTTATAAAAAAACTTTTATTAGAGCAACTTTCTGAAAAATGTTTTTTTTTAATTACTACTACCATCTGTTAAAATTAATACCTCACTTTCAAAATCACCCTGTATGTCTATATACTGTAGGGCTGTAGTATTTGTAATGAAGGCTACGAAAGTCCCAAATATTTTATTATTTCAAGTTATGTGAAAATATTACGTAATCCCTAAATATCTACCGAATAACAAATCTGTTAATGATTATTTACTTTTTTTGTAATGTTTTATACCAAATAAAATATATAAATTTGCTTCATTAAATTTGTGGTGTTCGCGTTTTAACTTTCTTTCGAATATTAATTATATTTGTCCTTGCACTTCCGGTTATACCTGAAGTAACTGTCAATTTTCCTCCTTTGCAGTATTATGTTTGCCGATTAATATTTCTTTTATATCGAATATTTTCTACATTTTCATATTAACATAAACACTTCGATAAACATAAATCTTTTTCATGATTGCACATTATGCTGAAATAATTTAAAATATAATATATTTGAGAATAATTTGGTTAATATCCTACAAATCTTTCTCTGTTCTGCTACCCTTCAAATATTTTGTATTAAATCATTAACACCCTGTATATTCAACTAATCGGCAAACTGATATACAGATTGACAGATAAACAGATCGACAGGGCTATCCAAAGAAAATTGGGGTGCTCCATTTAAAAAACTATAAGTTTATTTCAGCTGAAGTTTAGCACCCTGTATAATATGACCATGGCATGACAGCGAAAATAATTTTAAAATATGTCCCCTTTTGGTATACGCCACTGCAATATCCGACAATTTTATTTTTCATTTTTTGTATTTTATTGTAGGAGCTATACTCCGTCGACGCAGTAATGGCGGACCACCCTGTATAAGTTTTTAATTTACTAAAAAACGAAAAGGTACCCACCGAGAGTGTAATTTAAGAATGTACCTATATACTGATAGGATTTCTGTGAATTTGTTATCTAGTAAGTGTACACTCTTATTTCTAGTGTCCAAGTAAAATATTTTCACATTTCTGTTGGTTCTAGATTAACTTTTATAAAGATTTTTTTTATATCAACTAGACAAGTAGATTAATAAGTCAACCTTTTTGTTTTAAATAAACACCCTGCATATATTTGAACGTTTTCCGCATGCAATTCTAGGATCACTGTGAATAATAAACGTTGTTCCCTTAAATTTATAATTTTGGGTACCTACTTAGTTACATTAATTTTTTACTACCAATTTTACAGACTATGTTATAATAGTAAGGGTTCCATGAGTATTAAAAATTGGAAATATTTTATTTCTTTAGTTTTTACATTTTCATTGTTAGGTAGGTACTTACACGTTAGATATGTTCGTTAATTACCTACTACCTTGGATATAAAAAAAATTAAATATTATTTTATTGGGCAAATAATAAGCTTGGCAAAACTATTTTTTATTGGTAGGTATACATAATAAATAGGTAGGTACATAAGAAAATAAATGGTAGTAAAATACAGAACAAAATAATATTGCTTTCCTTTCATATAATGTAAAATAGGTAATCAAACATCAAAAATTAAACAAAATCGGTAAAATAATAGTTATCATTAATTATTGTTTTACTTCAATGAATAGTAATTGAGGTATTAAGCATACAAATGCACGATATATGATATAAATGTAATACCTGCTTCATTAAAAATAAAACGAAACAAATTGAAGCCAAATTTTCCGAAAGCTGCTGCACCGCGCGCCTTTCAACTTTATTATAATATAAAATATAATGTATTTTCTGACTCCAGTTCGTGCTCCCTAAAAATCATGTTATAAATACATGTTTCTATCTTCTCTCGTTGGCGGCGCTTCAGTACAGCGTTGCAGTTTGTGGACGGTGCGGTACCAGGGGTAGAATGGCGTGGGGACCTGTATGAATACGCATTGTGCCATTAGGCTTGCGTCTCTTTATAATTAGCTCACTCAACGCTGGAGTCCAATTTATGACATTCATATCACACAAGTAGAAAAGGTGCAGCGGAGATACTTAAAGACATTACATTTCATCAACTTTGGCACCTATCCGGTTCGTGGTATTCCGCAAGACATTTTGTTATCCACATTCAACTTAATTAGCTTACAACGTCGGCGCATTATGTACTCTCTAATCTTTTTGCATAAAATTATTAATAATTCTCTGAATGCACCTTCTCTGCTGTCTCGAATTTTATATCGTGTTCGTCGACTCAATTCTAGATCTAATTCAGTGCTGCAATTGCCAACACCCCGTACAAACATTCTCATAGCCTCCCCTCTTTATCAAATTACTGTTAATTATCAAATGTATGAAGATCGACTTGATATATTTTTTCATTCAACTGAATATATTAAAAATTTATTTCCATAGTCGTCTGTATATTGTATTGATGATATATCTTTGTATTTCTTATTTGTTGTTTTTGTATTTTTACTCATGTTGTCTATTTTATGATTTTATATTATTTATTTTAATGTTGTTTTTCAAACCTTGTTCTGTTACTGGGATTCGTCCCGTTGGACATTGTACTCTAAAATAAATAAATAAATAAATAAATAAGAATCATGTCCATTAACTCAGCATTACTGTACACATGAGCCATTTTGAAGATTTTACAGTTTAACACTCGATAAATAAAACACCCGCACAGAGACAGCGACACAGAAAGACTGATGACTGCATAGACAATAAGAGATATTATCTCCACTCCAACTGTATTCGCCAGGCGTTCGTCAGGTACAAAAACTGTTGTTTACTGTTTTTTGAAGGAATGTGATATATCAGATGTCGTTGAAGTACAGTTGCCCAGCTACGTAGTCCTTTATAATGGTATAACTTTAAATATTGTTTACGGGAAATCCTAAGCCTTCTATTATAAATTTTTTTGGTGATATCTATTTCTTATTTAAGGATGCACATATTCTCAAAGTTTTAGAGATAAGTTCTGAATAACCCTGTATTTGCTCCTGTTCATTTTACTAATTATCCTATTTATGAGAAATATAATCTTCTGACTAGTTTTCCTCGGGTAACTCTATTGGATTTTCTCTGACTGCTTGTAGTATTTAAGTAAGTCGTTACAGTCTTGTATTCTCATTTTTCTCCCTTTAATTTTAGCAAAAATGTTACCATTCAACGGCCAGGCATTCCTGTTCCCAAACTTCGACATTGCCTCCTGGAGAATATTTCTTCTAGCGTGAGTCAAATCTTCTGTAATAAAAATATTTTTCCCCTTGAAAACCTTGCTATTTTTCATCAAATATTCTTTATGTTCCAGTAATTTAAGGTTTATAATAACCGGCCTTGGCTTGTCAGTTTTATCACTCTGCTTGCCTATTCTGTAGCACTGATCAATGTTATCATCCACTAATTGCTTATTAGAACTTTGATTATTAATAAATTGGATTATTTTGCTTTTTAATGTTTCGTTTTTTTCCTCTTTAAATCCATAGATACATACATTGTTTATTTTTGCTTTTTGCTGTATATTATCAAGTTCTTTCTCTAGTCTGTTTACCTTATCTTCCGCATTTTTTAGTTGGTCCGTTATAGATTCCATTTTATCAGTGAAACTTCTTATTACTCTATTTAAAAATACCTCATCAGACAACAGTTCCTGAACTGTTTCTTTAATTAGATTCTTCATTTGATATTTTTCCTTATCTTGATTTCGTGTCATCGTTTAACTACTTGTAATCGACACAAAACACTTGTTCTTACAGTTATGGAAAAAAAAACTCTTATGTTACTTTTAAACCGTACTTTTTACTTTTCTATCGGAGCAAAATAAAACTCAACCTACTCACTACGCAGCCTCATGTATGTCTATATATATATATATATACTTTGAAAAAACGGGGAATGTCCATATCCTCCAAGGGAAAAACGAGGAATGGCCATATCGGACGTACTCGAAATGAATGTACTCAAAGATATAAATGTCAGCGGGATAAAGAATCCAAAGCAGTATGTATGGATTTTCAAAAAAATTTGCCGGTTCCAAACATCACCAGTAATGACGTTCATTACAAAAGACAACTGTCGGTTTTCTCTTTTAATGTACATATTCTTGCCATGAATGAATCTGTGTTTTATGTATGCCTGAAACCGTGGCTGGAAAGGGCTGTGATGAAGTCTTGTCGATGTTATCACCTGCTTGATGAAAATACCTGTATGGTATACCCTATGGTGTATGAAACACGACAGGACATCAGAAAGAGGAATTTCTCAGACGTAGGTTATGTGAATTGAACCCTGCATCAACACCGACTATAGTCAACGTTGAGAATGTGTGCTGTAGCGAAGCCTTTGCACAACCCCCTGTATTTAGTTAAAATTATTCATATTGCTTTTATCATTGTACATCTACAAGCATGTGTAGATTAAGAAATTGTACAGATCTTTATAATTGGTTGTACTTTTGCTTACCCCGTAGTAATGAAGTATGTCATTATACAATATTATTTATACAACCGACTTTAGCCAAACTGTAATAGTTACTTATTTGATGACTTAACAGATACTTAAAAGATACTCTTATCCTCGTATCATTCAGCCCTCGCCACGGCGACTAACAGCTTAGCTTGGGGGGAGTGTTTTTCGACTTTCCGGTCTAGATTCGCCGGGTTTAGTTTCAACAGATCCACCTCGTGAAGGATGCAGTCCAAGACTGCATATCCTTGGTCTTTTGCCAGAGATACCCAGCGATCTTGGGAGTATATTATTATAGAGTGTGCAATGATCAAAGATCTCTCTGTGCTAAATCCAAATTCCCCTGAGAGATTCAGCTTTATGCTGATGGGAATTAATCCACCGCTATAATAGACAAAGATATAAGGGTAGTTAATTAGAAAAATTATGGAAAAAATTGCAAAACAAAAAAATATATAATTCGGTTAATTATTATTTTTTGTGTTCCCCTGGGAGGTGTAGTAATAAAGTATGTCATTATAACAAATAGAATATTATAAACATAAAATACATTAAACATACAATATTATTTATACAACCCACTTTAGCCAAACTGTAATAGTTATTTGATGACTTAACATTTTTTTTTATCTATTATGAATTCCACTCTACTCTCTGTGACACCATTAACTTACCTTTTCAATCATATTCTTAATAAAGGGGATTATATATATATATATATATATACAGTCTTATTAATATAATTGCTAGTCTTACTAGTCTATAGTCTTAGATAGAGAGATATAGGTACATAAACAATCTAGTATTCTAGTGTTCAGTAGTCAGTGGCTCACAGTGTGGTGAAATGTCCATGTAACAACAAAAAGCAAGCAATCAAGAAATTGGGAGATATATGTATATACAGGGTGTCCACCTAGTGCGCGTAAGTCCAATATCTGGGTTAATAAAAGAGATAACTTAATTTTTTTTTCAACAGGGTTGTCTAATATCCCGAGCTGCACAAAATGAAAATATATTTACATATTCAGGGTGTTCAGTTTTTCCTGGACAGGTATCAACTTCATTTTTTTAAATTGAAACCTATATTTTTTATGGCATTATCGAATTCTACGTAAAAAATTAGTGGGACTTTGTGCTTAACACTGCTATTGAAATATTGATAGTTTTCGAGATATTTGACTTTTAATTTTTTTTTCTTATGTTTCGTCACTTCTAATGGTTGACATAATTATGGTTGTATGACAGCTAGAAATTATTTTTTTTTCAGAAACTATAGAGTGAAGATAGCTCTTTCGAAAAACGTATCAAAAGTTGACCTGCGATATACAGGGGGCAACAGAAGTCGTGCCAAACCTGATGGTTTAAAATTTAAAAAATCTCGACTTTTTCAAATGGAACACCCTGTGTTTTATGATTTCATTAGATGCCTTTCTGTAGACTCTACAATTTTATAATAGCTTTCCCTATACCTAAGTTGCGTAGTTTTTGCAAAAAACCCACTTTTATGAAAAATACCCGATTTGCGCACGTTCCTTTCTCGGGAAAAACGCAGTGAGCGTCTGTCACGCAATAAAATTTGTGACAATCAGTTTACATGTCATTTCTTCTTTTACTGAATATTCACGTACGAGTTTAGAGTAAGTACTAAGCGTGCATACAATGAACTATTCAAAAGAAGAATTAGTGAAAATGGTTTATGCCTTAGGAGAAGCTCATGGAAATTGTTTGCTAGCAGCACGTATTTACAAAGCAAATAATCCAGATTTACAGAGATTTCCACGTGCTGACTGTTTTGAAAATGTGAAAGAAAGATTTGAAAGAACAGCAAATGCGAATTATGAGAAAACTACCAGGAGACATGACGGTAACAATGACGATATTCAGTTTAATGTTGTGGCGTCTGCTGTTGAAAATCCAAATATTAGTGTCAGGAAAATCAGTAATAATCTTGGAGTTTCCAAAAGCTTGACAAACAAGATACTGAAGAAGAATAATTTTCATCCGTATCATATTAAAAACCATCAAGCACTGTTACCTCAAGATCACCTAAACCGCCTGCAATTTTGCCACTGGGCATTGGATAAAATTCAGGAAAGTCCAAACTTTTTTATGAATGTGTTGTTTACTGACGAATCAACATTTTCAAACACATGCTTACCCAATCGTCGCAACTTTCATCACTACGCTGACAATAATGCAAGATTATTGAGGGTACCTAGATAATCAGCATCGTTTCAAAGTGAACGTGTGGGCTGGAATTTGTGGAGAACATATTGTTGGACCGTACTTTTTTGAAGGCAATTTAAATGCCAATGTGTATTTGCATTTTTTGCAAAACGAACTTCCCCTTCTACAGCTACAGAATATGCCCGCTGATTATTTGGTTCAACAATGGTTTCAGCATGATGGTGCCCCTCCACATTCCACTTTGGCGGTACTGTGATTATTTTATTGTTGTAGTACTTTTCCTATTATCTATTCATATTTCAGATTAGAGAACACCTAAACCACGTATATCCAAATAAGTGGTTAGGTCGTGGTGGTCCAGTTCCTTGGCCTGCACGTTCGCCTGATTTAAATATTCTGGACGTTTTCTTGTGGGGTTATATCAAGGAGCGAGTATACGAAGTACCACCAACGGATATGCAAGACTTGAAAGAAAAGATCCAAAATGAGTTTCTAACCATAACGCCCGAAATGTTAAGAAATGTTCACATTCATTTTCGTCTTAGATTAATGCTTTGTGTTGAAAACAACGGTGGATATTTTGAGCATTTACTTTAGGTTAGCTTGCTTGTATGAGTATTGCGTATTCTTTTTTCAATACTCTATGTATATTCATCCATTTCACTAATAATTTTTCTAACTACGGTAACACCGTTTGGTTTTCAATATGATACGTATGAAACTTTTTCTTCAATATCTTATTTGTCGAGCTTTTGAAAACTCCAAGATTTCTACTGATTTTCTGATACTAATATTTTTGGATTTTCAACAGCAGAAACCACAACATTAAACTAAATATTATCGTTGTTACTCCCATGTCTCCTGGTAGTTTTCTCATAATTCCCATTTGCTGTTCTTTCAAATCTTTCTTTCACATTTTCAAAACAGTCAGCACGTGGGAATCTCTATAAATACGTGCTGCTAGCAAATAATTCCCATGAACTTCTTCTAAAGCATACGCCAGTTTTGCTAATTCTTAATTACATGTAGAGCTTTTATGATTTTTTACTTTTATTTACAAATTAATGGTAACTTTCCATAAAGACTTGTTTATTAAACTGAAATTATCTAAATTTTTCAGTTATTTTTATTTTAAGAAGTGTAAACTAATACATTTTATAAAAATAAATAGCCTTACAATATTTTTTCCGTCAAAGGAGTGCGCAAATCGGGTATTTTTCATAAAAGTGGGTTTTTTGCAAAAACTACGCAACTTAGGTATAGGGAAAGCTATTATAAAATTGTAGAGTCTACAGAAAGGCATCTAATGAAATCATAAAACACAGGGTGTTCCATTTGAAAAAGTCGAGATTTTTTAAATTTTAAACCATCAGGTTTGGCACGATTTCTGTTGCCCCCTGTATATCGCAGGTCAACTTTTGATACGTTTTTCGAAAGAGCCATCTTCACTCTACAGTTTCTGAAAAAAAAATAATTTCTAGCTGTCATACAACCATAATTATGTCAACTATTAAAAGTGACGAAACATAAGAAAAAAAAATTAAAAGTCAAATATCTCGAAAACTATCAATATTTCAATAGCAGTGTTAAGCACAAAGTCCCACTAATTTTTTACGTAGAATTCGATAATGCCATAAAAAATATAGGTTTCCATTTAAAAAAATGAAGTTGGTACCTGTCCAGGAAAAACTGAACACCCTGAATATGTAAATATATTTTCATTTTGTGCAGCTCGGGATATTAGACAACCCTGTTGAAAAAAAAATTAAGTTATCTCTTTTATTAACCCAGATATTGGACTTACGCGCACTAGGTGGACACCCTGTATATATATATATACGTACCTCGCTACCTATACCAAGCCCGGTACATACTACAGACCACCTAACGCCCGGGGTAAATATTATATATACACGTGTGTATTTTGTGATATAACACTTAAAAAGATATGAATAGTCATGGCAACCCCAGAAGGGTAACATATTTTTTATACACTTAAGTTTTATATTTGGCGTATGTTGTGACGACCCTTATATACTCCTACCATACCATGCCCGTGTATAAGTACCACGTATCACATGAAGCCCAACAATATTGCCACGTCAGTACGGTAAATATTCACAAGCATTCATAATTTCCCCGGCCTATAGTTGAAACGAAATTATTGCGACATGGATCAAAACTATACTATTCAAGTGAGTTGACAGTAACTGCGGCAATACTATTTATTTACCCCGGAGGGTAGCAATGTTTAGATGAATTTTTTATATTTCTGTAATAAAAAAATGTTGGTAGGAAAGTTTGAAGATCACATATTTGGATAAAAAATTAATCGTTTCATACAGGGTGTTCTCAGCTGTACTGACGATGCCGTAAAAAACAAATTTTAGCTCAATAACTTATACCTACCCAGAGACTTATCATGTCAAGTCTCTGTCTCTGCTTATACCCAATTTAATAATCGGATCTAACGATACACGGATAACGATTTTAGTAGACATACCGGGTGGCTCAAAGTAAGTGTTCTATTACATTATTTCAGAGACCACTTGGATTAAAACTTTGAAATTTGGTATTTTCGGGTTTTTGGGTATGCTCTCTTCAAATAAAATAATGACGTCCATGTAGCTCTTCCGGTTATAACGAAAGTTGGCATCAACTTTGTTATTTTAAATGGTACACCCTGTATATTATTATATTTTTAGATTCTACGTGAAATTCTAAACACATTTCATGTAGAATGTCCTATACCTATCTTCAACTGTTTTTGAAATATTGACAGGTGAATATTGACATTTTGCATTTTTGACACCCTGTAAAATCTAAACGGTTTGAGATCAAACAAAACGGTTTGCACATTCCTATCTTAACTTTTCATAAGCTATCGTTTGGTACTAATTTCAGATTTAAGCAAGAGATTAAGTTTAATTAAAAATTTTAAATTTCTGGCTAATCTTGAAATTAGTACCAAACGATAGCTCATGAAAAGTTAGGCTGGAATGTGCAAACCGTTTAGCTTGATCTCAAACCGTTTAGATTTTACAAGGTGTCAAAGTTGCAAAATATCAATATTCACCTGTCAATAGTTCAAAAACAGTTGAAGATAGGTATAGGATATCCTACATAAAATGTGTTTAGAATTTCACGTAGAATCCAAAAATAAAATAATATACAGGGTGTACTATTTAAAATAACCAAGTTGATGTCTACTTCCGGTATAACCGGAAGAGCTACAGGGACGTCATTATTTTATTAGAAGAGAGCATAGCCAAAAACTCCCAGAGGACCAAATTTGAAAGTTTTAATCCAAGTGGTCTCTGAAATAATCTAATAGAACACTTACTTTGAGCCAACCGGTATAGACATACTCGCAGTGTAGGTACTTGTTCACTGTTGCTTTGTCACCATAAACTCAGCTAAGCTAGGGATGTGCAATTCCACTAGCTTAAGTTCATTGACATTAGCTCCGGTAGCTCAGGGAGATTTATGATACTAGGGCGTAGTATTCGTAGGACTGCTTTGAATGTTGACAAGTTATTTGGGCACCAGGATAATTTTTAGATATAAGATAAAAGAAAACTATATAAAAGTTAGTTGAATACACTATAATCAATTAAGCAAATTGAATTGAAATTACAATTAAATAATAAAGTGACTATTTAACAATAATTCAAAAATGATTTAATATTGACTAAAATATGAAAAAAAAGGTGACAAAAGAAATTTTAAAATTGGCTAACTTTACAAAAATTTTATGAGGTTCGGGGTCACTCTGACAATATCGTTCCTTCTTTATGAGGTCAGTACTCTCACCCTTAACCTGTGCTGATGGTTGGATCCAGGTGGACTTGCCGTGGCAAAGTGGGGAAGCTAGAGCTCTAGTCCAAATGACGGTCACGTACTGGCTAAGTCCAATCCTCTTATCTAGGGATCTGCAGGTGGTAAGCGTCCAGAGTTCTTCAGCAGGTTATAGATCTTGCAGTCAGGTTACAGCAGCCTCGTCTCAGAAGAGTACATACAAAGAATTGTTTGTGTTAAGAGTGCCCCAAAATTTACAAATATATAGATGAACGTTGACGGCTAGTGTAGCCAAGATTAAAAATTGTAAATAAATTCCTGAAGGGAATGTACCAGCAAATCTGGTTTGGTAAAATCCTTTGTGATTCTCACAGGGAAAGTAATTAACAAATGAAAACAAAACCTGGAAGGTGTCAACCTTTAGTGACCCTACCCAGAATGAAGCAAATAAAATTACCCAAAAATTTGCATTCAAATGAACTGACTACAGTTCAGCCACTCGACAATTATTCTTAATAAAAAACTCTAATCGTTAATATTTAAAGATACTATAGTTCAGAAGGAACAAAAATAAATTAACAAAAAAACCCTCTATCATCTGACCTAAAATTCCAAAAACAACGGTTTCATAACGGGTTAAACAAGGAAATATTACCACTCTAATTAGGTAAAAGAGAAAAATTATTTCATTAATATTTCAAATACTGAGTGACAAGTTGTAAAAATTCGTATTGATTGATTGTACAAATTTGTTACCAAAGAACAATAATCAATGAATTTACAAATATTAGGAAACTGTTCCAGTCTTCTAATCGGCGTGCATATGAGTTATTAAAATCAAATATCTACTCAGGTAGGCAAAGCAATACCACACTACCTCTAAACAAATGTAGATAATTACAAAGAAACAAATTAATTAATGTAGTGCAGAAAGTACGATATTAGCAATTTTCTATAGCTTACATACAATATATGATAACGCTAAGATAAGAGAAGATAAGATAAAGATAAGATAAATGAACTTAATTCCCAAAGGGCACAACACGTGGTTTTGACTAGTAGCAATACGATTCAAACAAAATGGAGGCAAGAAAACTCAAATTTATTGGTTAAAAAAAAACAATGTTTTCTATAATCTCCTGACTAGAGCACAGCTTCACAAATTTATAATGTAATATTGAAACAGTATTCTAATATTCTGAATCGTATTCCTGATCACCATATAGAGTGACAAAAAAAATCTCACTGACCACGCCTAAATAATTTACCTAAAATCCAGGTAAATCCTGATTATATATGAAATATAATTACTTAATAATGACAACAAATCGCTATGATCGTATTTCTGTACTAATAATTCTAATCGTAACCAATAATGAAAGTGAATAAATTATATATATATCAAATAGGTAAATAACTCACATGTGCCTCTCAACGAAGACGGAGACTGTCCATTTGTCTATCCTAATTACACCCGATAGTCTGTTGGATTTTGGAGGGGCTACCGTTTATAGCCAATCAGCACCTTCCACCGCGTTATTTGAAAAATCGAGAACTTAAGCCACAACAATTAGGTTGGGTGTTTTACGGGATGCATAATAATAGGGAACTTCATGGAACGACTCAAAAATTACGTTACATATCCCCCCTTCCCCGGTAATAAAAATTGATAACTCTAGGAGTTATAAATTTTTATATAGGCCAATTTTAGAGGAGACGACAGAGGAACAACGGCAATGAAAATGTGGAAAGGAACTTGAAAGTTATACTTTCGGAGACATCGGTCTGACGCCTCAGCAGCAATATAGCTGTTGCCAGTACTACAATGGGTTGAAAAAAAAAATCCCCAAGAAAAAAATAGATAGAGGACTTGATACACATGGCTAGTAGTGCGTCCTAAAACTACAGCACTTGTGAAAGGAATACAAACAAAATAGATAGAGGACTTAATACACATGGCTAGTAGTGCGTCCTGAAACTACAGCACTTATGAAAGGAAACAGGCACTAAAATGCTTGACAACAGGTTGCCTAATACACTGTTGCACTTACAAACAACAAAAATATGGAGCTAAAAATGCTGGACCTACAACGTGCTCCCAGTTGTGGTACTTGCAATTAAGATACTATTGCGGGAGTGTTCTGAGATGAGGCACGACATCCAATCTTTCAAGAACTGCACCTGGATGGAGCTCAGAAAGCACACAGTAGTGATATCCCGCCTGGTTAACCCAACACCAGAATGACCATAATCATAAAGGCTGGAAAAAATAACACCCCCCCATGTCGATCCTTCCATCAGATTATCCGAAAACATCGGCATTCTTGAAATGAGGAGGTCCCTACCACATCTCAGTCCCTAAACCTTAAAATATCCTAAAACTAAATTGAAAAGGCTCTCATAAGCCTGTACGAATCCATGAATGTTGGTCAGCTATGAACAACCCAGAGAATCAATCTTGCGTGAAGACACAATGTGGGAGATAAGTTCAAACAAATAATGAATAGTAATACGAGAACAGAATGCAAAGTGCGCAACTGGTTAAATGCAAGCAGAAGCCTCGTCTCTGATTCCTTCCCATCACAATGACTACACACACATAAACCCCCTGGAATGTTCACATCTAAACCAACCAATAATGACCAAGCAGGAACAATAGATATCCTAGGCGATATCTAGTAGTATATGTACTCATACATACACTATCCCTTATGTAAGGTTACCAGTTATAACTGTATATGGACTATAGAGAATAAAGATTTAAAAGATAGAGCCATGCTCCGAGTTAGACTCGAAAAGTAACAAGAACAATAACCACCCTTCAAGTGAACCTCACTAATTAATATGCTAAGAAATTCTCAGCCAAATTTATAAAACTAGCAATTACACAAGTAGGAGGTATATATGCCTGAACCCACGAATCTAAAACAAGCCGACTACTACTAATCTAGTCCTGTGGTAAACCTTAAATTTTACTAAATATTTAATGACTCATATTAAAGTAACTCATAACAGATACACGAATAATAGGTAACGACTCGACTAGGAAATATTGAATTCACACTCTATGTGAATTTAAGATAATGTTCACTAATGAAATTAAACATAAGATAAACAATCATAGAGATAACACACAAAGATAAAGAGAAACAGGCAACTAACATAAGATCGACAATCACATCACAGACCTACTCTGTATATGACTGAGGGACTTATAAACATCGTCAACCATCAGATTCGAATAATCGCACCGCTAGACCTACTCTTGGGATAAGAGAATTTTAATCTAATTGTCGAACACAGACGGTTAAAATAAACCAGGAAAAAGAAAGGACATCACACAAGAAAGAATTGCGACGATGTTGTTGTCAAATTTAATGAATACTGGGTGAGCAAAATAACTAACTTACGACAATGCATTTATTATTTAGTTAAGATAACCAAAAAAAATCCGATAATAAAATATTTTGAGGGTTAAGATAATACGATAATAAAGATAAGATATACCCAAAAAATATGTACTAAATAATACAATTACACTATTTCTCCATTCATTGCTTTGACGCTTCCCCAGTCCATTAAATACTTAAAAGAACGTAACCCACCCATTTAACATCCCGAGTGTATTAGATCAAAGAAAAGAAGAGAAGACAATACAGGAAAGGTGGCGACACTCACCTAACTTTTTTGCAAAATTAGGCCAAAAATTTACGATACATAACGATAAAATACGGCAATATTTTACAAGATACTAAATCACAACAAAATACTAACTAATTAGTAACAAAAATTCCATAAAACACAAGAATACAATAATAGTAGACGTAAACATAAGACACAATAAAAGTAGAAGGAAACAGAAGAAACTAAGAACTAAACAGCTGACGATGTTACTGGTCATATTATCTATCTGTACTAAAAAAATAAAAAAAAATGGGAATGTCTAATTAACGACTAGATGCAATATCCATCAACAATCATTGTCTGAACCAAAAAACAAGATAAAGAAAATATTCAGACCCCAGATTATGATACGATACCATCCAGTACTTACATATCTCAGACAATAACCAAATCCTTTAATTCAGCAATTAGAAATGGCAGTGCCTAAATAAAGACTAGATGCAATATCTATTATAAGGTACCATCTACTACTAACATATTTGAGGCACTAGAAATGGGAGTGTCTAAATAAAGACTAGATGCAATATCTATTCTAAGATACCACCTAATACTAACAAATCTCAGAGAGTCTGACCCATCCCTTTAAATTCAACTCAAATGTACAATAAAATACGGAGAATATACAGATAGCTAAAATAGATATAGTTATTGTTTCCACCCTATAGCCTTTGCATTGCTAGAAAATAACAGAAAGATAGAGAAACAGAACCATAGGTAAAAGAGAAGACACATAATCATAAACATAAACATAAAAGATATAGTTCCTAATACCTATTCAAAGATAACTAATATACACCCTGTATATTACAATATATAAAACACAATACTATTTATAACTGTCACTCAATTTAATTAGCCTAGGAATTTCTGTTACTTATACTTGTGGTTTCACGGGAGAAACAAAAATAATTTAACACGTACTAAACATAGGCAAGATAAGATAATATAAGATACGATAAGATACGATAAGATAAATATTAAATATATTATTTATTCCACAAAACCCCTTCTATAAAAACTTTTACCGATAAATACCAACAAGTATACAAAAAGTAGATATATTAAACTACTACTAAAAAGTTTTCAAAACTCAGGTAAAGAATAAATACCTCCTATGATTTTGTACGCTTATAAAGAAATTCCTAGTTTAATGTTTTACAAATATTAAATAGGAAATAAAATATACCAAAAAGAATCTTATCACTAAAACTTTTCAAACGATTTATTATACACAAATTTTGAAAATATCTGAATTTTGGTCAGAAGGAAAGAGATTATTTTATTTCGATATCAGAACTAATTTGTCAACTATCAAAACTTACTACAAGCACTACTTGCTTGCACGAGCCCTACACGTTGAAATTTCCAAATTTGTTGCACAGGCCTCACACTTTGGGCATCAATTTGTTGCACAGGCGTCACACGTTGGACGCCAATTTTGTCACAACAAACTCGGCTAAGCTAGGGATGTGCAATTCCACTAGCTTAAGTTCATTGACATTAGCTCCGGTAGCTCAGGGAGATTTATGATACTAGGGCGTAGTATTCGTAGGACTGCTTTGAATGTTGACAAGTTATTTGGGCACCAGGATAATTTTTAGATATAAGATAAAAGAAAACTATATAAAAGTTAGTTGAATACACTATAATTAATTAAGCAAATTGAATTGAAATTACAATTAAATAATAAAGTGACTATTTAACAATAATTCAAAAATGATTTAATATTGACTAAAATATGAAAAAAAAAGGTGACAAAAGAAATTTTAAAATTGGCTAACTTTACAAAAATTTTATGAGGTTCGGGGTCACTCTGACAATCTCGTTCCTTCTTTATGAGGTCAGTACTCTCACCCTTAACCTGTGCTGATGATTGGATCCAGGTGGACTTGCCGTGGCAAAGTGGCAGCTAGAGCTCTAGTCCAAATGACGGTCACGTACTGGCTAAGTCCAATCCTCTTATCTAGGGATCTGCAGGTGGTAAGCGTCCAGAGTTCTTCAGCAGGTTATAGATCTTGCAGTCAGGTTACAGCAGCCTCGTCTCAGAAGAGTACATACAAAGAATTGTTTGTGTTAAGAGTGCCCCAAAATTTACAAATATATAGATGAACGTTGACGGCTAGTGTAGCCAAGATTAAAAATTGTAAATAAATTCCTGAAGGGAATGTACCAGCAAATCTGGTTTGGTAAAATCCTTTGTGATTCTCACAGGGAAAGTAATTAACAAATGAAAACAAAACCTGGAAGGTGTCAACCTTTAGTGACCCTACCCAGAATGAAGCAAATAAAATTACCCAAAAATTTGCATTCAAATGAACTGACTACAGTTCAGCCACTCGACAATTATTCTTAATAAAAAACTCTAATCGTTAATATTTAAAGATACTATAGTTCAGAAGGAACAAAAATAAATTAACAAAAAAACCCTCTATCATCTGACCCAAAATTCCAAAAACAACGGTTTCATAACCGGTTAAACAAGGAAATATTACCACTCTAATTAGGTAAAAGAGAAAAATTATTTCATTAATATTTCAAATACTGAGTGACAAGTTGTAAAAATTCGTATTGATTGATTGTACAAATTTGTTACCAAAGAACAATAATCAATGAATTTACAAATATTAGGAAACTGTTCCAGTCTTCTAAGCGGCGTGCATGTGAGTTATTAAAATCAAATATCTACTCAGGTAGGCAAAGCAATACCACACTACCTCTAAACAAATGTAGATAATTACAAAGAAACAAATTAATTAATGTAGTGCAGAAAGTACGATATTAGCAATTTTCTATAGCTTACATACAATATATGATAACGCTAAGATAAGATACGATAAGATAAAGATAAGATAAATGAACTTAATTCCCAAAGGGCACAACACGTGGTTTTGACTAGTAGCAATACGATTCAAACAAAATGGAGGCAAGAAAACTCAAATTTATTGGTTTAAAAAAACAATGTTTTCTATAATCTCCTGACTAGAGCACAGCTTCACAAATTTATAATGTAATATTGAAACAGTATTCTAATGTTCTGAATCGTATTCCTGATCACCATATAGAGTGACAAAAAAAATCTCACTGACCACGCCTAAATAATTTACCTAAAATCCAGGTAAAACCTGATTATATATGAAATATAATTACTTAATATTGACAACAAATCGCTATGATCGTATTTCTGTACTAATAATTCTAATCGTAACCAATAATGAAAGTGAATAAATTATATATATATATCAAATAGGTAAATAACTCACATGTGCCTCTCAACGAAGACGGAGACTGTCCATTTGTTTATCCTAATTACACCCGATAGTCTGTTGGATTTTGGAGGGGCTACCGTTTATAGCCAATCAGCACCTTCCACCGCGTTATTTCAAAAATCGAGAACTTAAGCCACAACAATTAGGTTGGGTGTTTTACGGGATGCATAATAATAGGGAACTTCATGGAACGACTCAAAAAGTACGTTACAGCTTACATGAACCATTTAAAAATATTCGTTATTGGAGGAACATTACGGTTAAAACTCACCTACGTTGATACAAAAATTAATATTAATAGAGATACAGTGGATGTTATAATAACAGTTTTGAAAAACATTCTTATTTCTGCAATTGTATTAAGGTGCTGTTTAAGAAAGAATTATTTTGCTTTGTACTTGTAACTGTACGAAATAATCGGTGATTCTCACTCTTTAAGGTATATCTCCCTCACTATACGCGATTCTTGCTAAGCAATACGCTACCTACTGGCGGCACGCACAACTAACGCATGGGGTATTGGTTCAGTTTTGCGTATGTATGTCTATTGTGAATTTAGAAATATCCGTTGTTATATTAGTTAATTGCTTTGATTAGATATGAATCATTATTATTGTGAGCGTCATTGTTCCTCTTGTACAAAGAAAAACCCCGAGATCAGTTTCATACTTTTCCAAAAGCGGGAAAATCTGGAGCTATCGCGGAAACTATAAGTTGAGCATTACAGAGTTACAGGAGACAAGTATGGATAAAGAAGCTAAAGAACGCAGAGTAGAGAGTGTGCTCTTTACCATTCTTTAAGGATGACTATCTCCATAAAGGTATGTATGCTGTATGCCCAATAAAGAATTTGACAAATTTTGAGGTTAAGTTTCATTTTCAGATTGAACGCTCGAAAAATATTGAAATCTATTTTAATTTTATATCACTACTTACCCCTTTCAAAATTGTTTTACAAGCTTTTTTACCTGGTTTAAAGTTCTCGACAACAAATCTTTGATGAATAAAATCTCAAACGTCTGTGTCAGTGAACATAGGTTAGTATAAGTTACTGCCATTTTGGCGCTTCGATCTTAAAATCAATCGCGTATTAGAGCTAATCGATCAAACCCTATATCAATCAATGTATTCGTTAGGGAACGTTCTATCCAAATCTGTAAAAATACACAGGGTGTTCCATTTAAAATATATAAGCTGTGGTAAATATCTCTTTTTTGGGATACCTTGTGTATATAAATTTGCCATCGGAAAAACCACAGCTAAAAACAAAAATTGACGTGTCCGAGCGTTTTCCCGATTTTCTTTCCAATTTTTATTTAATTTATGCGTGAATTTTGGCCCTCGCTGTATATTAGTCGTAGATAAATCAATTTACCTGTTGTAACTAGTTACATTATATGTCAAATCATACAAAAACTGGCTCTATTCTGCAAAGTTCTGCACACTCAAAGTTTGTTACAGTTGCAGGTTTATTTGGGACTACATCACCTGTAAAATAATAAAAAACAGGAAACCAAAAGTATTCAAATTAAATAATCACGGTATAGTATCAAGGCAAACTTCTAAAGTTTTCCCCAAAAAACCACTGTACCTATAAGATGCAATAAAATAATAGTTGATGAATAAACTGAATTTTACCGTGGTTTTTCAGTATTATTCAAAGTTGTGTAATATTACAAATTGTATTCTGATATAAGTCTAAATAAAATAATTATAATAAAATTTAAATGAAAATAAACACTTAAGTAGCTTTTTTCCATACGTTTTCAGGTGCTCCTCAACTCTTCGTCAGTAGAAAGTTTTGATTAGATATTTTTGTCAGGTTGCCATTTTTTTCGTCGTTGATTATTTAATTTGAATATTTTTGGTTCCCTGTTTTTTATTATTTTACAGGTGCTGTAGTCCCAAATAAAACTGCAAATTAATCATGAAAATCCACCACAAATAAGTTACAGACATTATTAAAGTTTGTTTGTTTAATCTGAATTAACCGGTATTTTTACCATTCTTTGTGAATCGTAGGTATGCTATAACCTTTTATTTTTAACTGTTGAAACAATGGTTTTGCTATTGCAGTTTTTAGTGTTAATCTTGTAATTCAGGTGCTATTGTCTTTCTAATAGAAAAAAACAGAATAAGTGCCCTGAACATAATACATACCATGCCTTTTGTTGTTAAAAAATTTATGAATAGGTATTTCAAACATGCACCTTATATATTTTAATTTCGCAGATAATTTAAAGCCCAGTACGTGGTCCTACCTATATAACGCCCAGAAGCATGTGCTGTGTATTGTATAGTAGGGGTCATTTAAAAAGCCCTTGTAGACGTAATTTCACAGATTTGCAAGGTTTTAGAACCTAATAGCAACATGAATCGTACACAATTCTTAATGTGCCTTAGTAGGCAAGAAAAAGTTGGTAAATTATTTAATTTATATTTCTATACTCATCTCTATTACGTTGGAGTGTATTATCTCATAAACCACTCAAAATCAGTATCTAAACTGATTATAAAACAAAAAACAAGTATTGCATGACATGGCTTCGATTTCGCGCTCTTTTTAAGTTTACGCATAGACCAGTCGCCGACCGCCGACTACACGTCTGCGGGCACGCCGAACATAAATTACATTCTTTATCTAACTACAAATTATATTAGCATTAGTATTAAAGCTGTGCTCGAATAAGTAACCTTCTAATGAAACTTCAAAATTTCACAGTACGTTCTTTCAGCGTTGCTATAAAATTGATGCAGATATTTGTTGGCAAATAGAGGTTCTAAAGTCATGAGGTTTTAAAGAGGTGTTTTGAAATACTGCTGTTTACAGTGGATATATACAGGGTGTAACACTTTTAAATCCGGTAGTTTCAGACTCGACAGATCTCTGAAAAACAATAACTTTATGGCGTATAACATTTTTTTAAAGGGGCATAGTTCTGAAGATACAGAGCGTTAAATAATATATTTTTTAAGGTTTTCGCGGAATACTTCAAAGCGGCTATTGAGTTCGAGTTATTTACGTTATACACACGGCTATACAGAACTTCGTCATTGTATGTTACTGGTAAATCGAGAAATCGAGAGAAATTTGAGAATACTTACTTTTTGATGTATAACATTCTTTTGTAAGGTGCGTAGTTTTAAACATACAGAGAGTTACAATTTTCTAGAGAATTAAATCCTAATATTCAACGGCCTTATTACCAAAATCATGACCTTTAAAAGCAATGTTATACGTCAATACAGGATTTTCAGTAACATGGGTACGAACAAAGCCGAAGTTCTGTATACCCGTGGGGGTACGCAAATAACTCTAACTTATGCCTCTGAAAATATTAAAAATTTCAAAAAAGCACTTGACAAATTTTTACTAAGAGTATGACAATTTGTAAAAATATAAAATTAACTCGAAATATCTTTAACACAGAATTATCAAAGCTACAAGGAGTCAAAAAAGTTGTTTCGAATTAATTTTTTCTAATAATTTTTTTTGGGAGTGTACCAATTTCCTTCAAATTTGGCACACGTATTCATTTGTGTGCACATTCTGTATTTGACGCATATCGTCCAATGCCAAAAGTCCTTAACAGTCTTAAGGTTTTAAAGAATAGCATACTTTTTTTGTTTCAACATTTGTCGCTAATTTGAAAGCGAAAGCTTTACTACTGATATAAACAAGTGTACAATCAGGATTGTAATATTGTGTTCTAGTGAAAATAATCAGACTCGCCTAGTTATTAGCTCTTAGAATGTTACTTCTATTTTATATTATAAAATAATTATTATTTTTTATCCTATATTCTAAGGATTGATGTATAAAATTTCCGTTAAATAGTCGTTACATTCGTTATAAAGAATTGTCCCATTTTATGTCTAACGGTTCTTAACGTACTAATTGTTTGTGATTTTGTCACGTTCTTGACAGAGAATAGTGAAGTTCGATTCGACCCCAGAGTCAGTAGTTGTAAGACAAAAGTTGCGCCTCTTTACAGTACCTACTGTAAAGAGGCGCAACGGCTGTCATGAAACTGTCATAATTGCTTAGCAGTACTTACTAAAATTTAAAATTCTATTAAAAAATATTAGTACAATAATGAGGACAATGGTTAAACAGGGTAATCTCAACATTCGTTGGGTGATCTCATCTTTGGTATTAAATTCTTAATTTCCAACTACTTTCACACAAAAAAGGTATAGCTACCTATCTTACTTTACGAAAGTAGATGTCTCGCACCGTTTTTGAGATATTTGGCTCTGAAACTTCCAATGCCAGTAAAATAGTAAACATTATTAAAAAATAAGCGTTTTTGGCAGTAATTGCTCAAAATGTACGACTCTAACATCTACGAAGGCGTAGAAGGGCCACAATAAAAATAAAAATTTTAAAATTTAAAATTCTGACTTTTATCTTAGAATTCTGACTTTTATCTCAGAATTCTGACTTTTATCTCAGAATTCTGACTTATAACTCAGAATTCTGACTTTTATCTCAGAATTCTGACTTAGATCTCAGAATTCTGACTTTTATCTCAGAATTGTGAGATGAAAGATCGATTTGTATAAGAAACGCTTGGTAAAGCGCATTTTCCTATTAGTTGGCGATGTATTAGTGTCTGCAATGTATTTAGAAATAATATGTATATATAGCTATATATATATATATATATCCCGAGGGGGTGAGGGGAGGGTAGATCTGGATGTCGCGCGCTCAAGAATAAAGATGGCGGCTAGCTATTGATGTGTATTAATAATTAAAAATATTAATTATAATTAAGAATATTAAATAAGTACAGGGTGATTCACTTTCGAGTGTGTAACATGGGTATCTCGCTTATTATAAAAGATAGACTGTAGGTTTAAATTCGGCAAAGTTGCGGAATTTTGTGCTCAATAAGTTGGCGCAAACAAAACCCCCATATCTGCTTTTGTTTTTGAGTAAGAGGCAAAAACAAATTTTTTCCGGTTTTCGTTTTCTGGCCATAACTTCTATATTTTTGAAAATATAGGCTTATCGTTTTCACATTATTAGGACACTTTCTTGAGACAAACACAATGCCGTAAACCGTTTTTGAAAAAAATGTCACTTCTATTGTAAATCATCGTCAACTTTACTTTTTCTTATGGGCGCCATATTAATGTTTCTCATATTTGAATAAACCGATTTTTTCTGAATACAACAATATAATATATGTTAATATTTGCCTAAAAAATAAGGGCATTATGAAGGAAAATAGGTATTTTTTTTGAAAATGTCTAGTTAGCCATGCCCATGACAGTTAATTCTTGACAAACCACAAATGTCACTTATAATTTTTATAAATTGCATCTGTGGAGTACCTTTTACATTGACTAACGATGTATTCAACCGAAGAGAAACAAGATATTATAGATATTTATTACAGATGTAACAAAAATTTAAACAGAATAATTGAATATTTAAACACATGACAACCTGAAAGATGACAACCATGCAAGACATATATTACTAAACTGCACTGTAATTTATGTCTTGCATGGTTGTCATCTTTCAGAATATGTGTTTAAATATTCTTCAATTGTTCTGTTTAAATTTTTGTTACATCTGTAATAAATATCTATAATATCTTGTTTCTCTTCGGTTGAATACATCGTTAGTCAATGTAAAAAGTACTCCACAGATGCAGTTTATAAAAATTATAAGTGACATTTGTGGTTTGTCAAGAACTGACTGTCATGGCCATGGCTAACTTGACATTTTCAAAAAAATACCTATTTTCCTTCATAATGCCCTTATTTTTTAGGCAAATATTAACATATATTATATTGTTGTATTCAGAAAAAATCGGTTTATTCAAATATGAGAAAAATTAATATGGTGCCCATAAGAAAAAATAAAGTTGACGTTGATTTACAATAGAAGTGACATTTTTTTAAAAAACGCTTTACGGCATCGTATTTGTCTCAAGAAAGTGTCCTAATAATGTGAAAACGATAAGCCAATATTTTCAAAAATATAGAAGTTATGGCCAGAAAACGAAAAACGGAAAAAATCTTTTTTTGCCTCTTACTCAAAAACAAAAGCAGATATGGAGGTTTTGTTTGCGCCAACTTATTGAGCACAAAATTCCGCAACTTTGCCGAATTTAAACCTACAGTCTATCTTTTATAATAAGCGAGATACCCATGTTACACACTCGAAAGTGAATCACACTGTACATGCTTCTCGAGGGGGGTGTTGATTTCAGAATGTGATTTATGATATGGCATTAATATATTATATGATTGGTGTCATCTAATATTAAAAGGATGTAAAAAAATAGAATAAAATTCATAATTAAGAAATTAATAATTTTTTACAATAATCCTCGAATAATATCATTTTCAATTTACGTAATTTTCCATATAGTATTTTTACGCAACTTTTTTTAAGATATCCCGTTATCTGACATACATTTTAAATTTCCTGAACTTTTTGAAGTAACCGAAAATACTCCACATAACACACTTATTGTTCACAGAGGCAATATTTTCGATGACATGATAAAAGCTTTTGAACAAAATTTTTTTGATGAAGGCTACTTTAGATTAGAACTCATCCTTCCGAAAGGTGAAAAAGAAGTGGCAGAAGATTTTGGTGGAGTTTGGCGAGATGTGTTGGCTGAGTTTTGGAATACTTTTTACGAAAAATGTACTGTCGGAACATCTATAACAATTCCTTATATTAGACATGACTTTGGGGAATGTCGGTGGAGAGCCATTGCCAAAATTTTATTAAGGGGGTTTACAATGGAAAAATATATACCTATTCAATTGAGCCCAGTTTTCTTGAAAATATTCTTCAATATGGATGTTTCCGATGACGATTTCATTAGAGATTTTTTTTTACTATATCTGTGAGACTGACCGAAAAGTTCTTGAGCGGGCTTTAGAAAATTTTGAAGAAGTTGATAAGGACGAAGTAATCGAAATTTTTACATCGTACGAATCTAAATGGCGCCCAAGTAAACATAATTTTAAAAAACTCCTGCGTGATACAGCTCATAAAGAGTTAATTCAGAAACCTGCATTTGTAGATAAGTGTTTCCAAAAACAATGGGAAAATAAATTGACAAATGCTGATGAAATTTTCGAATTATTCGAAAAAATTAAACCGACAGTAAAAAACTGTCTATGTAAAGTAGAAGTAGATGAAATAAATTTGACTAGTGAACAAAATACAGTTTTCAATTATTTAAAAAAGTTTATAAAAGAGGCAGACGAAAAAACAAGAGTTTTTAGCAAGAGTTAGCACCTACGACAGTGCTTTTCGTAGGTAGTAATACACCTCGAGCACGACCCAGACAAATTGTTGCCTGGTTGAATGGAGGTTTCTGCGAAGTTTTTCTTTTTGAATATCTTCCGCCTCCAGAAACACACTTGTTTTCAAGTAGTACAGCCTAGCCGGGCTTTTATAGTTTGCGATTATGCCGCTGGGTGGAGACACTTATGTCCTACTAGCAGAATGCTGACGGGCTTCTCTAAGTGTCTTTGCTGCCTGTGGTGTCATTGTGCTTATCTCGTACTGACGAAGCCTACCAGGCAGAAATTACGTACCCCAACCCCCAATTTTGACCACGCCATTTGAAAGAGCGTATCATTCTACATACGCATCATGAAAAATTATGGTGTTACATAACAAAAATTTCAAGAAAATAATGTTTGAAGATCTTAAAATTGAATTTTCACAATACCGACAATGATAATGATTATGTAAAAAATCGACTAAATTAAATGTTCAAATTGTGCACTGTTGGCTGCCTGACAGTAGCCAAGATGATTAATAAATTCTTTTTGGACATTATCTATAACTTCAGGAGGTATACGATGTATCTCGTGACGAATTCTTGCTTTTAAATCTTCTAAATTAACCGGTCTAGTAATGTATACTTTACTTTTTAAGTATCCCCACAAGAAATAATCTAGGGGAGTAGTTATAACTATGATGATACGGGATCAAAACCCCATGTATTTTCTTATGGAGGTTCATATTAGCGAAAAAGTAGCGTTCAAGGTCACACACTGCGAGATCGACTGAGGTCTGGCGACACCTGTGCGGAAGTCGGCACATTGTCTTTCTCTATTATACTTACTCGTTATAGTTTTATAGAAGGTTCATATTAGCGTTGAAGGTCTCACATTGCGATCGACTATGGGTTGATCAGGGTATCGCAGTAGACAGCTGATTACCGTTTGCCTATTATACTTACTTATATATTTTTCTTATGGATATTCATTCTAGCCTTCAAGGTTGACACACAGCTATTCATCTAAGAGATGTTAAAGATGGTGCAGTAGAAGCTACCAATCATATTATTTTTATAACTCATTGTAAGTAAAGTAAAACAGATTGATGTATTACCATAATATTTATTTAGTGCCTTAAAGAATTTACAATACATTTTTATAGAAAATTTACACTACAATCATATATTTAATGAATAATGTCCCAATGGTAGAGTATTCACAGATCCTTCAATCAAATGTCTTTTATCATCATAAGGAGAGAGGGCTTTTTTCGTCTGTTGTATGCTATATAATACATAGTTTTTGGACTTAATCAGGTTCAACATAGCTTTCAATATCCTTCTCCAAACAGTGTAAGTAATCATCAAATGTTATGCATGATTTAATCACACTCTTTTTGATTCCCTTAATCTTTTTCATTATTCCTTGATTAGATAGAAGCATCGCCATTTCTTTGTCACAGATACCTTTGTCTTCAAGTTGTTCACGATATTGGTTTTCTTCTTGCTTAGTCCTTTGTACTTTCAGACAGTACATCTTAACTCTCAAGCCAATAAAACATGTCATAATACGCCCATTATTCTCATCTTTCATCATACCCAGAACTTTTTTATTAACTCGAGGTATATGGTATCTATTGTTTTCTGGATAATCACTAGTGTCAAAATGTTCATAACAGTCTTGTTTTAGGATATTATACACATCTTCATGTTTTATTTCATAAACAAGCGAGTCAGTGTCAGTATAAGCAGGCACACAATATGCAAATCTCTCTTGCATATAATTATAATGAAAATCATAGATAGTTGTCTTAGCAAGGTCCAGTATACACATTCCTACATATATTGGTTTATTAAAGTAAACTTTACTTTTTGATAGTTCTATAGCCACAAGGTTCTCATGAAATATAGTGATACTTTTGAAAAGAGGGTTGGCGATGTAGGCTGCCGCACCATACCTTGAATCCCATTTTGTTATCAACTTAATATTGCTATGTTTACGTATATTCTCCATAGTCTTTCCAAAAACTGCATTATTCATAAGTTTAAACAGGTTCTTTTCAAAATCATTTTTAGCAGTCTATCTTAACTTTGTGTTTAAATCTATATAGGGTTTAAGCCATAGCGCTTGATTAAATTTGAGAATTCTATGTATTTTTTTCAGTTTCACGCCGAGTTTCAGAACCTGTTTGAGATTTCGGTAATGTAGGATGTATTCGTGCTTGTCAAATAAAGTGGCCAGAAGTTTTTTGTTTTTAGATTTTTCTTTATCTTCGAAGGATCTTGCAGGATCATAATGTTCCGGACAAGGCGGTAGATCAGCAAGTTTATTATGTAGCTCTTTAGGTATTTCTAAATCAACTTGTAAAATATATCCTTCATCGGCAGTATCATCTATGTTTTCCAGTTTGAAATTGATTATATCTACCTCTTCTAACCATTTAAATCCTCCATATGGTAAGTATTGAGACATTGCCCAGCCATATTGATTGTTTATATCAAAGTACATTAAATAAACATCTTCTTTTGTAGGATCATATTCTGGCATATATTTATTATTAGCCTTTGCAAACCTTTTTGAACATTGGCTTAGTCCCCCTCTGACACCCTGCTCAATAAACATCACCATATCGATGTCGGTGAGAAGTTCAAGTTCAATGTTTGTATACTTCAGCATGCAATCCCATGTGTAGCCCGGCAGAGTATAGTATTTTTCTACCGCTAAATTATAGGTTTTCATAGAAGTTTTGCGAAACTGTTCAAAAACATCTGCCAACAATAAAACGTCCGTCTTTAGATATAGATCAGAATAATCTTGTAAAGTATTGCATGAGAAGCTTTTCCACACTTCTTGAGCATGTTCATAGGATACAGATGTTATATTTACACCATTAAGATGGTTATAGAATTCTCCCGATCCCTAGCAGTCTCCTTTCTTGTTGTGTAACCATCACCACTGATTACCATAGCTTTAATTATTTCTCTAAAAGACTTCGCTTGACCTAGGCAGGTAGTTAAATGTGCTTTTTGCGGTATTGATGTTTCAACCTCCAAAGCTTTATCAATTTTTCTGATGGCCACATTACATTGTTTCAAAGCTGCTCGGATAGCATTACTATCACCATCCAATTCAGAGTTATACGCCACTTCCGTAGGCCATTAATTAAAACAGTTGCAAAAGACATTATAAATTTTATTCAAATCAGTACGAAGTGAACACTTTTACGAAATATCAACAACTGACGACTTGTTGTTAATACGCAGTATTTATAATACATATTAAAGTCACGTGGTCATCAGTGCATATCTTCAATTTTCCATCTCTCTCTCTTTCTCTCTCTCTCTCTCGGTGTGGGTGTTTTTCATTTTTGGTATTTTTTAAAATTTACCTATTCGTATGAGTATTTGGTTCAACTAATATATCCACAACCAAAAATTCATTCAGAATGTGTCAGTGACAAATAGAACCAGGTAAATTCCATATATTTTAAAGATTAACTTTATCAGTATCTCTGAATAATAAATATCCTTCCTTATCAAAATTATTTAAAGTAAAAATAAATCCTAATACAAAAAGTATTCAATAAGATACTAAGCAGCCTATAAGATAGTTAAGAAAATTATAGTAAATAGGTGTAATATTATTTCATTATTGAGGAACAAAGCTGGATAAAAATATTTTAGAATTAAAGAGTAACATATTTATTTTTCTCTAATCGGTTTAGTCAATGACTTGGAGATCCATGCGTATATACCTAGCTTTTTTTGTTTGCGCTTGCCTCTTTTGTAGGGAGGGCTTAACAACGCAAAAAGCTGATACTGTTGCTGCTGTAGAGAAGCGTGCAGGACCGTGTCATCAACATTTTTACATCGTCTTAGCAAGACGACAACCCATTAGAGACCCAAAAATATAATTTATCCATACTTTACTTTTTCTATTATATCAATTTAGAACATACTATTTTACTCTAATACACGTTTCTGATAATGTGGAACTACTTAATTAACCGATAATAAATATGTTTTGATAATTTTAATTTAGTCTTGTCAAAACTCTATTCTACAGATCACCTGCCGTGATATATACAGCGTCGCATCGGTACTTTGCCACCAGAGCGCCACGAATAGTTTTCAACAAGAATAAAAAAAATTGCAAAACACCTTTGTCTATTTAAATCATTAACATAGGGCAGCATATATATATATATATATAGTAATACTTTTGAAGTGTTTTAGTTGCTGTCATTCGAAGAGCAACACATCTAAAGATTTTTCATACTTACCTCTCCTTCACACGATCCCCGCATAAGAGCCCGCCCCTATTGGAATAATTCTAGAAAATGTTTTTGCTGCTAGGTAACAGTCCCTAAAAACAAGGAAAACAACTATATCAAATTTATTATTGAAATATGTCTTATGACATATAAAACGTATGAATATAAGTTATTACTGCAATATGTCGAGATATATTGGAACATAACCAATACATTTCAAGCTACTTATTTTGTCAAGTATTTATACAAATGATCAGCTCATAATAAAAGCGCCAGAATAGTTGCCTACTCGAGTAAGTAGCTGCACAAAGTTTAGATATCAAAAATATGGGGAAAAAATTAAGCTGCTACTCTGAAATTGCTAAATCGATAGTTGATAACAATGATGCAACAGTCTGGTATATTTAGACATGTAGGTAAATGTCTAATCAGATACAGCCTTAGTGGTTTTGCATTTTCTTTTTATATATAAAATTGAAGAACTGTTTTGTCTTGCCTACTAGTTTTAGCTGCTACGGTTTTTCTGCCAAGTTTTATAAATACTGCAAGTGATCAGTATTTTAAATAATATAGTTATATTAAGTCTGAGGGGAATTTATTCTACGAAACCAGCATAACCGATAAAACCTAAAATGGTTTTTTACAATACCATAGCATAAATAAAAAAGGAATAGTATTCTTATGAAAGTAGGAATATTTTGATAACTAAATCGAAAATAATTGAAATGAGTATGGTTTTGAGATGTTTCTAAAATATTTACCTAAGGTATAATAATCATAGGAACCACAGGAACCTCAGCTATTGATTAATGCTCTCTCAATACATTACCAGTATAAAACATCACAATAATCAAACTGTTTATTTTTATTATATTTATACATAGATAAATTGGAAGTGGTTGAAACTACTAGCTTATTTAATATTGATATGCCCAGAACAACATTAGCAACATTTTCAAGGGTGCTTTTTATTTTAAATCAAGACCTATACTTCTGAAAATATATTTTCATACCATTCCGAATGTTTTCTTAGAAGAAAACATTCTCAGTATGTACATAATAATGATTTCTTTATTTATTTTTTACTTTTTAAATAATGAAAACTGAACATAACAAAATATAAAGAACTACCTATATACTGATAGGTAGATAGGTGCTAAAAAGTTATAGATCTTAAAACATCATATCTTCTGGGACCAAAGTACAAAATTATTCACAACTATAATACTCAACTACTATATTCAACTATAAAAAGATTATTTTATTTAATTTTTACGGAAATCAACTACTATATTCAACTATAAAAAGATTATTTTATTTAATTTTTACGGAAATCAATGTAATATTAAATAAAAAACATGAGAAAGACATTTTAGCACTTACTTAAATGCTCAAGTTTTCAGCATTAAAAACGGTATAAGATACTAACAAAAAAAAAATAAATGAAAACAAAATATTCTCTCTCCATATAATTTGAGAATCAGTTAGTAGCATTTTAATTTTTAATTTATTAGGAAGTATAATATTTGGAGACTTAACATGTTACATTATATTTGTCAAACGACGCATGAAAATCATTCTTATGTCGAGTATCCCTGCTAAGAATATTTTTGTTTAATACAAATTTACTCTTATTTAAATAATCATACATATACAACTCATATATATATATATATATACACAACGAGTATATATGCGTTAAACATTCCATTAAACTCCAAAATCTCTAAAAATGTCTTTACAACCGGGGATACTGGGTACTTCTAGAACGGGCAAATAATGGGTACAATAATAATTGTATAACTAGCGAGACTAATACCTACGCTAAGTTAACCACCCCAAGACCATGCAGAATACTAGATGTTTTTGTGCAATTAATAAAGATACAGAAATAAGGGGTGTAAAAAAATAAACAAAATATATGATAGAGTATAATCTATATTTTGTTGTAGGTGTTGTAGGTATCCAATATGAAAGCTATAAAAATAAACAAAGTACAAGCGTCTTTCAATTCTTTTAAAAACACATGGCAAATGTATATATTTATGGTTTTCCAAAAATATAAAATAGAAAAAATGAATACCTACATTAGTGCCTATAATAAACAATGAAGTAGCAAAAATACCTATTGTCCAGAAAATGTTGTATTGATAAAGAATCGGAGATAAATTTAACTAAAAGTAAGAGAAAAGAAAGCCTGTTTTTACATCCCTACTTATTATATTATTAATAAATTCCTAGATTCAGCTTTGTTATAGGTACTAGTTCAGCATTATATTTTTTTAAAAGCGAGCCAAAAATATATTATATGAAGAGTATGTCAATTCATTTAAAATTAACGATATTCATTTTATTCATTATATTGTTTTTAAATATACAATGAGAAGCCTAATACCAACAACAATTATAAAAAACAAGCTTTGCTTATTTACTATTACTACATCATATTATTATTACGAAGCTCTCCTTCCTAAGTACCTTTTATTACGCCAAGTTAAACGTCTTATACATTATAAAAATATTTACCGAAATTTCTCATTCTCTCTCACGACATATTTTAATTTGTAATCCATAATTAGTCACTATGACATAATGTTACAAACATGTGCAAACACACTTTTTCACACTCGGTTACACCTGAGTGTGTACTTAAAATTCATTTACCACAGAAAAAATTCAACATAAGTATATACGCTAACATTTGATGGTGCGGTTCTAAAGTAACATCGGTCGAGTAAAGTGAAGTATTTTAGTGTTTTTGTACGAGGTTTTCAGTTTAGCGTACCTATGTAACAGAAAACAAACAGGATCATATAAAATGTGTAAAGTACCTTAATAATAAAAACCATGCTTAATTTCTTAAATTTAGGTATCGTTCAAAAATATAAAAAATATGATTTTCAAGTTATATATCAAGAAATTTGTGCATCTATAGCTGCTTTACTAGAAATCAGAAAACCCTATAAACAGATAAAATTCAAACGGTGGTACCTTAATATAATACAGCTCAGTAAAATATTGTAGAATCACGGACTAACTATATCCAACCACACCACAATATAATACCTATTACATTATCATAAATATTGCAACTGTTAGTTCAAGTTGAAACATTATGGGTCACCAATTTACCAGTAATTAGAAGAGTTTATCTAAATTAACATTTATTTGTTATTAATATATCAACACTAGCAAAAACATATATTACCTACCTACTTTTTATTTTAAAAATTACCCACACTTTTGCTTTTACACAACTCATCTAATTTTTTATTACTATTTGAATAGAAACCATAAGTTGGTTTCTAAAGCACTAAGATAAAATTCCAATAATAATAACAATCTAAACAAGCTTATTCATAGCTTTCTAGCTAATTTTTCAGCACAATTCACGAGGATATTTAAGTTTTTCTAATTCATTTAACGTCACGTTATTTTCAGATGAAAACCGTATATAATGAACATAGACCTTTGTCTTATAAATCTATGATAATGGATCACGCACTCACTTATACAAGCATTTCAGTAAATACCTAGGTTAACTAAAAATGTTCTAATATAAGCCAGTATCCGCATAGGACATTCGATTTCGATGTGTAAAATAAACACTGTTTAATAATAATATAATTTAGTGATTGTATAAATTTTAGTATAATTTTTATGTTTTACCTTTTTATTCTACCGATGCTATTAAAGTTTAAGCCAGACTATTATCTAAGAGAGGAGACGAACAAAATATAATAGTGTCTGCTCTGATGCAATACTGTTAACAGAGTCAGGGACTCATCTACTCAACCCGCTGTATATACCCGCCACACCGAAATTTGACCTGTCGAGACAAGTAGGTTTATTAGCGACACTCTGTCGCCATATGGAGAAGGGGTTCATCACCCTAAGAGGCCGGTCTAACTGACCTTGATTGACTAACCCGCTGATACGTTAGGTGCACAGACCGGAAAGGTTTCAAAAATGTATGTTATGTAAGATGTAAGAATAACCTTTCCGGTCTGTGCACCTAACGTATCAGCGGGTTAGTCAATCAAGGTCAGTTAGACCGGCCTCTTAGGGTGATGAACCCCTTCTCCATATGGCGACAGAGTGTCGCTAATAAACCTACTTGTCTCGACAGGTCAAATTTCGGTGTGGCGGGTATATACAGCGGGTTGAGTAGATGAGTCCCTGACTCTGTTAACAGTATTGCATCAGAGCAGACACTATTATATTTTGTTCGTCTCCTCTCTTAGATAATAGTCTGGCTTAAACTTTAATAGCATCGGCAGAATAAAAAGGTAAAACATAAAAATTATACTAAAATTTATACAATCACTAAATTATATTATTATTAAACAGTGTTTATTTTACACATCGAAATCGAATGTCCTATGCGGATACTGGCTTATATTAGAACATTTTTAGTTAACCTAGGTATTTACTGAAATGCTTGTATAAGTGAGTGAATGATCCATTATCATAGATTTATAAGACAAAGTCTATGTTCATTATATACGGTTTTCATCTGAAAATAACGTGACGTTAAATGAATTAGAAAAACTTAAATATCCTCGTGAATTGTGCTGAAAAATTAGCTAGACAGCTATGAATAAGCTTGTTTAGATTGTTATTATTATTGGAATTTTATCTTAGTGCTTTAGAAACCAACTTATGGTTTCTATTCAAATAGTAATAAAAAATTAGATGAGTTGTGTAAAAGTAAAAGTGTGGGTAATTATTAAGATAAAAAGTAGGTAGGTAATACATGTTTTTGCTAGTGTTGATATATTAATAACAAATAAATGTTAATTTAGATAAACTCTTCTAATTACTGGTAAATTGGTGACCCATAATGTTTCAACTTGAACTAACAGTTGCAATATTTATGATAATGTAATAGGTATTATATTGTGGTGTGGTTGGAAATAGTTAGTCCGTGATTCTACAATATTTTACTGAGCTGTATTATATTAAGGTACCACCGTTTGAATTTTATCTGTTTATAGGGTTTTCTGATTTCTAGTAAAGCAGCTATAGGTGCACAAATTTCTTGATATATAACTTGAAAATCATATTTTTTATATTTTTGAACGATACCTAAATTTAAGAAATTAAGCATGGTTTTTATTATTAAGGTACTTTACACATTTTATATGATCCTGTTTGTTTTCTGTTACATAGGTACGCTAAACTGAAAACCTCGTACAAAAACACTAAAATACTTCACTTTACTCGACCGATGTTACTTTAGAACCGCACAATCAAATGTTAGCGTATATACTTATGTTGAATTTTTTCTGTGGTAAATGAATTTTAAGTACACACTCAGGTGTAACCGAGTGTGAAAAAGTGTGTTTGCACATGTTTGTAATATTATGTCATAGTGACTAATTATGGATTACAAATTAAACTATGTCGTGAGAGAGAATGAGAAATTTCGGTAAATATTTTTATAATGTATAGGACGTTTAACTTGGCGTAATATAAGGTACTTAGGAAGGAGAGCTTAGTAATAATAATATGATGTAGTAATAGTAAATAAGCAAAGCTTGTTTTTTATAATTGTTGTTGGTATTAGGCTTCTCATTGTATATTTAAAAACAATATAATGAATAAAATGAATATCGTTAATTTTAAATGAATTGACATACTCTTCATATAATATATTTTTGGCTCGCTTTTAAAAAAATATAATGCTGAACTAGTACCTATAACAAAGCTGAATCTAGGAATTTATTAATAATATAATAAGTAGGGATGTAAAAACAGGCTTTCTTTTCTCTTACTTTTAGTTAAATTTATCTCCGATTCTTTATCAATACAACATTTTCTGGACAATAGGTATTTTTGCTACTTCATTGTTTATTATAGGCACTAATGTAGGTATTCATTTTTTCTATTTTATATTTTTGGAAAACCATAAATATATACATTTGCCATGTGTTTTTAAAAGAATTGAAAGACGCTTGTACTTTGTTTATTTTTATAGCTTTCATATTGGATACCTACAACACCTACAACAAAATATAGATTATACTCTATCATATATTTTGTTTATTTTTTACACCCCTTATTTCTGTATCTTTATTAATTGCACAAAAACATCTAGTATTCTGCATGGTCTTGGGGTGGTTAACTTAGCGTAGGTATTAGTCTCGCTAGTTATACAATTATTATTGTACCCATTATTTGCCCGTTCTAGAAGTACCCAGTATCCCCGGTTGTAAAGACATTTTTAGAGATTTTGGAGTTTAATGGAATGTTTAACGCATATATACTCGTTGTGTATATATATATATATATATATATATATATATATATATATATATATATATATATATATATATATATGAGTTGTATATGTATGATTATTTCAATAAGAGTAAATTTGTATTAAACAAAAATATTCTTAGCAGGGATACTCGGCATAAGAATGATTTTCATGCGCCGTTTGACAAATATAATGTAACATGTTAAGTCTCCAAATATTATACTTCCTACTAAATTAAAAATTAAAATGCTACTAACTGATTCTCAAATTATATGGAGAGAGAATATTTTGTTTTCATTTATTTTTTTTTGTTAGTATCTTATACCGTTTTTAATGCTGAAAACTTGAGCATTTAAGTAAGTGCTAAAATGTCTTTCTCATGTTTTTTATTTAATATTACATTGATTTCCGTAAAAATTAAATAAAATAATCTTTTTATAGTTGAATATAGTAGTTGAGTATTATAGTTGTGAATAATTTTGTACTTTGGTCCCAGAAGATATGATGTTTTAAGATCTTATAACTTTTTAGCACCTATCTACCTATCAGTATATAGGTAGTTCTTTATATTTTGTTATGTTCAGTTTTCATTATTTAAAAAGTAAAAAATAAATAAAGAAATCATTATTATGTACATACTGAGAATGTTTTCTTCTAAGAAAACATTCGGAATAGTATGAAAATATATTTTCAGAAGTATAGGTCTTGATATAAAATAAAAAGCACCCTTGAAAATGTTGCTAATGTTGTTCTGGGCATATCAATATTAAATAAGCTAGTAGTTTCAACCACTTCCAATTTATCTATGTATAAATATAATAAAAATAAACAGTTTGATTATTGTGATGTTTTATACTGGTAATGTATTGAGAGAGCATTAATCAATAGCTGAGGTTCCTGTGGTTCCTATGATTATTATACCTTAGGTAAATATTTTAGAAACATCTCAAAACCATACTCATTTCAATTATTTTCGATTTAGTTATCAAAATATTCCTACTTTCATAAGAATACTATTCCTTTTTTATTTATGCTATGGTATTGTAAAAAACCATTTTAGGTTTTATCGGTTATGCTGGTTTCGTAGAATAAATTCCCCTCAGACTTAATATAACTATATTATTTAAAATACTGATCACTTGCAGTATTTATAAAACTTGGCAGAAAAACCGTAGCAGCTAAAACTAGTAGGCAAGACAAAACAGTTCTTCAATTTTATATATAAAAAGAAAATGCAAAACCACTAAGGCTGTATCTGATTAGACATTTACCTACATGTCTAAATATACCAGACTGTTGCATCATTGTTATCAACTATCGATTTAGCAATTTCAGAGTAGCAGCTTAATTTTTTCCCCATATTTTTGATATCTAAACTTTGTGCAGCTACTTACTCGAGTAGGCAACTATTCTGGCGCTTTTATTATGAGCTGATCATTTGTATAAATACTTGACAAAATAAGTAGCTTGAAATGTATTGGTTATGTTCCAATATATCTTGACATATTGCAGTAATAACTTATATTCATACGTTTTATATGTCATAAGACATATTTCAATAATAAATTTGATATAGTTGTTTTCCTTGTTTTTAGGGACTGTTACCTAGCAGTAAAAACATTTTCTAGAATTATTCCTATAGGGGCGGGCTCTTATGTGGGGATCGTGTGAAGGAGAGGTAAGTATGAAAAATCTTTAGATATGTTGCTCTTCGAATGACAGCAACTAAAACACTTCAAAAGTATTACTATATATATATATATATATGCTGCCCTATGTTAATGATTTAAATAGACAAAGGTGTTTTGCAATTTTTTTTATTCTTGTTGAAAAATATTCGTGGCGCTCTGATGGCAAAGTACCGATGCGACGCTGTATATATCACGGCAGGTGATCTGTAGAATAGAGTTTTGACAAGCATAAATTAAAATTATCAAAACATATTTATTATCGGTTAATTAAGTAGTTCCACATTATCAGAAACGTGTATTAGAGTAAAATAGTATGTTCTAAATTGATATAATAGAAAAAGTAAAGTATGGATAAATTATATTTTTGGGTCTCTAATGGGTTGTCGTCTTGCTAAGACGATGTAAAAATGTTGATGACACGGTCCTGCACGCTTCTCTACAGCGGGAACAGTATCAGCTTTTTGCGTTTTTAAGCCCTCCCTACAAAAGAGGCAAGCGCAAACAAAAAAAGCTAGGTATATACGCATGGATCTCCAAGTCATTGACTAAACCGATTAGAGAAAAATAAATATGTTACTCTTTAATTCTAAAATATTTTTATCCAGCTTTGTTCCTCAATAATGAAATAATATTACACCTATTTACTATAATTTTCTTAACTATCTTATAGGCTGCTTAGTATCTTATTGAATACTTTTTGTATTAGGATTTATTTTTACTTTAAATAATTTTGATAAGGAAGGATATTTATTATTCAGAGATACTGATAAAGTTAATCTTTAAAATATATGGAATTTACCTGGTTCTATTTGTCACTGACACATTCTGAATAAATTTTTGGTTGTGGATATATTAGTTGAACCAAATAGGTACTCATACGAATAGGTAAATTTTAAAAAATACCAAAAATGAAAAACACCCACACCGAGAGAGAGAGAGAGAGAGAGATGGAAAATTGAAGATATGCACTGATGATCACGTGACTTTAATATGTATTATAAATACTGCGTATTAACAACAAGTCGTCAGTTGTTGATATTTCGTCAAAGTGTTCACTTCGTACTGATTTGAATAAAATTTATAATGTCTTTTGCAACTGTTTTAATTAATGGCCTACGGAAGTTGGCGTATAACTCTGAATTGGATGGTGATAGTAATGCTATCCGAGCAGCTTTGAAACAATGTAATGTGGCCATCAGAAAAATTGATAAAGCTTTGGAGGTTGAAACATCAATACCGCAAAAAGCACATTTAACTACCTGCCTAGGTCAAGCGAAGTCTTTTAGAGAAATAATTAAAGCTATGGTAATCAGTGGTGATGGTTACACAACAAGAAAGGAGACTGCTAGAGATCGGGTTAAATGGGAATCTGTTAGGTCTGCGTTCAAAACCCGAGTTCAAAGTGCAGTAATTACCAATATGAAGCATACAGACTCGCGCCTATTTTTAGAGGATTGTTCTGTAATTTTTCAAAGACGTATACAAGATGCCTTGAGAAAAAATATAGCGTTAAAAGTAAATACCAGTTTTTGTGATTTATTTATCAAAGAATCGGCAGATATTATATTGGAGAATATTAAATTCATTAGTACCAAGAATTATGAGATTTATCAAAGTACTGATTTGAAGAAGTGGTTTAAAGACAACGTTCAGGAGCAGATTTTGAGAGAATTTGACAAATTCCAGGAACGTGGTAGTAATTGGGCGCTTAAATCAATTATCAATCTTCAAGTGAATATTAATAAACTAACTCCGCTATTGGGTTCATCATATATTGATTTACCACAAAAGATCGAAAGAAAAGAAGCTTGCGTCAATGTACAAAATCAAGATCAAGCGTGTTTTGCTTGGGCTGTTGTTAGTACTCTACATCCTGCTAATAGGAACTCAAATAGAGTGGCATCGTATCCTCACTACTCAAGGGTACTAAATATGGCTGAAATAAAATTTCCTATGACTTTGAAACAAATACCTAGATTTCAACGTCAAAACAATATTTCTATAAATGTGTATATACTGAAGAAAACAGTACAAGAGTTTGAAGTTTTACCTGTATTCCTTGCTGATGAAAAAAAGGAAAAACATATTAATCTGTTAATGGTTCAAGACCAATATTATAGCGAAGATGAAATTGTTAGTGGTAATATAGCTCCCACTAAATATCATTATGTATGGATTAAAAATTTATCTCGCCTAGTATTCAGTCAGCTTAGTAAAAATTGTAATGAAAAATATGTTTGTGACAGATGCTTCCACTATTACCACAGCAAAAAAAAATTGGATCTTCATTCAAGAGATTGTAAAAAACTTAACGATTGCGTAGTTCCCAAGATACCGACTGAAGATAAAAAGCTGATACGGTTCAAAAATTATAATAATAAGGAAAGTAGTCATTTTGTGGTTTATGCAGATACTGAGTGTTTACTGGTACCGATAAATGATTCAACGGGGAAAAAATCACAGGAATATCAAAAACATGTACCCTACAGTGTGGGGTATTATGTGAAGTGTTCATATGATGACGGTCTCTCTTACTACAGATCTTATACTGGACATGACTGTATGCAATGGTTCATTAGAGAGCTACATCAACTTGCTAAAGATGTTGAAACTGTATTCTTATGTCCACTGCCTATGGAACAACTGACATCAGAACAACTGAAAGAATATTATGAAGGTGATATATGTCATATATGTGAAAATGTGATACAACAAGGGCAAAAGAAAGTTAGAGATCATTGCCATGTCACTGGAAAATATAGAGGTATAGCACATGAGGACTGTAACATTAATTTTCAAGATAGCCATATAATTCCCGTTGTATTACACAATATGGGTTCCTATGATGGACATTTGATCATTGAAGCACTAGCTGAAGTTGAGGGGAGAATTGAGCTCCTGCCCGTTAACAAAGAAAATTATATATCCTTCACTAAGAAGATAAACAATAATCTAGTTAGCTTCAGATTTATTGATTCATTCAGGTTCCTAGCAAGCAGTTTAGATAAACTAGCATCAAATTTAGACGCATATCCGATTCTTAAATCAGAATTTTTAAATATAACTGAAGAACAGTTTAACTTACTATGTAGGAAGGGTGTATTTCCTTATGATTATATGGATAATTGGTCGAAGTTAAAAGAAGAATGTATTCCTCCAAAAAAGCAATTCTATAACCATCTTAATGGTGTAAATATAACATCTGTATCCTATGAACATGCTCAAGAAGTGTGGAAAAGCTTCTCATGCAATACTTTACAAGATTATTCTGATCTATATCTAAAGACGGACGTTTTATTGTTGGCAGATGTTTTTGAACAGTTTCGCAAAACTTCTATGAAAACCTATAATTTAGCGGTAGAAAAATACTATACTCTGCCGGGCTACACATGGGATTGCATGCTGAAGTATACAAACATTGAACTTGAACTTCTCACCGACATCGATATGGTGATGTTTATTGAGCAGGGTATCAGAGGGGGACTAAGCCAATGTTCAAAAAGGTTTGCAAAGGCTAATAATAAATATATGCCGAATATGATCCTACAAAAGAATATGTTTATTTAATGTACTTTGATATAAACAATCAATATGGCTGGGCAATGTCTCAATACTTACCATATGAAGGATTTAAATGGTTAGAAGAGGTAGATATAATCAATTTCAAACTGGAAAACATAGATGATACTGCCGATGAAGGATATATTTTACAAGTTGATTTAGAAATACCTAAAGAGCTACATAATAAACTTGCTGATCTACCGCCTTGTCCGGAACATTATGATCCTGCAAGATCCTTCGAAGATCAAGAAAAATCTAAAAACAAAAAACTTCTGGCCACTTTATTTGACAAGCACGAATACATCCTACATTACCGAAATCTTAAACAGGTTCTGAAACTCGGCGTGAAACTGAAAAAAATACATAGAATTCTCAAATTTAATCAAGCGCCATGACTTAAACCCTATATAGATTTAAACACAAAGTTAAGACAGACTGCTAAAAATGATTTTGAAAAGAACCTGTTTAAACTTATGAATAATGCAGTTTTTGGAAAGACTATGGAGAATATACGTAAACATAGCAATATTAAGTTGATAACAAAATGGGATACAAGGTATGGGTGCCGCAGCCTACATCGCCAACCCTCTTTTCAAAAGTATCACTATATTTCATGAGAACCTTGTGGCTATAGAACTATCAAAAAGTAAAGTTTACTTTAATAAACCAATATATGTAGGAATGTGTATACTGGACCTTGCTAAGACAACTATCTATGATTTTCATTATAATTATATGCAAGAGAGATTTGCATATTGTGTGCCTGCTTATACTGACACTGACTCGCTTGTTTATGAAATAAAACATGAAGATGTGTATAATATCCTAAAACAAGACTGTTATGAACATTTTGACACTAGTGATTATCCAGAAAACAATAGATACCATATACCTCGAGTTAATAAAAAAGTTCTGGGTATGATGAAAGATGAGAATAATGGGCGTATTATGACATGTTTTATTGGCTTGAGAGCTAAGATGTACTGTCTGAAAGTACAAAGGACTAAGCAAGAAGAAAACCAATATCGTGAACAACTTGAAGACAAAGGTATCTGTGACAAAGAAATGGCGATGCTTCTATCTAATCAGGGAATAATGAAAAAGATTAAGGGAATCAAAAAGAGTGTGATTAAATCATGCATAACATTTGATGATTACTTACACTGTTTGGAGAAGGATATTGAAAGCTATGTTGAACAAAACCTGATTAAGTCTAAAAACCATGTATTATATAGCATACAACAGACGAAAAAAGCCCTCTCTCCTTATGATGATAAAAGACATTTGATTGAAGGATCTGTGAATACTCTACCATTGGGACATTATTCATTAAATATATGATTGTAGTATACATTTTCTATAAAAATGTATTGTAAATTCTTTAAGGCACTAAATAAATATTATGGTAATACATCAATGTGTTTTACTTTACTTACAATGAGTTATAAAAATAATATGATTGGTAGCTTCTACTGCACCATCTTTAACATCTCTTAGATGAATAGCTGTGTGTCAACCTTGAAGGCTAGAATGAATATCCATAAGAAAAATATATAAGTAAGTATAATAGGCAAACGGTAATCAGCTGTCTACTGCGATACCCTGATCAACCCATAGTCGATCGCAATGTGAGACCTTCAACGCTAATATGAACCTTCTATAAAACTATAACGAGTAAGTATAATAGAGAAAGACAATGTGCCGACTTCCGCACAGGTGTCGCCAGACCTCAGTCGATCTCGCAGTGTGTGACCTTGAACGCTACTTTTCCGCTAATATGAACCTCCATAAGAAAATACATGGGGTTTTGATCCCGTATCATCATAGTTATAACTACTTAGGGGTGTCAAATCAGGCGATCTGGCTGGCCACTCAATCGGTCCCCTTCTCCCTATCCAACGATTCGGGAACAGCTCTTCTAAATAAACACGGACAGGTGCTGCATAATGGGGAGGTGCACCATCTTGTTGAAAAAACATGTCATTTCTTGGAAGATCGCGTCCCTCTATATCTGGATATAAAGTTATTAGTGCAGGAATGAGGTCGTCTCGAAGAAAATCCAAATATCTTGCACCAGTTAGGTTGACGTCAAGGAAATAGGGACCCAGAATTCTTCCGTCGACTATGCCGCACCACACATTTACTTTCTGGGGACTTTGAGTGTGATACTCCATCATCCATCGGGGATTCTCGGTAGCCCAATAACGGCAGTTTTGCCTATTGACATGGCCGTTCAAAACAAACGTAGCCTCGTCAGAAAAAATTACGTTTTTTACGAAATTATTATCATTATTGCATAGCTTTTGCATTTGCTCGCAGAATTGATTTCGCCGATCAAAGTCGTCCTCAGATAGCTCATGAACAAGGCATACCTTATAAGGATGATACTTTGCTTTTTTCATAATTTTATGAACTGTGGACGCTGCCATATTGAAATCAGAAGCCAATTGGTTAAGTGTTGAGTGATGATTTGCTAGTATTGCCAACAAAACATTGCCTCATCATCTATTGATTTTGACGGTCGACCAGCTTTAGGAAGATCACGAACATGTCCAAAGTTACGGTACTTAGACTCAATATTACTTACCATGCTTTGGCTAATGGGATGTCGATCAGGATGAGTTTCATTGAACAATTAACAAAACAAAAGATAAGAACTAAAGAAATAACTCAAAAAACAGAAAAAACTATTTAATAAAGTACGATTCAAGTTTTTATCTGACAGCCATAAAAAATATTCTCGGTAGCTAAAGCTACTGTCAGGCTACCATGATTTTTTATGATGCGTATGTAGAATGATACTCTTTCAAATGGCGTAGTCAAAATTGGGGGTTGCTATTTAAAAAAATTGTCGATGACGTCATATCTCGAACAACGATGACGTCACAAATATGGGTCGTATGTCAAAAAGTGCCTTTTTTAAAAACAAAATCAACGTGTCAAGGTATTTTTTCGAAAACTTCTCAATTTCTAAAATAATGAATTTATTCGTTACTTTTCGAAAGCACTGTATAAATATATTCATAATGGTAGAGCGCATTTTGCTGTTAGTTTTCGAAGTGTGACATATATATATATATATATGAAAAATTTTAATGTTCAGCATTGTTATCTCGGAAACGGTAAAAGATACAATGTCGCTCAAATTAGGGAAAAGTTGCTCAATTTCATGCTGATTCAAAATGTGTAAATAAGTTTAATATATTCCGGACCGTTCGAGAGTTATGCCGGAAAAAAACAAAATTTGCCAATTTCTTTTATGTCGAATAACTTTTCTTGAAATAAATGTAGACTTTTGAAATTTGGTACGTTTACATAGTTTGATGAGAGCTTTCGATTGCCGTACCAAAACATGTTCTAGGCCTACTAGTTTTTCGGCAACAATATTCAACTTTTGTATTTCTTATGGGCGCCATATTAGATTTTTACTTCATTAAATACAGAAAAAAAATTACAAGCACGGTGATATATCATACTTGATGCTTTCTTCAATAAATATGGATAATACACGCGAGTAACGATAATATTATTATAGTAGTATCTAGTAGTTATATAGTATATAGTAGTTATAGTGACGAAATAGTATTTAGTCACAAATAATAGACAATGATTCATTTATAGTTAATTGTTACAATGCGTATTTTTAGCTTTTTGAGGAACTAATTATTATAATAAGAAAACAATTATTTGCTCTGCTTGAACTGGCTGCCGTTACTCTGAATAGACATGTCATCCACTACACGTCTTACGGTTGCAGGATCTATTTGAATTTATGTATTCATTAAAATTCTTTCCAACATTTCATTCTCTGTCGTTGGCATTGAATTACCGGGTAGACAGATATAATTTTTAGCAGCTCCCCACAAATAATAATCCAGGAGGTTAAAGCACGTAGATCGCGGTGGCCATAGAATGGGACCATTTGTACCTATCCACGAATTCGGAAAACGTTGATAGAGGTATTGGGTTACAATTCTAGCGTTGTGTGAAGAGTATCCATCTTATTGAAACAACTGTAAATGTTGAATATTTTGCAGAGGTAGATCATCAAGGCTTTCCTCCAAATCGTTTTGTGAAAAGTGTAAATAATTACGAGAAGTTAATTTATCAGTAATACACGATAAGGCCCGAATACCACCGGTACCATTACACGTACTTAATTATTTACAAAATATTTACACTTATTACAAAACGATTTGGAGGAAAGGCTTGATGCAAAATATTCCTTTGCACCTTGAAAAAATATTCAAAATTTACAGTTGTTTCAATAAGATGAATGCTCTTCACACAAAACTAGAATTGTAACCCAGTACCTCTATCAACGTTTTCCGAATTCGTGGATAGGTACAAATGGCGCCATTCTATGACCACCGCGATCACCGTGCTTTAACCCCCTGGATTATTATTTTTGGGGAGCTGCTAAAAATTATATCTGTCTACAGTAATCCGATGTCAACGACAGAGAATGAAATGTTGGAAAGAATTTTAATAAATACATAAATTCAATAAAAGCTGCAACCGTAAAGCGTGCAGTGGATGGCATGTCTATTCAGAGTAAAGGCAGCCAGTTCAAGCAGTGCAAATAATTGTTTTCTTACTATAATAATTAGTTCCTCAAAAAGCTCAAAATACGCATTGTAACAATTAACTATAAATGAATGAGTGTCCATTATTTGTGAATAAATACTATTTATCGTTAATCGCGTGTATTATCCATATTTATTGAATAAAGTATCAAGTATGATATATCACCGTACTTGTAAATTCTTTCTGTATTTAATGAAAATAAATCCAATATGGCGCCCATAAGAAATACAAAAGTTGAATATTGTTACCGAAAAACTAGTAGGCCTAGAACATGTTTTGGTACGGCAATCGAAAGCTCTCATCAAACTATGTAAACGTACCAAATTTCAAAAGTCTATATTTATTTCAAGAAAAGTTATTTGACATAAAAGAAACTGGCAAATTTTGTTTTTTCCTGCATAACTCCCGAACGGTCCGGAATATATTAAACTTATTCATATATTTTGAATCGACATGAAATTGAGCAACTTTTTCCTAATTTGAGCCACGTTGTATCTTTTACCGTTTCTGAGATACCAATGCTGCACATTAACATTATCTAAATCCATTGGAGACAGAAGTCAGAATTCTGAGATAAAAGTCAGAATTCTGAGATAAAAGTCAGAATTTTAAATTTTAAAATTTTTATTTTTATTGTGGCCCTTCTACGCATTCGTAAACATCCATATTGTGTTTATTAAAATATTTGCTTATCTTGAACTAACGATTCTTATCACGAAATGCAGTATTTAAAATTTTCTGCCGTAGCTCTACGCCTTTTCGTAAATTCAGCATTCAGATGTGATGGATCCAAAAAACAGGTTCTGTTTAGTTGATTTGAAAAATTCTGCTTTCTGATTGGTCCTACAGGATACATCACATCAAAATGTTGAATTTACGAAAAGGCGTTCTTACCTGGTGTTTATACAGAGTGGTCCACCGGAAACTGCATCGATCGATTATAGGAAAACTATAATCAGAAAAATCTGAAAATTTGGAGGCACACCAACGTCGGTGAGGGCTAATTTTCAGGTTAATCGCACTTCAGGTTATACCGGAAGTCGACATCAACTTGCTTATTATAAATGGAACACCCTGTATATTATTACATTTTTAGATTATACGTATGATTCTAAAGCCATTTCATGTAGGATGTCCTATACCTATCTTCAACTATTTTTGAAATATTGACAGGTGGAAATTCACATTTTGCAATTTGAACACCCTGTATAATCTAAACGATTTGATATCAAGCAAAACGGTTTACACATTCCTATCTTAACTTTTCATAAGCTATCGTTTGGTAATGAATTTAATCGAAAATTTTAAATTTCTGGCTAAATTTGAAATTAGAACCAAACGATAGCTTATGAAAAGTTAAGTAAAGGGAAAGTTAAGTAAGTGAAAAGAAAAGTTAACGAATGTGTAAACCATTTTGCTTGATCTCAAACCGTTTAGATTTTACAGGGTCTCAAAGTTGAAAAATGTCAATATTCACCTGTCAATATTTCAACAACAGTTGATTATAGGTATAGGATCTCCTACATGAAATGTGTTTAGAATTATACTTAGAATCTAAAAATGTAATAATAATATACCTACAGGGTGTTCCATTTAAAATAAGCAAGTTGACATCTACTTCCGGTATAACAGAAAGTGCGACTAACCTGAAAATATTTTAGCCAAATGGCCCCCACCGACTTTGGTGTGCCTCCAAATTTTCAGATTTTTTCTAATTATAGTTTTCCTATAATTAGAATTCCTCGTGCCCCTTTCAAGATATCTCACAACATTGCTTCAACATTTTACTGGCACTTTTTAGAGATTTAGTTGGATGACATAAAAATACACTTGATACTATTTTTGTTTTTTTTTATATGACCCCATCTTATGTTTTTTATCCATGCGGAACACCCTGTATTTTATTTCAAAAACGGAAAGAGCGCTAAATGAAGTCCAAATATATACTTTATGTTTTATTTTTTTAATAAGTTTGTGAAAAATAGGAAGGGGTTTTCTATTCCTCTATCATTTTAATAATAATTCGTTTACATTTATATAGTATAACACTAAATAACATTAATATAAACACTTATCTTTTTGACATACGGCGGTATGATTTGAACCTACGATTAAGATTGAACCTAGCTGTATTATATATTTCTATATTTGAAATGCACCTCTAAATAAATGTGTGTATTTCAACAGAATCAAGTGCAACAGCAAACGACATGTAGGTTCCTCTCTACGGTAGATGTGGTGTAAGTTATTGATATTAGGTGTATCTGTGCAGCTTAATATGATGTACATAGCCTTTATAATGGTAGGTATATAAAGACGCTGATTTGTGGCACAGTCCTCAAATTAGTAACGGATACGAGTCATTAACAATTTTTTCTATTTGATTTTTTAATTACGTAATCATTTCGCTATTTAAGTACTGACTGAATAAAACGTATTCCACTCATATATTTCCTCAAATTACGTGTGAAAATAAGAAACTAGAAGATAAAATTTTCTGACACGCGGGTTTGAACCAGTTGTTAAGTTGGATGATTTTATAGCGTTTACTAACTGAGCCACTAATCGACTTCATTTTCATTAGTAACTAGGTAAATATTTAAACTCAAATCTCAGAATTAGATTATATTATTTTTAATATTGTAATTAAAAAGCAATTAACTACAGTATTTTGATATTGAAACGTAGAAAACTATCGGTTCTAATGATTTTTGACATCATAAGTTTAAAAATATCTAATCTTAATGGATTTTGGTTGCCATTTTAATAACTAATACTTTGACGTTTTATTCAGGCAGCATTAATTTGGAGGTTCAGAATAAATGGTTTTTGGTGTTTGTCTACTGCTTATTTCTAGTATAGTTATTATAAAGATGCGATAAAGATATACCCCTACCTACACGATAGAGATGCGATATAGCTTAAATCTAGATGTAACAAATAATCAGTAAAGGTAGAATAAAGTACACACGGTACAGGTGTTGTATAGATGCGGTAAAGATTTAATATGTAACTGCGGTAAAGATGCGGTATAGTTAAAACAAAGAATTACTTAAGATGCAATACATCTAAATATATAAAGTTAACGAGATATATTTGCTATATAGTGACAATAAAGGTTTTATTGGTAAAGTTTAGAGTATAGGCACTGTATAGGTCCTTTAAATATGCAGCCGATAACTACAAATATATACAGCATCTTACCTATCTTTATCGAATAAAAATGTCTTTATCGAATGGTTATACGGGATATATAAAGGCAATGGCCAACACCCAGTAGGTTAGGTATCCAAGATAGAATTAGTTTTTCCAGAAAAATCACGCCCTGGCCGTTAATCGAACCCGAGGTAAACCAGTCTTCTGACCACCATACCAGTGAGCCACACTTAAATCGATTTATTTCAACCTGAGTTTCAACCTATTATGTAACCACTGCGTACTGTTTTGCACTATTTTTTTTAAATCTAAAACAAATTAGATATAAAAAATCACCATTATCCAATAACACTTAAACCATAAAAATAAATCTTTAAATCTGCGTATTTTTTTTTGTGAATTGAGCCATGAGAACACTAAGTAAGTAATCTATCGTTCGTACATTGGATTCACACTACGAAAAATAAAAGATGCAAAGTAGATAGCCGTATACCGCGTTGCCAAACTGCTGGGCTTCCTCGCATACGGAGAAAGTACCGGGTGTCTGATAATCAGGAGTATATCTATAGTGTATATACAAAGATAGCGCCGCGCCTTCTCTGCGGATACTCCTCGAACTAAATCTGTATATTTGGGGTGATAGGGCGACCTTATAGTGCCCACCCTAAAATTTGGGAAAACGTTCTATTAGATGTGTTGAATCTATCATATGAAATATACACGCGAATCTTTACGACGCCCGAGGTCTTCGTAGCATACGGAAAGCACTCAAGTTTTGGCTTAATAAAGTCGGTTAATACGTATATATATAGAAAAATGAAGGAAGGAAGTTTTTCTTTTTGAATATATATATATATATATATATATATATATATATATATTATATATATATATATATATATATATATATATATATATATATATATATATATATATATATCTCCCAATTTCTTGCTTGTTTTGTGGAACCGTAAGTAAATACAATGTCCAACAGGGGCGGCTCGTCTCTTAGCGTGTCAAGCTGTTCCAAGTGTAAAATTAACAAAAATGAAGGGCTAGTGGGATGTGAAGCATCCTGCAATAAATGGTACCACTACTCATGTGTCGGTTTATCTAGCAAAGAATTCATTATGCTTTCTAAAAGTCACAATTTGTTTTTTATGTGCAATGATTGCAAAAGAAGTTGCAAACTTCTGATTAAGTCCACTTTGCAATGGTGGATTACTTATTGTGTTATTAATATAATTGCTAGTCTTGCTAGTCTATAGTCTTAGATAGAGAGATATAGCTACATAAACAATCTAGTATTCTAGTGTTCAGTAGTCAGTGGCTTACAGTGTGGTAAAATGTCCATATAACAACAAAAATAAACAAGCAATCTAGTTAATGCTGCTGGTTTTATTTCCTGTTATTTGGTAGACCATTCAGAATAATACATGGTGTCAGGTGTGACTTAATATGTATGTCCCAGCTTAGGGTTACCAACCGTACTCTTTAAAGAGAACATGTACTCTTCAAAGAGAACATGTACTCTTTTGAGTTTAGAAATAATAAGTACTCTTACTTTTCGGCTTTAGTACCCAAATGTACTCTTTTCTGGGCAAAGATGGCACCATCTTTATGAGTGAACTAATATCACTATTATCCAGACAAAATATTTATCTTTTCCTGTATTAACTACTTTAATACTTATACTATCGGTCACCTCACTACCTCAGTTTACATTCGGTAAACTGTATTACCATATATTTATCTACTAAAATCAATAAATATTTTGCCCAAAGTCGATATTTTTGTATAAACGGATTTTACATTAAAATTCCGAAGTGCCAGGAAAACGTGTGACCTTGAAAATTTTCAAAATGTTCGCCTGCGGCGCCATTTTTCCCTATGGCGCCAGAAGTTTCGGCACTGATTGTGAGTAATCCGACATTTTATAGGTCTGCCAGGGAATTTGTACTCTTTTTTGAATGGCATGAGTTGGTAACCCTATCCCAGCTAGAAGTTGTAAATAGTTGGCAATCAAGAAAAGTTGACGAGTCCTATAGACGTACCTACTGTGAGTTAGTAAATTCGACTCGTGCGCCAAATATTTCAAGATGGAGACCATATTTAAACCGCCAGAGCCCCTGTCCTTTGATGTAGATATCGCTCGGAATTGGAAAAGATTTGTACAAAAATTTCTGTTTATGGAAGCCTCAGACTTGTGTGAGAAACCAGAAAAGAAGAAAGTAGCAACATTTCTAAATCTGATTGGAGATGAAGGAATAGAATTGTACAACACGTTTACGATAAGTGAAGAAGAGAAGACGCTAGAGGTCATAAAAAGCAAATTTGAGTGCTCCCAAAAAAGAACATAATATTTGAAAGGTACAAGTTTAATAGTGTAGTGCAGAAAGAAGGACAATTCTTTGATAGTTTCTTGACTGAGTTGAGAAAATAGTGAAAACCACAAAGTATACACAACCTGATGAAATGGTTAGAGATAGAATTGTAATGGGCATTCTAGATAAGACAGTGCAGGAAAGGTTATTACGAGAACCTAATTTTACATTACCTAAAGCAATAGATAACTGTAGGTCATCTGAAGCTAGTAGATCTCAGTCCAAAGCTTTGCAGAATGAAGTCCCAGTAAGTGCTCTGAAATACAAAGAATACAATAATGCTGACAAAGTAGTGTGTAAATTTTGTGGGTACAGGCACTTGAAAAAAGGCAAATGTCCTGCTTTTGCCAACTTGCGCAAATTGCCAAGGGAAAAATCACTTTGCAAACGTTTGTAAACAAAAAGTCAAAGAAAAAGAAAGAATGAATCAGAATATGGAAAGGAAAAAAGTACACCAGGTAACAGATGAGAAGTTGAAGGAAGATAGTGAAGAAAGCTTGTCCGGGAGGCGTATTGGCATTGTCTCTTATGTCACGACGCAAGCTTAGAAAAATGTATGTCGAATCGCTGAAGACAATGTCCCACGAGTTGCCAATAATAGGCTTGACATTCTCTCTTGCGTTAGGACAACACGTGCTGAATATTGAAGAGTCTGAATGCAGTAGATTTTTTCACAAGAAGGAGGGATAAATCTCCTGTTTTTTGGCGTCATCCTGTCGATTGTGACGGATACTTCCCGATTTGCACAGGTAGGAAGTGTCACGTTAGTGCCCGAGGATCGATTTCTCTTTTGCCTCGGGCGCCAGTTCCTGTTTACAGTGCAGGAACACCACTACTCAGGTAGCTTCAGTGAAGATACGGTACGCCAGGTCGGTCGATAGGAAAAATTAGACTTCACACAACAGATAGTAATAATACACCAATAAACCTTTTATACATATATTGTCTCTAGACCTACTACATACACAGCTACTGAAAATACAGGTTGCCTCTTTCTAGTCAAAACATACGTGCGAGGCAAACAAGCAGGAGGTGAGCACACTGCTTACAAAGTGCAAGCGGGTGGCAACAAGCTAAATGGAGTGATTTACGGCGGTTAATAAGCTACTGGGTCAATTACGGCCGGTGGTCGTGCGTGGATACCAGGTGAGGAAGCAATTATTAACAAGCAAACATTTAGCAAGTTTATCAGCAAATAAAAGCAAGCTACTATTATTAAATTATTTACACACTTGGCTATTGTCTACGTTACGACTGTTGTAATAAGCTGAAACGAAAGTTATGATTAAAGTTATTCTACCAATAGGCCGACTCGTCTGAGACTAGCAGGTCGGGTGGGCGAATTGTTTTTAAAGGCAGTGGCAGTAGCTGAAGGCAAAATATGTTATCCGAACAATGGGCCGACTCGCCTGAGACTAGCAGGTCGTGTGGGCGGATTGTTTTATAGCCGGCGACAGAAGCTGAAAAGTAAAGTATGATTAGTGTTTCCCGAACAATAGGCCGACTCGCCTGAGACTAGCAGGTCGTGTGGGCGAATTGTTTTTACAGACGGTGACAGTAGCTGAAGGCACAATATGCTATCTTAACAATGGGCCGACTCGCCTGAGACTAGCAGGTCGTGTGGGCGGATTGTTTTGTAGCCGGCGACAGAAGCTGAAAAGCACGATATGATTAGTACTATCCCGAACAATAGGCCGACTCGCCTGAGACTAGCAAGTCGTGTGGGCGAATTGTTTTCACAGGTGGTGACAGTGGCTGAAGGCACAATATGCTATCTTAACAATGGGCCGACTCGCCTGAGACTAGCAGGTCGTGTGGGCGGATTGTTTTATAGCCGGCGACAGAAGCTGAAAAGCAAGGTATGATTAGTACGATCCCGAACAATAGGCCGACTCGCCTGAGACTAGCAGGTCGTGTGAGCGAATTGTTTTCACAGGTGGTGACAGTGGCTGAAGGCACAATATGCTATCTTAACAATGGGCCGACTCGCCTGAGACTAGCAGGTTGTGTGGGCGGATTGTTTTATAGCCGGCGACAGAAGCTGAAAAGCAAGGTATGATTAGTACGATCCCGAACAATAGGCCGACTCGCCTGAGACTAGCAGGTCGTGTGGGCTAATTATTTTCACAGGCGGTGACAGTGGCTGAAGGCACAATATGCTACCTTAACAATGGACCGACCCGCCCGAGACCAGCAGGTCGTGTGGGCGGATTGTTTTATAGCCGGCGACAGAAGCTGAAAAGTAATAGAGAATTAGTACACAAACATATATGGTCCAATAGCCAAGTGACAGTTCCCTACTCGTTGTCTAGCTTACTCCCTTACTAGTTAGTCCTGGGCACGTCTACTGCTGTCGGTCGGTCGGTGAAGACTGAATACTTTGGCACCAGCTAGTAGCAGGTACTGGAGTGGCTGGTGGGAGAGCTTTTGATACCTGCGCAGTAGCTCCCGATTTCGACTTGTAATATTCTCAGCGTAGTCCACACAAGTCGATAGTTTACTTACTGGTATCTGTACACTGGTAGGCAGCGGTGAAGGTAGACAGGTCTTACTCGTATGCGGTGTGGTCTCAGACTAAATGTCTGAGTTGGTGCCAGTAGTATAAGAGGCTCTATGAAGACCTCGGACATGCGCAGAAGTGTAATACCTGACTTGGTATATTTTGCAATCGTATGCCAACAATCGGTGAAATTTACATGTCCACACGGGCTTGTGGACTTTGCCAAATTTTTAACTTACTCTTCTCTAGGTCCTGGTAGCAGCGGTGTAGACGGACAGGTCGTGCTTCGATGCGGTGTGGTCCCAGACTGAATGTCTGAGTCGTTCGTGATTGTATATGGTTCTATGAAAACCTCGGACATGCGCAGCAGTGGAATCTCGGACTTTGGATATTTTATACTTGTACACCACTAAATAGGAAATAAATATAAGTCCCCACGGTCTTGTGGACTCTGAAGAATATTCGGTTTAGTCGATAAAATTGTTTAAGTATAAAACTATTTTTATACTTATAAAAATTTCACTCTGCCTATGTTACGGACTTGTAATCGTTTACTCACTTTCTCTCTAGTTCCTGGTAGCAGCAGTGTAGACGGACAGGTCTTGCTTCGATGTCATGCGGCCACAGACTGAATGTATGAGTTGCTGTCAGCTGGATGTGGTTCTACGAAAACCTCGGACATTCGCAGAAGTGAAATCTCGGACTTTGCGTATTTTATACTTGTAAAATATTTCTTACTTACTTCTGGTGCTAGTATGTGGCTGTACAGCCTGTGGTATGTGTTCGTTCTTGGATGTGCTCCGTTTGATTATTTTGTAATTCCTATGTGAGAGACGTGATTAATTATTAAATAAAATTGGGTTTCTAAAGCAATATAAAGTAAATAAAAAATCTTCAATAAAACGAAGTATATACTTCCTACTTTAGAGTGCCGAGGTGTCTATTTGTCTATATCTTATGGTGATATGAAATATTAAAAGGAGGAAAAAGAACACAAGAAACATTAGTGATAACAAATAAATTGTAAATAAAGGACAGAGCTGGACTCAGTACATTTATTTCTGTGTGGTGTGGCTGGTGTCTAGTCAGGCAGTGGGTGCTCGTTATTACAATTTACGTGGATGTATTAAAATGGAAGACTCGCATTGTGGAAAATGTGAAACAAAAATTAAAAATAAAGATGTTGTGATCAACTGTGGTGGGAAATGCAAACAAATCTACCATATAAAATGTGTTGATATTTCATCCACAGATCTTCAATGTATAGAGGAATGCAAGGGTGTAAAATGGTATTGTGATGGTTGCAATTTAGCTGTGGAGTGTGTGTGGGGGCTTGAAAAAGAAATAGCTTTATTAAGAGAGAATATGTTCACTGAAATATCAGAAATTAAAAGTATTTTAAATAATGTTCAAAATGCCAGAAACAAAAACTTATATCTAAAGGAAACTACAACATATGCAAAAGCAGCTAGTGAAGTGGTTGTAATTAAACCTAAAAATAAAGATCAGGACTGTAAGAAAACGCTTGAAGCTGTGCAGAAATATGTAAATCCGTCTGTATTGGAAGTAGGTATAAATTAAATAAGAAACGCCAAGGAAGGAGGAGTTGTAATCAAATGTGGTAGTAAAGATGGGGTGAATAAAGTCAAAACTGCAGTTGAAAAGAAATTGGGAAAAACATACAAGGTTGATTCTCCAGATCTAAAAAATCCTAGTATTAAAATAGTTGATATTGAAATAGAAATGACAGAAGAAGACCTAATTACATATTTAAAGAAGCAGAATTATTTTCTAAATCATGATGATATGTCTTTTAGTTTAAAAATATTTAAAAAAATGAGAACAAAATTTATGGCCATTCTGGAGTGTGATGCAGAGTCGTACAGGAGAATAATGAAGGAAGGCTTTCTTTACGTTGACTGGGCGAGATGTCGTGTATTTGATTATGTAAATGTTTTTAGATGTTACAAGTGTGGTGGTTTTGGTCATAAAAGAGAGCAATGTAACAGAGACTCCAAATGCTTAAAATGTGCGGTAAGTGAGCATAAAACAGATCAATGTAGTAGGGACATTTTTGAATGTAATAATTGTATTGAAGCTAACAAAACAATGAAATTGAATTTTAATACTCACCACTCAATATATGACATAAACTGTCCAGTATTTCAGAATAGAATTGCAATTCAAAAACAAAAAATTAGGTACACTGTACAGGACCAATAGCAAATAAATAATAGTTATTCGGACAGGAAATTAAAAATCTATCATCAAAACGTACAGTGTTTAAGAAATAAAATTGATCTTTTAGAGGTAGAACTTAAGTCTTTAGATGTGGACATTGCGTGTTTTACTGAACACTGGCTTGATTCTAATGAATTAAATGGTCTACATATTACTGGATACACTATGACTGCGGCATTTTGTAGAACTAATTATAAAAACGGCGGAGTTATAATATTTCATAAGTCATCATTGCATATATGTGTAAAAGAATTAATACAAGTCAACAAAAAATCAATTGAAAAAGACTGTGAAGTAGTGGGTGTTGAAATCAAAATGAATGATGGCATGTCTATTAAAATTATAGGTATGTATAGGTCCCCAACATCTGACACAAAAAATTTTTTAAAGACTCTTGAGGAAATTTTGTGTATTTTATTGAAAGATAGATCTCCTATAGTATTATGTGGGGATTGGAACATAAATTTTTTGGTAAATGATTTTAATAAACATCATCTAAGTGACCTTCTAAATTCGTATAGCATTCTATGTCACATCAATGAACCTACTAGATATCTGAACTTAATAGAGTATGTATGTAGCAATATGGACCCTAGTTATTGTAATATTAATTGTAAAGTGCTACACAATGGATTATCTGATCACAGTGCGCAATTATTAGTTTGTTATTTAAAAGATATTCAGTTCCTTCAAAACACAGTTAAAACAAGGTTATTTACTAAAGATAATTATGAAACATTTAAATATTATGTGAGTACTGAAAATTGGGTTGATATATATAACGCTAGAAGTTTAGATGACGGATTCTCACAGTTTATGAACGGTATTTCTTATTATATAGACATAAGTTTTCCCTTAATGCTCAGCAGACCTTGTAAAACTAAACCATCAAGCTGGATGACTAGAGGTATAAAGAATTCAGCAGTGAAATTAAAGCTATTATACAAGAGAATGATTCAAAGCAATAGAGATGAAGACCGGAATTTTGATCTTTTATATAAGAAAATATATCGTAAAGTAATTAGAGCAGCTAAAAAACTACATAACGATTACATCTATTTAAGGGCTTCAAACAAATCGAAAGCTGCTTGGTCTATAATAAATAGAGAGACAGGTAATGCTATATCAACTCATCAAAATATTCAAACCATTGAACAAGACAATACTCTAATAAGTGACTCTGCCTTGATTGCCAATATTTTTAATGAATATTTTATTAATCTACCTAAAGATTTGAAAAACAAATGTGGCAACAATGGGAGTGGATTTCAATTTCGTGAAAATGTTCCAACTATTTTTGTAGAACCAACTACAGAGAACGAAATTTTCAATATTATAATGAATGTAAAAGGATCGAATTCCAGTGGCTTTGATAATATTAGTAGCAATATTCTTAAATCAGTAGTTTATTATATTCTATCTCCATTGACATTTCTGATAAACTGGTCTCTTCAGGAAGGTTGTTTTCCGGAAAATCTGAAATTGGCAAAGGTCATACCTTTGTATAAAAAAGGTCAAAAAACGTTAATTGCCAATTATAGACCAGTGTCGCTTTTGTCAACTCTGTCAAAAATATTGGAAAGGGTAATGACTAATAGAATGACCAAATTTATTTCTAAATATGAAATATTTTCTGATATGCAACATGGCTTTAGACAGGGTAAGTCGACTCAATCAGCCATAATTAGATTTATGGATAAACTCTTTGATAATTTGGATAATAATAAGAAATGCTTTGGAATATTTTTAGACTTGAGTAAAGCTTTCGATCTTGTGGATCATGTCACACTGATCACTAAATTACATGAATATGGTTTTAGAGGAAATTGTGGGGATTGGTTGAAATCTTATCTTTGTTGTAGAAATCAAAAAGTTGAAGTGAATGGATATCAGTCGCAAATGATGGAAATAACTTGTGGTGTACCACAGGGTTCTGTCTTGGGTCCCTTGTTATTTTTGTTATTTGTGAATGATTTGGGTTGTATAGACAATGAAAGTAGGTTGACCTTATTTGCAGATGACACATCATATCTTTGTTCAAATTCAAGCATTGAAAATTTAAGGGCGACTGCTCGAACTGATTTAGACAGAATCACTTCATGGTTCAATGACAATAGTCTAATTGTTAACAGAGAAAAGTCTGTATTTATTCATTTCACTCCCAGATTAAAGCAATACAATGAAAGCAGTCTGTTGAAAATAAATGGGAAATCTATTGAACAAGTTGGGGCAATTAAATTTTTAGGTGTGTACGTGGACAGTGCACTATCTTGGGAAAATCATATTGATGTACTTTGCAAAAAACTGTCATCTAATTGTTTAGTGTTTTACAGGTTAAGAGATATTGTTGATAAAAGTATTAGTCTATCCTTTTATTACGCTCAATTCTATTCTAGATTAACTTATGGAATTATTTTTTGGGGTTCTTCCTTCCATTGTCAAAGAGTGTTTAAAATTCAAAAGTGTGCTATTCGTAATTTAGCTGGTTTAAGCAAAGTACATACTTGCAGAAATGTTTTCAAGGAACTGAAAATCTTACCACTTGCATGTGTTTATATCCTGGAGATGGTGTCATTTGTTAAACTACACCTAGATGAATTTTTAAGAAATGATTATTACCATGATTACGTAACTCGTCACCAAAATAAATTATTAATTCCAAAACACAAATTGTCAGTTTACGAAAGTAGTCCCAGATACATGGGAATAAAACTGTTTAACAGACTTCCTAGTCATATTGTGAAAATATCTCTTATACACCATTTCAAAAAAGCTGTTAAAAAATTACTTTTAGAACATTGTTTCTATTCAGTAGAAGAGTATTTTAATCATGTGTGGTAATTGTTGTAAATTGTATAGATTTTATGATAGATTTTGTACAGATATAGTAAAATATTTAATGTATGTTTTGCCTGACTTGTTCCATATCATTTTATATGATCTAACGGACAATAAAGTTTATTATTATTATTATTATTATATGTGTCTGGGGATTCGCGGTGATGTGGTAGTACGGCCAGTTCCACGGACGGTGGCACAGCAACTAAACTCTTAGCGCTTGAAATTTTCTAGGCCCGCGTGGACAGCAAAGCAAGGATGCGTGCGCATTCGGCTTTTATTTCAGGTGTCGAAATAATAGATTTTATGTCGGGTATAGTTGTTTATTTACGGCGTTGTATTGGAAACTTATTTACAGGTGCAGAATATTACTTTTAACTGCGAAATAAAATGTACTTCATTACACGATGTTGTTTGTTAAATTGACTCAGACACTTACAGAGTTTCTTCGGTCGAAGATAAGTAGATTTACACCGTGTATGTAGATATAACATTAAGCGATTGCCCATTTGGTCAAGATGGCCGTTTCTGTAAATACTTATGTGCGATCCAAGAGCGTTTTGCGCTGGTGCTCCACACTTCGCCTCCACTAAGATCCGAAGATAGAATTATCTTGGCTAAATTGGCATTGGGGAATGAACCATCTAAGGATCTGGATATGGATATACCAACAATTATAACTAACGGCATCAGTGATAATTTCATTCAAAATATCGAACAAAGTATAAATATACCAATCAATATCGAAGAAGAGAAATCAGTCGAAACTCAAAAAATAGGATTCACTGAAGGACCCTCACATATAAAAAAAAACACATAAATGCTGTACAATCTTTTAGAAAAATATATTCAAATTGAGGGTATCACTAATTACTAGTACATTTAATATAGTAAGGTACCTACTCCATTTTATATTTCATTTGAATGAAGTTATTGAAAAAAAAAATGAATTTGAAAATATTTCACGTAAAAATACAGCTCTCAACAATAATATCAGATAGTTTAAAAATTAGAGTGGGAAACTTTAATTTGTTCACATTCCAATTTCAGTAATACATATTAACTGTACTAGCGTAAGATCCCGACCTACTATTGATATGCATCACAGATTTTAAAATACTTAAAATAAGTTTGTTTATGTTCAAAAATTAAAACACTGGGTACACTAATTATAGTTTTGTATATACGTGAAGCGACTATTTGAAAATCGAATTTTCTTCGGATTTCAGATATTGCACTTAATAATCCAAATAGCGACTTGACCAAAGTAATGCATAAAATTAATCTTACACTTAGCCAATTAACAACGGCTACACAAGTGCAGTCATATCTTCGGTCGACGTAAATAAAAATACACCTAATGCAAATCACGGTTTTTTATGTATTACAATGAAATAATAAATGAAGGAAATAGAACACTTGAATTTGATTTTTATAGTAGATATTGCCTCTCATATTGGGGAAATTTCTCGTGACAAAAGCTACGCGCTTCAATATTCAGCACGTGTTGTCCTAACGCAGGAGAGAATGTCGAGCCTATTATTGGCAAATCGTGGGACAGTGTCTTCCGCGATTCGGCATACATTTTTCTAAGCTTGCGTCGTGCCATAGGAGACGATACCAATACGCGTCCGGGAGCGAGTTCTTCATCCATACAGTTCAGCCGAGTAAGTCGGAAAGAGAACCGCTGAAGAAAGAAAATAGAAATCCCAAGGAATGGACCCGCAAAGTACGTCTTGCAGGTAAAGAAGTTTTGTTCAAACTAGATACGGGTGCGGAAGTAAGTGTTGTGCCTGTTTACGTAATAGATAATTTAAATGCTAAGTCTCGAATGAAAGAAACCAAGGTTACGCTTGTATCTTATGGTAGTACAAATTTCAAAATAAAGCCACTTGGCGAAAAAACCTTATTGTGTAAAGCTAACCAAAATGTAGCAAATGTAAATTTTATTGTAGTAGACTCAAATGATCAATTACCTTTGCTTGGGCTACAATATTGTATTAGATTGAATTTAATTAAAAGATTAGCTAGTATTGGTACAAATCTGTTAACCTTAGATAGTATTTTTAAAGACTATGCTACTGTTTTTGAAGGTTTAGAGGAATTTCCTAGTGAACACCACATAATCTTAAAGCCTAATGTAATTTCTCATATTCAACCACTTAGAAGGATACCTCATTTACTTTGTAATGAAGCACATTTCATTTCATATTTGTATTTAAATATATCCACCGCCTGTAAAATATTTATATTGTGGAAACGACATTTATTAAATATTTACCAGCAAATATAATGTATCACGCCGCGCCGTCTTGACTCGAAGACATCCGACCGCTCTCGAATCCTCACGTCCCATGCTGACTATACCTAAGCAGCGCACGAGATTTACAGTCAGTCCGTAGCTGGCACCAGTGAAGAGCAGTTCAGCCGACACCTCCATCTCCACTATAGGAATAGTAAGTAAAATTTGTTAAGTCCACAAATCCGACTTGAGTGGAAATTTTATAAGTATCAAATATATATATTTGGGATAATTGCTTAAGTCGCTCATTTCACTACTGCGCCGGTCTGAGTTCTCACTGCCCCTTCATCGAACTGAGAACAGTTGAGACAAAGAGTTGCCTACCGTTCATCGCCACGAGCAGTCCTGTCCACGGCTACTGACAACACCAGGAATAAGTGAGTAAATATTTACAAGTCCACAAGGGCGTTGATACTTGGGAAAAATTCAGCTGCTGCCTACTACGCCTTAACTATACTAAGTTCGTTCTCCACGCTGCGCATGTCCGAGGTTCCAATAGGAACTTAAAGGTAACAGCGACCGATTCAAGCAGTCAGTCTAGCTCCAGCCAGCATTACCAGCAGTCCAGCCTGTCACCGCTTTGACTTGTGCGACAGACTTCGAGATAAAGCTAAGTCCGTGACCTGAACTACTGCGCAGGTACCGAGAGTTCCCCACCGCCAGTGAACTCAGTGCCTAGGGATAACACTCCTAGCTAGCACCCAAGTTAGGCAGTAGACACCGACCGCTCCAACCAGCAGAACGTGCCGAGAACCTGTGTGGAAGTAAGTTAATCACCGGATAGGGAAAGTAGTGTAAAGTAGAGAGTTCTAGACACGACCCCCCCACTACTTTACCCCCCACCACTTTTTCCTCCCCCACCACTTTCCCAACCAATTACAGATACGAGAGTTCTAAATCCACCCCCCCCCCACTACTTTACCCCCCACTACTTTACCTCCACTACTTTACCCCCCCACTACTTTACCCCCACTACTTTACCCCCACCACACACAACCTGTAATAAGTCAACAACCGGTCAAAGTCAACAACCGGTCAAGGTCAACAACCGGTCAGGGTCAACAACCGGTCAGGGTCAACAACCGGTGAAGGTGAACAACCGGTCAAGGTGAATAAGAACCGGTTATTAGAACTAGTGTGAAGGAGAGGGGTTCTATATTTAAGGGAACTAAGTTTACTTGAGTTCAGTTATGAGTACTCAGCCACACCATGTGGAATAAATTAATGATGTGTTTTTCAAAAGTGGTTTCCATTTTGATATACATTAAGAAAATATTGTCAAAAGGATCTAACACTGACAAAACACCTCCAAATCACTACTTTTTTACACTCCCTATTCGGTCCTTTAGTTCTGAGGCACTGGGTAATTTTTCACTAGAGTATTTGAGAAATCTTAGTATTGAAGAAATTGTTTCTATATATGAGAAACTTCCGGAACCTTACAAATCCGATCCAATAATACAAGCCAAAGCGTTTCGTTGCTACGATCATTGGTCGAGGGTAGGTGACATTCCAGACTGCCCGCCACCTTTTAAGATTAAGTGTTATACATGCATTGTAAACAAACTTCCTGAGAAAAATTCAAAAGTGGAAAAAGTTATCGCAAAGCTTCTATATGGGCAAACAGACTTTAGCGACTTCACTTCGGAAGACATTAAACGTTTCCCATTGTTTTACTTAATGTATAATGTTAAAGGCGAATATTTATTGGATAGATGGTGTGAACTTCCTAAAATGTATACACTAAATACAAGTCTACTGTCAAGATTACCCTGCTTGGAACACAATATGGTGAAAGACTGGAGTTCAAAAATATCAAAATATATTTATAAATATGAATGTTTTATGTGTTTGAATAATAAATAAAATATATTTAATTGTTTCAAATTATTTTATTTATAAGGGGAAATTAAAAAATTATGAAATATAAACGTGAGTAAATAAAAATACAGATATTGGAGCTACAAGATTTATTTATGCACAATTGTAACAGTTGTAGTAGTAGGTAATTGGTTGTAGATTAAGTGATATTGATGTCTTCATTCCAGTCTCCCTCTTCACACACTTCACTGGCATATATCTTATACCGCGATTCAGGGGTTAAAAAGTTTTCAAGACAATAAAGAAAATTACGTAGTCCTATATCTATCAATTCGTCAACCAGGCGACTCTCACATAATTCACCTTCCAGAAACTTATTACAAATTTCAGCACCTTTACTATATTTTTCAGCAAGTTGGTTGCATTCAGCTTCAGAATAAAATCTACCCATTCCATATACAGCTTCATGTTCAGCATCGAATTGCAGATTATCAAATTTCTGCAGTAAGTGAAGTACACCACTTTTGATGTCGGTAATTTCAATCTCTTGCACATAACACATCCACATTTTACTATCAGATTGGTTAAGCACCTTTTAAGTGAATGTTGAATACTTGCACTGAAAATGTCAAGGATGGAGTTCCTTCTTATAAGCAACCCCCCACCAACAAACTTGAGTCAAAACCGGTATTTCTAGATACTATTAACAAGCCCCATAACAAGTAATAAAGAAAAAACAAGTACACACAATTAAATAGCATTTATATCAAAGTTTTGTATATAAAAGTTACTCATTTCATCGAGCTCATCAACTGATTCAAGTTGAGAAATTAATTCCTCTAAATTGCTTTTACTCATGTCAGATTTTGAAAGTATTTTTTTATGACCCCACGCTAAGGTATTTGTTTGCCCCGGAAGAATACATCTCTTATCATCCTGAGAAGATAAGGCAACTTTATTTTTTAGTTCAGTATACATAGTATGTAAATGAGATCTGAATACATACATTTTTCGATACACTGATCCGCCATTCTCTACTATATGTTTGTAGTCCATTACACTCAAATTCTTGGTAATAATATGTTTTGAAATTCCTTTAGCTTTTTTAGTTTCACCTTCACTCAATTCAACACAATATGCTTTTGCTCCAGTGCCATAAAAACTTTTAATAGGAGTACCAGCTTTCATCTTTCATTTTACCGACAACAGATTGATTTTTAGGTATACCATGAATGTTGTTTGTTTTATAATTCGATGTATCAAACAAATGTATATTTTTCTTTATATCATCGTAAATGTTATCAGCTTGAATTTCAATAATAAGAGAATCAGTATCAGTATAACAAAGAGATGCATTCTCACCATAAGTCTTTTTGATAAAATTATAAAAGAAATCATAAATAACGGTTTTTGATATATCTAGGATGGAAAAACCTACATATAAGGGTTTATCATAACAAATTGATACACGTCCCATTTGAATGGCTACTAAGTTTTCCGAAAAAACTGATAATGATTTAAAATTTGGCATACTTATAAAAGTTTCGGCACCTTTTTTACCGCGAATGTTTTCCCAATGAGACAAAAGTTTAATGTCAACACGTTTATCTACATTCTCCATAGTTTTGCCGTATATGGAGTTTGTGAAAAATTTAAAGAGATTTCCTTCAAAAGCATTTTTTGATGAATTTCGTAATTTTGTGTTCAACTCAATATATGGTTTCAGCCATGCAGACTGTGAAAATTCCATAACTTTATGAATTTTCTTTAGTTTTAATCCATGCATCATGCACTGTTTCAAATTCCTGTAATGAATAATATAGTTTTTCTTGTTATGGAGAGTTAAGAGGAGTTTTGAATATTTGCTGTTGGGTGGTACAAAATTTTCTGGGCAGAAAGGCAGATCATTGTGAACGTCATGTAGGTATTCAGGGTATTCGATGTCAACTTGTAGTACGTAACCTTTCTCAAAATCATCATCCACAAGTAAAGGATTAAAATTAGAAATTTCGTTATTATCAAGCCATCGAAAGTTACCTGTTGGGAGGCTTTGGGACATAGCCCAACCATAAAGATTAGTAGCATCTAGATAAATTATAAAAGAATTTGGTTTTGAAGCATCATAATCAGGAACTAATGAATTATTAGCAACGGCTTTTCTGTTGCTGCACTGGCTTACACCTCCACGAATACCCTTTCGGAAAAAATGAAGCATATCGATATCTGTAATCAACTCTAAGGTGACACCAGTCTTACGCAACATGGCATCCCAACTCAGTGACGGAGCCGTCATATATTGAGCGGGATCTAAACTATAATTTTCTAAAGAACCTTTTCGAAAATTCTCAAAAATGTCCGCTAATAATAGTACATCAGAAAGTAGATAGATATCAGAATATTCCCCAAGAGTTTGACATTTAAAGGTGTACCATACATCCAAAGCACGACTATATTCCTCGTCAGAAATACCATTCCCGCGTAAAATATCAAAAAAATTTTCCCTGGAAGGTAACTCTCTATCATCAAGTTTTGACATATTATCTACGTATGAATATGGAAAAACACCCTTACGACGTATTAATGCAAACTGATTTTGATCGGGAAAATACTTTTTTATTTCTATGCACTGATACTGTTCAAGTGTTTTACTTAAATTATCTAAAGATGATGGTAAAAAACGGAATGAATCTAAAAATTTCAATTTAATATAAACATCATTTTTTTGTCCATTACTTTTCTCAACTAAAATATGTTTGGAAAACGATATATACTTTTCTTTATTTTGCGCAAGGACGTCAATTGTTTCCTGGTTTAACGCTAGTTTTTTTATAAAGAGATGACAATCATAATTTGTGAGGTTATGAAAAATCACAGGAATGAATTTCGGTACTTTAAAGTTTAAATTACAATTAGCGTGGGCAGCACCGCGAAAACGTCCTGTCAAATGGCAATGATCTCGAACTTTAACACAACAGCCATCAAAAGGTTTATTACAGATATGACAATCCTGAGTAGAGTTAAAAATTTCTTGCTCATCTTCAGAAAGAGGGAGCATGGGTTTGACATTTTTTAAATGGTTATTGTATAAATTAATTAAAATATCTTCAAGTTTTTGAATAAATGTTTCAGCCACATTTAAACCACGATAATGAACTAATTCCGATAAAGAGTCGTCAAAATTACATTTTAGGTAAAAACAAAACGAATATGGCACATGTTCGTAAGCCTTTAATGTAAACGAAGATTTATCGCAAGGTTGCGCATTTTGAATTGGTTTTAAAATACTTTCAAAATCAGCATATATTACAAAAGGGACAGCAAGCTGTTTTTCGAAATTAGTGAACTTAAGTAAATTTCCAGGAAGTGTTTCACCAAACTTATTCATTTTAAGGTCAGTTGTCGGTAATTTTGTACAAATATAATTACAGTCATGTTCCTGATGTAATCTTAGATGTTCGGTGGTTCTAAAAAACTGCAGACAGCCATCACATATGTATGTTCGTCCATTGTGACTCGATCTTTGTTTGGAAACTAATCTAGACAAATTTTTAATATAACAATAATGACCATTCCCACTATCGTCAGTGATGAGCAAAAGATTTACATGTATATTTTTACGAGATTCCGTAAAATAATATGGCCCTACAATTTCACAAACAGTCTTACCGTTTTTGAATTCATTGCTAATACCAAACACATTAACTGAAATTTTATTTAGATTTTCAAACTTGGGAATATCTGTAAGCTTAATAGGAAATTCCAAACCTTCAAAATCCAGTGCAGTAGAATAATGTGGGTAAGACGATATTAAATTTGGGTGTGTAGTCGCAGGAAATAAAGCAGCATTCACAGCCCATGCGAAGCACTTGTTATCTTGATTACGTATATTTACAACAGCTTTCTTGAGTTCAATTTGCTTAGGCAGTTTGATATATGAAGATGCTCGTAGAGGATTATATTTGTTAAGGTTTACTTCAAGAAACAAAATTTGTTGTAAAGACCAACCTGAGTCGCGTTCTTGAAATTCAGCTGCTTGCGACATTATCGCTTTAATGAAATCTTCATAAGCTTTAGATAAATCAGAGGAGACAGTTATGATCCGATTTTCCGTGTTGAATGATTTCAGATCACACATGTCTTTGCCAGGTATCACATACGTGGAGAATAGTTCAAAGTTTATTTTTAATGCACTCCACTTTCTAAGATATTCTGAAATAACTGCAAGTACTTTTGAGTAAATTTCCGAGAAGAATGCAGAGTGATCAATGTGGTGATTTTTGCTCGAGAAACGATAGCTAGCAATTCTAAATCTCATGGGGCTATATAGTAGGTCAACACCATCCCCCTTTGGTGACATAACAGTTCTGTGTGAGTTACGCCTCATATGACCCACGAAACATTGTTTTGGCACACTCTCGGAACATATAGGACACTCAACTAAAGAGGTACTTTGTTGAATCTCAGCATTAACACTAGAATTTGAAGTATTTGCTGAAGGTGTCACTGAACCACGTTGTAGAACTTCATCATTAACAACTGAATTTGAAGTACTTGGTAGATCTCTAATGTCAACAGCCTGCGAATCGTCAAGTTTAATTCTTTTTATAGGTTGATGCGCATGACGGTTAGGACAACTTTCTCTAAGATGACGCGCCAAGTGATACTTTGAAGAAAACTGTTTATTGCAGCCTTGACAATACATTTCGTATTTTTCACTTTAACAGTCTGTAAGTAACTAACTATAGATACATAAGTGGCTGGTATTTATATCTCACGGAAAAACCCGTTGGAGCTTAATAAATTTATTCGGTTTACGAGTATTACAATAATTTAGAAGGCGGTCTAACCTGTTTGGGTAGATTATTCTCTCATAACTGGTTTAACCGGTCTATCGCATCCCAACCGGTTTATCGCATTTTTGTATATTACCTTATTTACATTACCGACTTAACCAGTTGGACCACATTTTTTTTTTGTTAGAACCGATCAACCCACCTCTCTGTTTGGCAAAGTATAAGAATATAAGGATCAAGATATTTGTCAGATAGTTATACTCACATTTCAGTAAGAAATTGACGATGCCGTTCCCAAAAGCTTGGGATAATAAAGTAAAGGTTGCTGGGTTCCCATTTCGAAGGGATAATGCAAGGGTGTGCCACAATTATTGGAGAGCTTGGTATGCAGAGGAATTCAATTGTTTTATGGGTCTCTGTACTGGATGTAGAAAATTGAATCCCGTAAAAATTAATATACCAACAGAGAAACCTTCTTTCGTCGCTGAAGGTCCAAAGTGTGTCAAGTGTTGTTGTGTGTTAAAAAATACGAATTTAGGCGTCTGCAGAGACGTCTGTGGTACATGCTCCAACGAAAATGATTCCACGAAGCAAAGATGTCTAGTGTGCGATGAAGTAGGGCGACATTATTGGCACAATATTTGTCGTGGATGTTTAGATAAAGTAGAATATTTATGTGAACAGACTGGATATGTATACTGTAATAAGGATCATCATTTTGAAATATGTTGGTGTCTGAAGCATGAAGAGCAAGTGCAGAGAAATAAACAAAATAGAGAGCCCCCTACTATGGTGATTTCAAATAGTGTAGTTAATAGATGATATGTATTCAATTATTAAATAAATAAATTTTTGAATGCTTTTATTATATGATTTTTATATCTTACATGTAATGAAACATTTTATTTAACTATCTCAGTTAGCTGAGTAAATAAAGTTGTAAAAATATATTGAAATAATTCAGAAAAGTGAAAATAACTGAATTTTTTTATTATGTATCAACGTTACTTTAAAGGAGATGGTAAACTTATAATGGTTAAAATAATAACTAAAGCTTTTCTGAACTTTACCTTTATACTGCAGATAGTTTAATTTGAATAGGATCTCTGTCATCTATATTGCCAATAAAGTAATTGGTGCTAATAATGTGCTGTAAGACATAGCTTAAAATGCATCTTATTTACTACAATGGCATTCAATAAAATAATGAAAACAGTGTGGATGTTTTTTAGTTATACTGTTTTAAAATTCACTTCATCTTTTTGAAACATATTGGCAAGAATATGAACATAAAAAAGGAAAGTTGGAATAATAAAATATTTTTTATTAGAATAAATCTATATATTTACAAAATTTTAAATAATGATTATTATAATATTTTTATTTAATAGAAATTTATTAAAAAACGAAATAAAATTCTTACTAACGAACTAAACACACATATACTTAAATAATATAGTTTTGTATATTATTCACTTTCTGTATATGGAAAGTGTTCAGCAAAGTATTTTACGAATTTTATTTCTTTTTTCCTCTTTTTTAATTCTTCCTCCGCGGTGATGATAAGTTGATTTATCATTCGTTGCTGCTGGCGAAGTTGGTCAAGATTGCGGTTTATAGAGTTAGCGCTTTTCTGTATTTTTGTGATGTATTTGCTGGATTCCAGCCGCAAGGCTCTTTTCACCGCAGAGGAATAATCGTCCCGGTTCCGCTGGTAATTGCCCATCTCCTCGGCGAGTTCGGTTTTTATCATTCCAAGATAAGATAACTCGATGTTATGCAGAGCCTCATCCTCCTCATCGCGCCGCCGTGGAGTTGACGCCGCTATCGGCGCGAAAGTGGACATATCCACAAACTTAGGGATATCTGCAGACGTGGACGGCGACGTGTACTGCCTTGGAACTGTCGGACTCTGGGGTTGCCGGCAGCGTTGTGTTTGTTGAACCGACTTTGATGTAGATGGACCTAGGAAATAATAATACACAATATAGTATACTTTATAGAATACATGCATTAAAATAAATATTCTAATGGTGCAGTTACATTTACGTAACAAGCAATATCAACTATTCGTATTCATTAGTATATTTTATGAAGAAATGGCTTAAGTTTTATAAGCGGTTAACATTATATTGCAAATCTGAACTAGTCCTGTTCAATATGTGCTATTGTATGTTTAAGAAATAACTAAACAAAAAAACAATTATATCGAAAATGAACAAAATTAGTTAAACAGTGTGAAATCCTTTCTATTTAGTAGCTGAATTAAATTATTTTATAAAAATTGACTGGAAATTAAATTACGATGCTCTTGATGACATATACAGTTAACACAATTAAACAAGTGTTTATTATATAGTATTAATTATCTTACCTGCTTCGCTAATCACGGGTCTATGGTTCCCAAATGATCCGTCGAGGATGACAGATTCTACGGTATCATTCACCCGTTCCACGATGTTCGCCGCAGCCACTTTGGCGTCGAAGGATCCATCCTCCTCATCACTTTCTTCAAGCAACCTCTTCAAGCGGCTACTATAGGAAACTATTTTATTATATGATTCCATTTTCACTCTTGAGAACTGAGAATAAAGAACTGAAGCTTTGCAGTCGATTTTACGTATTTATATTCGAGACTATGTGGTGGTGGAACCCACGCCGACTACCTGTTTCTTTGTTAGTGACGCTACAACAAGTTACATACCACAAGAATATTTCTTTGTATCGAAACTCAAAACACCTGCATCTTACTAGCGTGTCTGCAACTCTTGGTTTATTTTCAGCATATTCCTTACTGCATATATCTTTCGTACCAGCTAACAACTTTACTCTTATTTTATTTTCAGAGGTGCTTGGTATCTGATGCGAATATAGTGAGACGAGGCAATCCTTGTCCTCGCTAGCATGGCTTTAATTCTTGTTTTATTTTGAATTTCTCATACGCCCATACGACTTTACTCATATTTAATTTTCAGAGGGGCTTGGTATCTTCTGATGCGAATATAATAAATAATATATGCGAGGATGCCGTGTTACATGCACGGCTTTAATTCTTGTTCTATTTTGAATTCTTCATCCGTCCGCTTACAAGCCTTTATTCGTATTTTATTTGCAGAGAAACTTTGATGTGATGTTTTTCAAATTTTTTTTGTCTGCAGTCCTTCTTTGTTCCATAATTATGTGTAAAGCTGTTTATATTTTTATACCAAAATTATACTTAACGCATCTAACTTTTAGTAAATCCTATCCCACCACCGATCTTTGAAAATCACTATAAAAGAACACAACGCTCTACCAGAATTTAGTTTTACCAGAATTTAATTTAACAAGAGCGGCATTAAAATGTATAGTGAAAAAGAAACTTTACAAATTATCAACAACAAACTACAAGTTAAATTAGTAAATGTGATGTGCGTCGTCGCTGCCGGTGCCCTGTTCTGGAACAGGGATAGGTTAAATCAAGATATATGCAAAAAGTGTTGGATTGATAAGATGTTAGAGCATGGGGAAGAAGAAACTTTAAGGAAAACGTGTCTTTCCGCGAAATTGTTAAACAAAATATATAATTATAGAACCACGCACTACTTTCTATCGGCGGCTCTCACCAGGTTAAACATTAACCAGCGATGGGTGGAGTTCTACCTAGACAAAAAAATAACAATAGACCATTTATATGAACAAATTGAGAGTAAAGGCGACCGGGAAAAATTACGAACATTATGTGATTTCCTCCCACATCGGCAGCAAGTAAAGCTAACAGGGGCTTTCAGAATACACCCGAGTTTTATAAAAAGTTGCCACTTGTGTAGTTCCACCAATTTATTATACTAGTGTTAAGTTAGAATAAAATCCAATTAAAATATATGAGAGTCGTGCAGGCCCCTTTTTGTTGGACACAAACTGTTTACTTTTTCCTGCATATTTATATACAAAATATTACGGTGTCAATCTGTTTTTCTGTTTGTAAAACTTATGTTTTTAAATGATAATTTTGTGCAGATATGTATTTGTTTTATTGATCAAACTGTGACTTGTCCTATACGTTTATGTGTCTATAGGATTAATAAAGATTTATTTTATTTTTTCATTATTTTTTATTCAACAACAACCTTATATAAAATTAATGCAATAATTTGTAAGTGCGCAAAAACAAATGTGATAAATATGTAATGTCAGTATCTCCTAAGCATCATTGATACACCATGAAGTACGAATTTTAGTTTTCTTTTTTTTTTTAAGTCGCTTATTTTTTTTTATTGCATTTTTGGAAACTTCGCTTCGAGGGCGATTCAGTAACACCCATCCCGTTCTCTACTCGATGGCTACCATAACCTAAATTATTTTCAGAATTTTCCCACGATTGGTTTCGTTTTTAGTTTTTAAAATTTTTTCTCTGAAACCCTAAATTTTAGATAAGTATCGTAACTTCGCCAATCACTTAATTTCGCTCAAATCTGGTATGCCTTCATAAAAATAAACTAAAACCATATGCTTTTTTCCTAGTTCGACGCCAAAAACTTGTGACCTTGATATTTCGCCTAGAGCTATTTTCATAAAGTAGCATTACATGATCCCGAGTAAAATAGTAGGAAAGACACTATATTCAACTTACTTTTTTCGGGTATTGATAACAATTCAGAAAACTTCGAGAAAACTATTTTTTTTTAGAAAAAACGAACTTTTTTTCGAGATATATTTTTTTTGGTGGTGGATTTGAAAAGAGCGTCCTCGAAAACGTCCAAAACCATATTTTTTAAATTTCACGTTTTACAGTTCAAATGTGAAAAACTTTAAAATATTTCACAATTTTTCTTATTACGCTTCCGATCGTCTTCCGACCTGAAGAGAAAATATTCCTTAGGTCTAAAGAAAACCAGCGTTGCAAACCGAATTCTTTCAGGATGCTTTTCTTCGGCTTTATGTGGGGGAAACCGATTTTTCTTATATCAATTCTACATTGTTACAAAATTAAAAACGAATTTTGATAAATCTTTTTATTTAAAAGCCACTATACATTTACCGCCACTATAATTTTGGTATAAAGTGTAAATTATACTATTTCATTTTGACTAATCCAATAATTATAAGTGTTGCCTAGCCCTAACCATTTAACAAATAGTTTTTCTCCTTTTCTTTTAAGAACTTTTTCAAGTAAATATACATCAGGGTGTCTGGTCTTTTGAATTTCTTCAGTATAAAAAGAGCCTTGAATATCTTGATTGTTTTGATCTTTCAACAGGTAGGTTGTCGGATTCGTCCTCTGAACCTTTCTTATTACAAACAATTCATTACTCCAGTTTGGTGTGTAACCCTTGCTGAACGCTTCTCTATATTTACTAATTCTTACATAGTCTCCCACTTTAAACTTTGACGCTTTCGGATCGATCGTTTTTATGTAGCTGTAAGCTGTTTGCAAAATCTTTTTGGCATTTCTCTTATTTACTTTGTTAGGAGCCAGTCCATGAGTACTATGTGGTGTGTTGTTATACTTATTCACAATATCCTGCAGTATATTCACCCATTTATAAGTTCCCTGAAGGCTAAATTCTTTCCACATTAAATTTTTAAGTGTTCGGTTCACTCTTTCTACGATACTGGCTTTTAAATTGGAAAAAGTACTATAATGATTAATTCTAAATTTTTCCATCAACTGCTTAAAGTCTTTATTGTAAAATTCTTTATCAAGATCACTTTGACAATTGCGAGGTTTAGTTTTCATCTGTGACAAAATTTTAGCCATGGCAGCAGTCACATCTTGAGCTGTTTTTCTTTTAACAGGTTCAGCCCATACATATTTACTAAATACATTTATTACTACCAGAATATATCGATACCCCCTGTTAACATTCGCATAAGGAACCATTTCAACCAAATCAGCCTGAATCAAATCATTTAGTCCTTTAACGATAACATGTCTTCTTCTAAAATTTTTTCTAGCCGATCTATGTAACTCATTAACTACATCCTCTTTCACTTTACTCATTTCTAGTTCTACTGATATATATGATTGATGTAAACTGCTTATAACTAAGACATCCAACAATAATAGTCAGTGTTCTAATTTTTAGCTATAGGACACTGTAGAACAATTTGGGCGTATAATGGTTCATTGGTTCCTCCCATACTTGCAATAAAAGCAAAGGTATATCCAATATGTATGTCCAACCCAATTAAATCATCTGCTTGAAATAAGGTGGATGTTGAATTCACAGATATAGGTACATCTTTTGGCATAATATGTATACTCTCTATTTTACCACTTACTGGAAAAACATATTGTTTTGTCGAATCCTCCAATATATAACGTAGGGGGCTTTGAGCCGCATCCACAATTCCACACACAGTTATTATACATTTCGAGTGGTGTGAGGATGGTTCACAAATGTAAAAAGGGGCTGATTGGGGTGAAGACGTTAATATTGCAGACTGTGAAGCGGCTAATGGGGTATTGGATGCATATGGAGCAGATCTACCACTTAACATGTGCCTACCAAATTTATCAATTGTCATGTTTCTCTATCAACTGTTAATGAATAAATGGAGTTTAATATAAGAAATTATTTATTTTATAATTTTCGACTCTCTCAATTCTTCAATTATTGAAATTATTTCATTGTTGTGACCATTATTTCCAGCATTTTCTGATGATATTAATAAACGTAATCTATCAATCAATTCATTAGGGTCATTAAAGTAAATATAATCAATTGGATTATTAGACAAATTTAACAATCCACCTTGTGTGGGATACTTAAGAGATTGCGTCCTTCGCAGAGGTCTAGTTGGTGGAGGTGGTTTAGAAAATGTTTTTGGAAGCGAACTTATAATAAGTTTCTTCAATATTTTTTTTTCTATCAAATATGGTCTAATAATGAATTTATATTTGTCACTTGATGTACCTTGAATTTGCTCGTCAGGATTGAAGTTTCTGCGATAGGCATTAGACCTCTTCAAAATATCCATATAATTGTCTAGATCGGTTGGATTGTACCCTATTGGCTGCTTTTTGAACAGCAGTTCATATAGACCTGGTGTTCCAGGATACCTTATACCGCCCATTTGAATATCGCTTCCAACAATTTCCACATTTGTATCCCCAATTAAAAATTTTTCAGTTGCGGTATCATGTTGGAGACCGTATTGTCGATCATTATCGTTCTCATTACCTCGCACCGATATATCTATATACTGCCTTGGAAGAGGTTCGTAAGCCTGCAAGTATTCCTCATAAGCTTTGTTAGTGGGTAGATCTTGAAGAAAAATACGATTTCTCTCCACTTCTTTATCGATTAACTCATCGCTATTCGGCTCATCCACATCAACTGTAGGCTCATGTTGAAAGGTATCTTCCAGAAAACTTGGCATAGTCATGGGCAAATATTTCTTATATACGTCAACTTTGGATCTCTTTGGAGTCGTCATTGGGGTTTCAGATTTTGTTTCGACTGGCTCTTTCTTGAACGATACATTTGGATCTATTGTGGTAAGCAGTTTTTGTAGTGGGTCTGTAATTGGTTTATACTCTTTCTCCAACTGACTCTGAGATTGTGCTATAGCTGATTTGAGGTTCTTATATTTTTCTCTGACCGACTTCTGGGTTTTAACCAATTGTCTTGCGAGCTCCTTATTCATCGCAGCTAAATTAAATAATGCCGGAATATGATCTTTGTAGGATTATATATACATGCTTGACTATTTTTAGGGAATTATGTACGCATCGAATCCTTTTCTATATCTCCCAGATCGCAATGGGCAATCTTTATCAATAACGAGAAATCCATACTTATCACTCCAACATACCCCACATATATCTTTGAATTGCTGAAAAGACATGTCGACGTTGACGTGATCATCGTAGATATGCTTCAGATTGGTTACATCTTGTTTAAAAAGCACAATAAAATTCGAATTATCCCTTACGAGCTGCTTAGGAATCGATGAATAGGTTTGACATAAATAAAAACAATCTGCATTTTTATGTCGACCGAAACAAAAATAATCCCTTATAATGCTTTGATTACAGCAGACTACGTCGTCAAAAATTATGATTGAATTCGACTTTATTTCATCGGGAGGTAGGACATCGCTACCATCATTGAATTCATAATAGCCAATCTCCTTTAAAGGCTCTAATAGTTGTTTCAAGTACTGATATTTTGGTTGATATAAAGACTTTGAATATAAATAAACATTTTCAAACCGCAAACCGTTCGAATGTTCTAATAAAGTTATCATAACATTCGTTTTTCCGCAACCCGATGCGCCCACTAGCAATCCTCTCTTCGATGAACCGCCAAAGAGTGGACCGTGTTTTTTAAAGTTACTATCGGTTGTAACCACATCATGATTTATAACTGGCAATATGATTTTCTGTGGTTCGATCTTCATTGTGTAATGTAATGAAGTCAACTAGAGGTATCTAAGAGAGAAATAAACTATTTATATGATTCGTTTCTTAGATCAGTTTAGTGTGACTCGACACTTGGTAAAAGTATATATAATGTTGACGCGCAGCGCATTCGTGATTAATCGTAAACCGGAGAGCTTGAAGAGCGGATCTGGCTTTGTTGACACTCTCATAAACAAGCTTCCCATCGAACTTCATTTACCAGGCTATCAGTACTGCGGCCCTGGCACCAAACTAGAAAAACGATTGGCACGAGGTGATCCGGGAATCAACGATCTCGACCGAAATTGCCGTCAACACGACCTTGAATATCATAAAAGTTCCAATCTGAAAGATCGCCATAAGGCTGATTATCAACTTCAACAGCGGGCTTGGGATAGAGTTAAGTCGAAAGACGCTAAATTAGGAGAAAAAGTTGCTGCGTGGTTTGTCACTAACACCATGAAAGCGAAAAGGAAACTAGGTATGGGGTTAAAGAGGAAAATAAAATTGAAGAGAAAAATAAACTTAAAGAAGGGAAAAGGTGTTCGTACTAGGCGTAACAAGAAACAGAAGAGAATTATTCCAATACCTAGGAAAGGTGGCTTTTTACCACTTTTACTTCCAATCTTGGGTGCCTTAGGTGCTCTTGGAGGTGGGGCTGCGGGTATAGCGAAAGCTGTTAACGATGCTAAAGCAAACAAACAACAGTTGGCTGAACAACAAAGACATAACTTAGCAATGGAACAGTCCGCCACAGGCAAAGGCTTATACTTCCACCCACACAAGAAAGGAAGGGGGTTCTATTTAGCTCCATATAAAAAAAACTCCCAATAGAGCTACCACGCCGTGAATTAACAAATATAGATCTTGAAAAGTTTGCCAAAAAGTTGCATATTCCAAATTTCCGCGGTGTTTTTATGAAAGATAATTTGCCTTCAAAAATAAGACAACATGAATGTGGTATAGTTAATTTAGATATTTCATCTGGACCTGGCACACACTGGACTGCATATGCAAAGAAAAATAACGTTATAATTTATTTTGATAGTTATGGAAATTTAAAACCTCCTAATTCTTTAAAAAAATATTTTTTCAGTGATGGTAGCTCTAATATTGTTAAATATAATCACGACAAGTATCAGCAGGACAACTCAATCAATTGTGGTCATCTCTGTCTAAATTTTTTATATAATATGTGTAATTGATAAAAATGCTTTATTGTAAATATAGTTTTGAACTAAACAACATGTCTATTACTTTTTCTCTTACGGGAAGATCATCAGTATTAAGTGCAGACTTTAATCCACCAATATATTTAGAAGATAATTCTGAATATGTTATTGGACTCTGCAACTTTGAATCATTCAATGTTATCCTAAACATCGATGAAAAAAATAATAAATTGACATATGCTAATATTACAACAACCATTCCAGTGGGAGCATATGAAATTGGTGAGCTTAGTAAGTGCATACAGCAGATTGTTCAACCACCTTATGAGATTAATATAATAGCTAACCCTAGTACATCAACTGTTAGAATTGATACCAATGTGGATATTGATTTTTCTCAAGAAAACTCAATTGGAAGTGTGCTAGGGTTTAATAAGAGAGTTCTAAAAGCCAACGTATTAAACGAATCTGATTTTCCAGTTCAAATACTTAAGATTAATGCTATATGTATAGACTGCAACATAGCAGCCGGATCATATTCCAACGATAAACCAGTCCACGTAATTCATCAATTTTTCCCTACGGTGTCAGCCGGGTATAAAATAGTGGAATCGCCTCTGAATATACTTTATTTCCCTGTAACCGTCAGAACCATTAACAACTTGATTGTTAAAATACTCGATCAGGACGGAAACCTTGTCAATTTTCGAGAGGAAATTATAACGGTGAGACTGCATCTAAAAAAATTATCATAACGAGACGTCATGGTGATTCGATACAATATACTGCCCTACCCTCAAAGAGTGGTAAATAAGCGCAATTATAAAAGAATGAGCAAAAACAAACTTCCTGTTAGTTCCAGAAGGGGTGTTAACAGAGTAACACGTAAGAATAAGCTATTTCTAAAATCTCTCGGTTTCCAAGTACTTGTATAATGGATATCTTAAATGTTATGCAAAAACCTGTCGCAGACGACTCTATTACAAAATTGGAGTATCATAATTATCAGCCGTTCGTGACTTCTAAATTTGAGTATAATGATGAAATTACAAAGAAAATGATGTCTAGAGTACTACCACTTCACTACCATGTGAAAGTATGCTGTACTTAGAGGGCAAACTAACTAAACAGGATGACACGCCGGCTACTAAGTTAAAGCTAATTAATAACGCTTTTGCTTTTTTGTTTAGAGAAATTAGATATGAACTGAATAACATTGTTGTCGATTCAAATCGAAATGTTGGTCTAATATCCACTCTTAAGGGGTATTTATCATTTAATGAAAGTGAAAGTGTTAAACTTCAAAATGCTGGATGGTTTCCTAAGGAAGGTGTACTACCTGATACTAACAAATTTAACGTATGCATCCCACTAAAGATGTTGATGGGATTTTTTGAGGACTACAAAAAAATTTTAATAAATGCGAAACAAGAGTTAGTTCTAGTTAGAAGTAGTAGTGATATAGATGCGGTCACCTCTATCGATGACTCTGAAACCCCTAAAATTACTATAGAAAAGCTGTATTGGAGAGTGCCTCATGTTTCCGTGGGAATACCACAGCAAGTGGCGTTAACAAATATTTTAGACAAAAATATGGAAATAACTATTGCATTTAGAAGTTGGGAGCTTATAGAAGACTCCTCTGTTCCTCAAACGGATAGATACAATTGGCCTGTTAAAACTTCAACTAAATTGGAAGCTCCCAGACATGTCATTGTAGCCTTCCAAACAGATAAAAAGAATAAAATAACTTCAAATAGGAGTAAATTTGATGCATGTAATTTAACGAATATTAGAGCATTTTTAAACTCTGAAAGATATCCTTATAATGATTTATTTCTCGACATTAAAAATGACAAATATGCCTCATTGTATGAAATGTTCTCTAATTTTCGTTCTTCATATTATCAATCTGGAAATGAATCTATATTCACACCTTCAGAATTTAAATCCATTTCGCCTATAACCCACATAGACTGTTCGTATCAAAAGCAAGCAGTTCAATCTTCCACAGTTGTATTGAGAGTGGAAGTAGAAACCAGGGAAAATTTTCCGAAAGATACCACAGCTTATTGTCTAATTTTATACGACCGTGAATTCAAATATAATCCAATGACAAAAATTATAAGACAGGTCTAATCTACATAAGCTTGACAAAGTAAGATATAAATTCAGTTGAAGATGATTTCTCAGTATAGAAAGGTGCTGCGAGAACATTGCGAAAAATTGAAAAAATTGAAAAAGGCAATTGAGCTGTATAATTTAAAAGTTTCTGTATTCAAAAAATTTGCGAACTTACAAATATGTCGTTAGTATTGGATGTGCAGGGATTTAAAACTGAAAAAAATAAATTCATAGTTAAAGAACTAGCAGTTTTTGATGGGAAGAAGATGTGTCACTATGTGTTTAAACCACCTTTTCCATTGAAAATGCTACCTTTAGAATTGCAAAAGCAAGCTCGGTGGTTAACACAAAACCATCACGGTCTTGATTGGGACGCTGGATTCGTACCTGTACACATGTTTTCAAAAATTCTTCAAGATCTGCACAATTCCGCGGACCATATTTACGTGAAAGGGAAAGAAAAATCAGAATACATCAGGCAATTCACAAAGATTCCTGTGATTGAACTTCCAGATCGGCCCACATTGAAGAAAACTTCTCCAAAATGTTTTTATCACTTTGTAGAAAGTGGTATGTGTGCACTTTCCAATGTATATTTTTTATATGAAAATTTTGTAATGACTTAACTTTTTAATAAAGCAAAAATCCACAAAATGGTTGTTTCATTTCACCGAAATAAAAAACATTTTAATACTGTATGTATTTATTTATTACAAATAGCGATATATATTAACAAAATCTTTGACTATATATTTTATGCCTATGATTAATATCCAATACACGATTTATAATATTTGATACATCAGCAATTTTATTCTGAAAACGACATCTATCCATTGCAAAATTTTCCCAGTGCCTCTTCCTACATGAATTATATGCGAACTGCCAGGTTATGAGATTATAAATTTTATTGTTTTTTTCATTAAATCTAACTCTCTTCATCACTTGATTCTACTGCTACACTCGGCTTCAAATATTTCTGGATATATATAAATTAATTCCATAATCATACAAACGTTTTCACTATTTCGGTTTTTATTTGGTTCTAACAGATTCCATGCATTGTCAAATAAATTTCCTGGTGTAGGCTGCAATCCTTTCTTCACAATTGCAAAATAGTTGGCAAAATGTAACCTTTCCAATATATCCAGTCGATATTCGATCAGAGGTATGTATTCCCATAATTTACATACTGTATCATATCCTAGGTAAATATAAGAATTATTTTTCAGGATTTTTATAACTCTACAGTTCTTAACTTCTTCAAACTGTATATAAAATTTTTCAGCATCTATTGGATCAATAAAATCGTTGCTGTGCAGATAGTGACTTATACTTCCTTGATATGTTAGAAAATGTTTCCACTCTTCTTTGTTAAAAATTATAACATCACACTTATTTCCAGATAGTTTTACATAGGGTTCGTATTTAAAGTCATACGCCAGCCCTATGGATACGAATTTTGATTTTGATTTGTTTAAGTGAAATTTTCGTTCTCCTATTACTACACAATTATTTTTATTCTGGAATGCTGGTGGAACGTTATTTGGTATGTCTATTTTCAGGTCAGGCAAATTGAAAATACTAGCGTTGTAAGACATACTGGTGAAAGAACTTTGAACAACTTGACTGTAGACCAGACACTAACTTTATTATATACTTTGGGAATGGAATATTAGTGGGGGGTTGATATTAATTAAATACTTATAAAAATAACCGGTTCTTGTTTACCTCGACCGGTTATTGACCCTGACCGGTTGTTCACCTTGACCGGTTGTTCACCTTGACCGGTTGTTTACCTTGATCGGTTGTGTTGTGGTGGGGTAAAGTAGTGGGGGGTAAAGTAGTGGGGGTAAAGTAGTGGGGGGTAAAGTAGTGGGGGGTAGATTTAGAACTCTCGTATCTGTAATTGGTTGGGAAAGTGGTGGGGGAGGAAAAAGTGGTGGGGGGTAATAATGGTGGGGGGGTCGTGTCTAGAACTCTCTACTTTACACTACTAGGGAATATTAACTTGGCTATTGTATTTATTTGTGTATTAATAATATTTTATTTACAGCTGCCTATTTTTATTTCTACTTCGCTGCTCATGTGGTTGTTGAATTGCACACGTGAGTAGTGGGGTGCTGTCTATATTTGTCTCTACTCTCTATCTTTCTTTCTACTTCGCTGCTCATGTGGTTGTTGAATTGCACATGTGAGTAGTGGAGTGCCTTCTGTCTCTGTTTCTAAAGCACAGATCCGAACGCTGCTCATGTGGTTGTTGAATTGCACATGTGAGTAGCGGGGTGCTTTCTGTCTCTGTTTCTAAAGCACGGCTCCGAACGCTGCTCATGTGGTTGTTGAATTGCACATGTGAGTAGTGGGGTGCTTTGTGTCTCTGTTTCGAAGCACGGCTCCGAACGCTGCTCATGTGGTTGGTGAATTGCACATGTGAGTAGTGGGGTGCTTTCTGTCTTTCTTTCTACTTCGCTGCTCATGTGGTGGATGAATTGCACATGTGAGTAGTGGGGTGCTTTCTGTTTTCTTTACTATCCGTATCTTAACCATAACTTGTTTTATTTTCAGCCCGAGCTTTATTACAACAGATATAACTGACAATAGCTAAGTGTCACCGTATTTGTATTTAGTAGTAGTGTGCTTAACCCATTGCTTAACTCCACCTGGTATCCACGCACAGCCCCTGCCCTTAGCTGACCCCGTTGCTTGTTAACCAGCTGTAGGTAATTCCGCTTAGCTTGTTTCCACACCGTTTGCATCTTTGACCCGCTTGTGCTTCCCCCCTGCTTGTTTACACCGCCCGTATGCTTTTGCCCAATACGGCAAGAATATTGTTTAGCTTTGTCCATTTGTCCATTTTAGGTTCTAGGTTAATAAATGTATTAAAAGGTTTATTGGTGTATTATTATTATCTGTTGTGTGAAGTCTAACTTTCCCTACCGACCGCCTGGCGAACCGTATCTTCACTGAAGCTACCTGTGTAGTGGTGTTTCTGCACTATAAACAGGAACTGGCGCCCGAGGCAAAAGAGAAACCGATCCTCGGGCACTAACGTGACACTTCCTACCGGCAAATCGGGAAGTATCCGTCACAACTTCATGAGCGTTTATGAGCGTTTAAAAAATAAACTAAGTCAATTAGAATCTCAAGGTGTTATTCGTAAAGTCGATAAACCCACTGCATGGCTAAATCTACTAGTTATAGTTGAAAAAAGAAATTCTGATTTACGCCTTTGTCTAGATCCTAAAGTTTTAAATCAAATTATACAAAGAGAGTATTTTCTAATTCCAACTTCAGAGGAAATAGCTGCTAAATTAAATGGCAAGTCGTTTTTTACAGTCTTGGACATGAAAGATGGTTATTTTGAGGTCAAAATTGATGATAAACGTGCAGATTATTGTACGTTTGGAACACCATTTGGTAGATACCAGTTTTGTAGATTACCTTTTGGGTTATATTCAGCACCGGAGGTATTTCAAAAGAAAAATTATGAAATTTTTGGTGATCTAGAGGGTGTTGGCTTGTATTTTGACGATCTGATTATTACGGGGTCTACTGAAGCTGAACATGACAATAATCTAAAGTTGGTACTTGAACGAGCTCTTAAGTATAACATCAAATTTAATAAAAAGAAAGTACAATTTGAGTCAGAATCTGTCAAGTATATGGGCCAAATATATTCAAAAGATGGCATTAAAAGATGACCTTGTTAAAGCCATAGTGAACATGCCTATACCTATTAATAAAACAGATTTGTGAAGAATTCTAGGAATGGCGAAATACTTAGGCAAATGTGTGCCTAATATGTCTAAAATAACTGGTCCTTTAAGGAATTTGACAAGACATGATGTTGCATGGGAATTGCGGGTTTATGTAAACAATAAATAATATAGGAGCAAGAACTGTACCTTGCGGTAGCCCATATGTCACTCGTCTTTGTGGACTTTTATTACCGTCACATAATGAGTCATTGAAACAATTCAAACATTTGTTAACCTCAGCTCCAGTCTTTGCATTTGCAAATCCATCAAAAACATTTGAAATAGAAACCGATGCTTCTAAAAATAGACTTGGAGCTTGTTTACTCCAAGATGGTCATCCAGTTGCTTTTGTATCTAGAAGCATGACTTCTGCAGAGCAAAATTATGCTCAGATAGAGAATGAAATGTTAGCTATTTCCTTTGCAGCTAAAAAATTTAATTTTTTTATATAATAATAATAATATTTATTTTAAATATTCTATTTACATTTAATACATAGGAATTTTTAGATCATTTAATTATAATAAATATGCACAATGAACAGTCTTCAACAGTAGTTAAAGATGATGCAGATACAGACACAGATACAGATGATGCAGAAAATGTAAAACAAATTACTTAATCCTCGCTTAAGCTATGTAATAGCTTGTATGCGAGTGTTTGTATTATTCATTTATTTTAATTCAAGTTTTTGAAGGATCGTGATTCTTTAATATTTAATCGTTAATATTAATTATTCTATACATACCTACATTTATTTATGGTATATTTACGTGTAAAACAATTAATTTTAGATTGGGTAAATATAATCATATAATAATCACTGCCAATTGAATAGTTATGAGGTAGGTATAAAATAACAGCTTTTAAATATTTATTATTACCATTACTATCACTATTATAACTGTTTTGTTTTTTTTTTGTTTTTTAAAGTGTAGTTCCAGTTTCAATTATATGTTCAATTTTATTTATTGGTAAATTTAGTAGCCATTTGCTTATAATAGGTCCATTACTTTTATTATTGTTTACTTTAAACTTAATTTTTATATTTTACTATATTATATAACCTCGGCGCCAGATAAGTAAAACATTTTTGTCCAATGTTTTTAGATGCTCTTGTCGTAATCAAGTCACTTTTTGTTCTTGTATTATAGTTGTAAGCCTTTGTGTTATGTTTATTGCTTATTTGGTATAAGATAATTTTCTTTGCATACATTTGCCTAATATTTAATATATTGTTATCGTTATATAATACTTTGCTCGGGTATGTATATTTTTTTTTAAACATTATTTTTATTAGCTTTTTTTGAGCAATTTCTAGAGGCCTTAGGTGTGTTTCTGAAACTGCTCCCCATGCTATAATGCCATATGCCCTAATGGACTCCACTAACGCGTAATACACTGAGACTATTTGTTTTTTATTTAAAATATTACTTAGTTGTTTAAAAGTGTAGTATAAACTTCTTATTTTTTTGCAGGTTTCAAAAACATGTGTGTCCCATTTTAGGTGACTGTCAAAATGCACTCCTAGGTATTTAATTGTGTTTGTTTGGTTTATTACAAAGTCAGTATTTCTGATGCACATTTGTTGATATGTCCGTAGAGACGTAATATATGATCCAAAAGGCATATATTTTGTTTTATCTATATTAAGCGAAAGTAAATGTACATCAAACCAATCTTTTATTATTTCAAGGTCCCTTTCTGCGCTTAATTTCACATCATCCCATGTTTCCCGTGTTGTCAGCAGAGCAGTATCATCAGCAAAAGATATTACTTCACCTTTTAAGTCCAATGTGAGTAATTGGTTTATGTAAACAATAAATAATATAGGAGCAAGAACTGTACCTTGCGGTAGCCCATATGTCACTCGTCTTTGTGGACTTTTATTACCGTTAACTTCAACACAGTGCATTCTATCACATAAATAGTTTTTTAAAAGCAGGTGTGTATTCCCTCTAAACCCGATATCTCATAGTTTTTTAAATAACTTTTCATGGCTAATAGTATCGAACGCCCTGGCCAGGTCAATAAAAATTACCAAGCAAGGTCGTCCAATATCCACTGCACTATTATTGTGTTCCGATATTATCCGCGACCAACCAGGATTTCGGTTAACCGAAATATTGGTAAACCTGAAAAATGTGTAATTAAGGAACTGGCTGGTTAATCAACATGGACGATGAATTGTTTTTATTGGGATTCATTCAACCTTAAATACCTTCATATTCCGTGCTTAACTATTACTCTAGTCTTCAGTCAAAAAATAAATGAAACAGCAGATAATTTGGTATATTATAGTAAGATATAAGTAGTTTATAAGTAGATATAAGTGTAGCTTTCAGTCGACTTGGTCAAGTGGACTACAGAATACAATACAGAAAAGTAGAATTTATAAATATTTATTATAACTCTTAACGCAAGAACACCACCCCATCTGCCTTCACCATCTAAACAAAATATAATTAAAATCGTTGAGAATTGGTTTTTCTTCTCTCAACGCTAAAACCTAACCTGCTAACTCTTCGGTTGACCAATGCACCGCTCCCAGAGCACGGTCAATATTTTGACGTTTGGTTAACCTTTTTCAGGTGACCACAGTTCCAAAATTAAACAATTTTCAGGAATTTTTATTTAATGGAACGCTTAACCGGGATTTTAGTTAACCAAGTTTAATATCGGAACACAACCTATATGTCCGTTCTGTTATATAAGATATACCATCCTGTGTTGAAGTTTTTTCTCTAAATCCATATTGCTTCTTTGACAGTAGGTTAAACTTTGTAAGAAAGTTTACTAATCTGTTTTTAAGTACTTTTTCAAATATTTTAGAGATATTAGAGAGCAATGAAATAGGTCTGTAGTTCTTTAGTTCGGATTTGTTACCTTGCTTGAAAATCGGTTTTATTACTGCAATTTTAAAATGTTTCGGGCAAATCGCGGTATCAAATATTTTATTTATTAAATGGGCTAGTAGTGGACTTAAGTGTTCTATAATTTCTTTCATAAGTTCGGGATTTATATTATCCAATCCAGCAGATGTTTTATTTTTTAGTTCTAATATGTATTTTTTTATTTCATCAAGATTTACATGTGAAAGATACAAGCTGTTTTCTGTTGTATTATTTTCAAAAGTAGAATTATTTGGTTTTATCAATTTAGCCATGCTTTCCCCGATGTTTGCAAAATAATTGTTAAATTCGTTTGAAATAATGTCGTTATTAGTAGTGGTATCTCCATTTGTTTGTATAATTTCAGTTATATTGTTATTTTTAACTTTATTTTTTGTAATTTTGTTTACAACATTCCTGACTGTTTTTGAATCATTTGTATTAATTTGTTTTTTATAATAATCCTGTTTTACTTTTTTTATTAGTGTTACAATTTTGTTACGGTATGTTTTATAGCGCTCTGTTATTTCATTGTCTAATGGGTCCTTTAAGTGTTCTTCGAAAATTTTGTCTCTCACTGATATTGATTTTGAGATTGCAGATGTAATCCATTGTTTACGTTTTTTAATTATTTTTATTTTTGTGATTAGTGTATTTCTATCCACGGCTTCCTGTATATTTTTTACCAGTGTATTACAAAGATCATCCGGGTCGTTACAGTTCAATAGTTTTCCCAATTTACACTTTCCAAATAATTTCTGACACCCTGGTAATTTGTTTGTTTTTAATTATTTCTGGCTTATTGCAGCTGTAAACTTCCGATGAAATATTTAGTTTGAGCAGTGTAGAATAGTGGTCAGTAATGTTAGTTTTTAATACAATAGGTGTGTAGTTCTGATTCCATATTTTTACCTTTATAAAAAATGTGATCTAAGCAGCTCCTTGAATTCCCTGTCTCACGAGTTGCTGAATTTATTAAGCTCGTGAAACTGTTTTGATATAATATATCCATATATTCGTTTGATACATCAGAGTTACTTAACATGTCAATATTTATGTCACCTAAAATTATATTATGTTGACGTTTGTTTTGTGCGACTAAATAAGTTCTAAAATTTTGTAAAAAATCGTCTAGTATTATACCAGTATGTGGTCTATATAAGGCAGTTATGCTCACTGATTCATTTTTAATAGATAAAGTGATATGCATTGCATTAATTACATCTATTTTGTGTGTATTTACGGTATATTTTAGCTCATTTTTTATATAAACCAACAATCCATCATTTTTGTTGACATTACCACTGTTATAATATGAAGTATATCCTGTAATTTTAAAATTATTAATGTTTCTTATTTCAAAAGTTTCTGATAAGCATATAATATCGAAGTAGTTCGGAAAAGAAGATAATGTAATAAGAAATTGATCAAAATTCTTGCCTATACTTCTGATATTATTATGAAATATTTTTAGAGATGACGGGCTATTGTTTAGTTTTAGAAAATGTTTACATTCGTCCACATCATATATTTCAAAGTTTTTTATTTTACTTTTAAAGTCCTTTATATAAGGATTCATTATAATATCTGTTTAAGACTACTCACAGCTCACAGTTAGACAATAGTTTTTTTATTTTTTCTAGTAGAGATCCCTGATCCTGATGTGCTAGCAGTTTTCTCGTTTATCTTTTCCTTGGTCTGGCTGGTCCGGGAGTAAATTTTAGGATTTTCTTGCTTACAATAATTATTGTGTTTTGCGACTTTGGAATGTTGGCTTATCTCAGTGTTTTTAGGGCCTGTTTCTATTTCTTTACCAGTCTCCAGGTTTTTATTGCTCTTCTCGTGTTTTTGCAAGTCTTGGATAGTATATATAATATTATTTATAATTAACTTATTTTTTCTAATAGTTGCCTCTTTGTTATGTCCTTTAGCTTCTTTCAAATGTTTCCTAAGTAGTTTTTGGGTTTCACAGTCTTCTTTTGACAATTCGTTTGTTATTGATATTCCGCTGTCTTTTAGTAGATATGCCTGTTTTATTATTTCAGCTTTTTTGTGGAAACATACTAGTTTCAACCAAACATTTCTACCGTTCCCAAATCGATATGCCTACCTGATTAATTTCACTGCTATCCAATTCTATGCTCATAATACCTTTTATTAGATCTCGTACCTTTTGCATAATATTTTCATCTTCGGTTTCGTTTAGAACGAATATTATTAAATTATTTTTCTTACTTTCTCTTCTTATTTCTTTTTGTTGGTCTTCTAATTTCTTATTTTCTTCGCTTAGTTGCTTGATTTTCACTTCAGCTTGTTCCAGTTGCGTTGTTAAGTAATTTATGTGCCTTGAGAATTCTGACTTTAATTCTTCAATTGAACTTTTTATAACGTCTTTAATTTTTATGAAGACTTCTGCATTTGTTAGGTCACTTGGTATATCACTGTCGCTAATTGTCAACAATACCTAATTATTTAAATCTATTGAAGAACGAAGGAACGTTTTCATACACGTGTGTACTCTACAGCGACTTCACGGTCATATGGTTTAGTAAATGTTCCTATAAAAACGGATCATAAACCATTAGTCGCAATTTCTCAAAAAAGTCTTGCGGATGTTAGTCCGAGGTTACAGCGAATGCGACTTCATCTTTTGAAATATAATCTTACAGTTGAGTATAAATCGGGTAAATACTTGTATATAGCAGACACTTTATCTCGTGCTTATTTAACAGAAAATTTTTTTAAACCTGATTTAAAACTAGAATATGTTATACATGCCGTAGACAAATATTCCCATGTCAGAAGAACGTAAAACTCAATTTAAGAATTGTACATTAAATGATCAACAATTAAAATTAGTGTTAAAATATTGTCCATCAGGCTGGCCTATGAATAAACATCAAATTCCAGATAGTATTAAACATTATTTTAAAATTAGAGAAAGTCTAGTAGTTTCGAATAATCTTATATTTCTATCAAATAAAATAGTAGTGCCATATATTTTACGCCAAGAAATGTTAAAGTTACTTCATGAGGCACATCTTGGAATTACAAAAGCGAGAGCGCGACAAATTATCTATTGGCCGAACATATCCATTGATATTGAAAATTTCATTAAAAAATGTAAAGTTTGTGAATCGGTTTCCAACAGACAACAAAAGGAAAGCTTACAATTGTATCCAATACCGCATAGGCCGTGGGAAAGGTTAGGATTAGATTTATTTTCCTATGGAGGTAGAAGTTTTTTTATAAATTTTGATTCATATTCTAATTGGTTGGAATTGTTGCATGTTAGAGATAAATCGATTACATCTATAATTACTGAATTTAAAAAAAATAGTAGCCAGGTTTGGGTCACCAGATGTAGTGATATGCGATAATATTCCCTTCAATAGCTATAAGTTTCAAGAATTTGCTAAAGAGTGGAATTTTAGTATCATAACACGTAGTCCTAACTATCCGCGTTCTAATGGTCTTGCTGAAAAGGGGGTTAGCAATAGGGAAGAATATAATTAAAAAATCATTGCAGAGTACCTGTGACATGAGAGACTGTACCGAGACTATGTTGTTGGAATACAGAAATTCTCCTCTCAAATATTTAGATTACAGTCCTTCACAATTACTTATGAGTAGGGTGAGTAAAACTAATAACAGAGTTATTAAAACCAAACATGTGTAAACATGTATGTAGTAAATTAAGGAATAGACAAGAAATATATAAAAAATACTATAATAGGCATGCTAAAGATTTAAAACCGTTGAAGCTAGAAACTGATATGATTGTATATGATCATGTTCATAAGTGTTGAGTTTTCTTACTTTTACTTTAGTCTTATTCTTAGTATAACGCTTTTTCCTCGGAAGACATTTAATTTAACTAAAAACTTGATAACTACATCTATGATACAACTACCATGATGCAACCACCACTGTTGAAGTAGAAACACACAGAACATATAAAACTTAACGGACCACTAACTACTATATAGCATGGAACTCGAGATTACATCTATTCAACACACCCTCCTAATCTCTAGTTCCATTCTTTAACCATAGAACACGACATAACCTAAATTAAACATGTATATTATGATCTAAATACATAGGTATATTGTTTCTTAAAATAATCAAATTTTACATATGACAAGGTTTTGCATACATATCAGCAATTTGCTGATCAGAAGGATAATATTTTACATTTACAATGCCGTCATTAACTTTTTCACAAATAAACTTGTACCTTACATCGATATGTTATGTTTGCTTTTTCTGTTCATGATGCCATTTTTCATTAGGCTAATCGCGCTTTGGTTGTCAACATTTAGGTTCACGGACACACTTTGACCCGTTACTTCACTTATTAATTCTCTTAAGAAGAGCACTTCCTTAACACATTCCGCGGCTGCAATAAATTCGGCTTCTGCACTTGAGAGTGACACTATAGGTTGACGACGAGAAGACCAACTGATTACTCCACCACAGTAGAAAATAACGTAGCCTGTCGTCGATCTCCTAGTATCGGGATCGTTTGCATAATCGGAGTCACTAAATACATTTAAGAATTTTGTATCACTGTTTCTTTTAAAGCTAATTCCCTGATTTATGTGTCCATTCAGATATCGAAGTATACGTTTTACACTTGATATTATTCTGGGTTGGGTTTTCTACAAAACGACTGTTGTAGTTTGCTGCAAAACATAGGTCTGGTCGGATCTTATTGGACAGATATAGTAAACTACCAATGCATTCTCTGAAAGGAAACTTTGTACTTTCGTATTCATTCGTAGCTTGCGGCTCATTTAGAATATCCGTTTTACATGATTCTATAGGTGTTTTAACCGGCTTTGCATTATTCATTTGGAATTTTTCTAAAATTTGCTTGATATATTCTGTTTATTTTAGTATAATATGTTCTTCCCCTTTCTCAATTTCAATACCAATAAATTTATTAATAGTTTCGTATATTTTCATATTAAATTCGAGTTCTAGGTTTCTTAGCAGTTCCCTCGCTTTAGTTTTACTTCGTGTAGTTATTATTCCGTCATCAACATAAATTGCCAGTATTATTTCATTGTTTGCACTCTTAAAGATACAATTTTCACACGACGTTTGCTGTAATCCTTGATTTTTCAGAAACTCTGTAAACCTCTTGTTCCACATCATAGGTGCTTGTTTGAGTCCATATAGAGATTTTTGTAGTTTGCAGATTTTGTTATCATTTTCATAACCCTCTGGTAAATATTATGTTTCTTCTCTCAGGTTCCCATATAAAAACGCGGTTTTTATATCAAAACCTATAATCTCGTGACAATTTGCTGCAGCTAACGCGAATATTACTCGTAATGATGATATATTTACCACTGGACTAAACGTCTCTGTATAGTCAATACCTGCTTTTTGTTCACATCCCCGCACTACCAATATCGCTTTGTATCTGCCGTCGCTTTTAATTTTAAAGACCCATTTGCTACTCAGTATTTTCTTGTTTTGAACTTCATCTCTCTGTACTAGAGTCCAGGTCTGATTTTTTTCTAGTGCTTCCTTTTCTTCGTTTATTGTTTGTACCCATGTTTCTCTGTCTTTTCTGTTTAGTGCTTCTTCGTAGGTTAACATAACACAATCATCGTATCTCACAGGAAGTTTACCTCTCGTTTCTCTTTCGGTGCGTTGTGATTCTTACATATTTATTACTTCTGTCTCTGACTTCTCATTATTTTTTTCTTCGCTGTCTCCATTGTATATTTCGTACATTTTACTGTTAGTTTGTGTAGGTGTTACTTCCACTTCATTATCAATTATGATATCAATGTTTTGATTACTCAAGGAATGTTCATTGAAAGTTATATCTCGATGAACTGTCACTTTTCTTTGTTCACTGTCCCATAGACGGTAACCATTCGTGCTATATCCGATCATTGTTAGTTTCTTTGTTCTGTCAGCAAACTTTGACTTTCTTTCTAATATTTTAGCATAGGCGTCGCATCCGAAAACTCGTATATTTGACAGATTGGGTTTTTTGTTTGTCCATTTCTCATATGGTGTACATCCAATTGTCGATGTTGGACTTCTGTTTAATAGATAGGCTACTCTTATAGCCTCTCCCCACATTTCCTTGGATAATTTTGTGCCTGCAAGTAGAGCTCTTCCTTTTTCGTGGTTCGGTTTAGGCGTTCTGCTTTACCATTTAACTGTAGTGAATATGGAATGGTGTAAACTAAAACGATGCCTTTTCTTTTGCATCACTCTTTCAGTTCGTTACTTATGTATTCACCGCCATTATCACACCTGAATTTATGTAATCTGAGATTCCATTTAGCTTCAGCCATTTCTATGTATTCTTTTATTTTTTCAAACACTTCATATTTATTTTCTATTATAAACACCATACAGTTGTGTGTGAAATCGTCTAAACATGTCATGAAGTACTTCTTTCCGTCCCATGTTGTTGTAGTCACTGAACCACAGACGTCCGAATGTACAATTTCTAGAGGTCTTGTAGCTCCACATCTTTCTTTATTGAAGGGTTGTCTAGTCTGTTTTACAACAACACAAGTTTCACAAAATTCTTCTAAATTTTCTTCGCTTCTTTCTACCCCTGTGGCCATTTCCTGTAATTTTTTTAGATTTATTTTACGAAGGTGTCCCATTCTTTTGTGCCAAATGTTTTTTGTCTCTTTCTCTGTGGTGACCATTACTTTACCTTCTTTATTTTTGCATTCTAGCTCTATTACATATAAACCATTTTCTTTCTTTCCTTCTAGAATAAGTTTATCGTCTTTTGTTATTACTACTTTTTCTTTTGTGAATTTAATTTCACCACCTTTTTCTTTGATACTATTTACTGATAAGAGATTCGTACATAGTTCAGGGGCATATTTTACATTACTGAAGTTACATTTTGTTGTTTTTATAGAGCCACTTGCTTTTGTTTCCAAAACATTTCCCTTTTTCGCAACATTAATCTTTGAAAAATGTTCTCTTGTTTCACCTAATATTTCCGTATTGTTCGTTAAATGTGAGGTAGGTCTTGACTCAACTATCCACTTTGTTTTTATTTCATTTGTTTCGTTTTGTACAATGAAGCACACATCATCCTTTTTTTTCTGGCTTGTTTTCTTTACATTTTCGAAAATAACAGTCTTTTTCTTCATGGTTATTCTTCTTACAGATTTTGCACCCCACTGCACAGTTTGTCGCTATGTGCCCACTTTTTCCACAACGAAAGCATTTTATGTCTTTGTTTACACTTCTATTGTCTTTCCCTTTACAATTTCATTCGTAATGTCCGGGTTTTTCACATTTACGGCACTCCTTCCCCAATGCACTAAATGCTACTGGCTTTTCACTTTCATTGTCTTTATTGATTGTTTCTTCTGCTATTAATCTAGACGTTAGATTTGTTAAGGTACGTTCTTTGACAGGTGTAGATTCCCACGCTATTCGGAAATGTTTGAACCTTTCTGGTAGTGTACTCAGAATTTTTGAGATAAGCATTTCGTCGTCTATCTCTTGATTTAGCGATTTCAAGTGGAATGCTAAATTTTATAATTTACTTATATGAAGTGATATGTCGCTGCCTTTTTCGGAAGTAAGATTAAAAAAATCTTGTAATAACGAAAATTTTTGTAGCTCATTATCTTTCTGGTATACACTACAAAGTTTTTTATATATTTCAGCTGCTGTCTTACAATTCAGTATGTGCACTAACACTTTCTTTTCAACTGTCGTGATTATTAATTTTTGCGCTCGAGCATCTTTTCTTTTCCATTCTTCTATTTCTGTGTCTATAACTCTCCAGTTTGACTTTTCCTAATACTATATCAAATAGTCCATTGGCTTTAAGTATAATTGTTATCTGAAAATTCCATAACTGAAACGATTGGGCATCAACCAGCTTCTCTACTTGTGTAGCTTCATCAAGCACCTTATTACTTGCCGCCGCCGCCATTTTTACTTTTTTCTTTCTTCCGGGATTGAGACTGGGCCTGGGCCCATAACCTGTTGAGTTTTCTTACTTTTACTTTAGTCTTATTCTTAATAAAACGCTTTTTCCTCGGAAGACATTTAATTTAACTAAAAACTTGATAACTACATCTATGATACAACTACCATGATACAACCACCACTGCTGAAGTAGAAACACACAGAACATACAAAACTTAACGGACCACTAACTACTATATAGCATGGAACTTGAGATTACATCTATTCAACAATAAGAAGTGGAATTCAGGTCACATTATATCGGAACATAGTAGTCCTAGATTATATATGTTGAAGGATAATCAAGGAAATATAATTCGTCGTAATCGTATAGATATTAAAGAGTCATTGAATAAATACAATGTAACTTCTTATGAAGATGATTTTCAGAATAATGACAATTGTGAAAATAACCTTAGTACTGATTGTGAACTTGAAGCAGATCACTCATCAGGAGTTTCGTGTCAACTGAATCAAAGTTGTTTGCCTGAAAGAAACATTAATGTCTCTCCACTTGACAGGAGAGCTGTGATGATTAGATCTGGTCGTATTATTAAAAGACCAAACAAACTTGATTTGTAACGGGGAAAGATGTGTTATTAATATCATTGCTAGTCTTGCTAGTCTATAGTCTTAGATAGAGAGACATAGGTACATAAACAATCTAGTATTCTAGTGTTCAGTAGTCAGTGGCTCAGCAGTCACATGTATGTCAGTGTGGTGAAATGTCCATGTAACAACAAAAATAAACAAGCAATCTAGTTAATGCTGCTGGTTTTATTTCCTGTTATTTGGTAGACCATTCAGAATAATACACTTATTACCTGTAAGAGTGACACAGTATCTGCTAAATTGAAGGAAGTTGCTGCTAATAAATTATCTGAGAAGTACAATATTAAAGAAGTTTTCACACTTAATCCACGAATTCGCATTGTTGGAATTTCCGAAAAACTGGAGAATGAGACGGTAGTTAATTATCTTAAATTTCAGAGTAATAATGTGTTTAACGAAGAGTCTGTTTGTTCAATAATTTCAAATGTCCCATTAAAAAATAGGAAGAACATTTATCAGGTTACTATTCAAACTGATAGATCTTCATATAATATGAAAATTATGGAACAGGGTTAGTTGTTTGTGGGCTATGATTATTGTAACATATTTGACGCCATAGAACTTCGCCGCTGTTTTAAATGTTGTGGGTTTCACCACCTTGCAAATAGATGTTTATCTACTAAAGTTACTATTTGTCCTCGTTGTGCTGAAAATCACGGCGTCGCTGATTGTAAGTCAGAAATTTTGCGTTGTATAAATTGTATTAATGTTGTGAAAAATAGCAAAGAAGGCAATATTAACGTAGACATTCATCCTGCTTTATGGGATACTTTGTGCCATACGTACAGTCTTACTTTTCAGAAATTTAAAAGCAGTATATTTGGTTCCGGGTAGCAACTAACAGTACCACATAGTTCTATGATACAGAAATCATACCTGCAATATTATTATCAAAATTGTCGCGGTGTCTGTACCAAAATAAATGAACTATTTATTACCATTAATGCCAGCAATTGCGACGCCATTGGTTGAGTGAGACATAGTTGCACGACAGAATAAACACTGCGGAATTATTTTATTTAGGTGTATCCACAAGACCGTGATTTTGATGCTGTCAACAAAAAGAGAGCTGGTGTTCTGTTAGTCATAAATAAAACGTTTAATTCTACCTACTTTGACATGTAGATATAATTGGTGTAAAATTAAGAATGGGTAATGATTTATTTTATATCTTTAATTTATATATTCCTCCAAACCTAGGTTCAGCTGAATACGATTGCTTGTTTGACGCTTTTGAATCTTTATACCCTATATTTGGTTGCAAAATACTTATACTTGAAAATTTTAATATGCCCCAATATTCATCTTGTATTTCAAGTAACTTATATAAGAAAAATATTAACTCATTACACAACTTTATGAGTGACCTTAATTTGCTTCAACATAACTCTGTGTTGAATACTAATAATAGAATTCCTGACTTTGTTTTATGCAATGAATTTTATTTATGTGAAGTTAGCCACGCTTTTCATCCACGCTTTTGCATCCACGGTTTCTTTATCCACACTTTAATGCATAAATATATTTTGACATAATTTCTACTAAATAACAAGATACGGTTATCAGATTCATATTTAAGTTTTACGAAAAAAATTTTCGACAAAAAACCAGTGGCGTGCTATACTAGTTACAAGGTGATTAACAATATCAATTTTTATATTACAAACGATGAGTTTCCTCAACAAAATTGTCACTGATTGATTGAAAAGTAACTGAATTGCAAAAATATATCAACGGGTTTTTATTACATGCCGCCAGAGGCGTGCCAGAGACAAAAAATAAGAGGCGATGTTTAACAATATCAATTTTTATATTAGAAACGAGGAGTTTCCTATACAAAAGAGTCACTGATTGATTGAAAAGTAGCTGCATTGCAAAAATATATCAACGGGTTCTTATTACATGCCGTCAGAGGCGTGCCAGAGACAAAAAATAGGAGGCGATGTTTAACAATATCAATTTTTATATTAGAAACGAGGAGTTTCCTCAACAAAATAGACACACATTGATTGAAAAGTAACTGCATTGCAAAAATATATCAACGTGTTTTTATTACATGCCGTCAGAGGCGTGCCAGAGACAAAAAAATAGGAGGCGATGTTTAACAATATCAATTTTTATATTAGAAACGAGGAGTTTCCTCAACAAAATTGTAACTGATTGATTGAAAAGGAACTGCATTGCAAAAATATATCAACGTGCTTTTATTACATGACGTCAGAGGCGTGCCAGATACGAAAAATAGGAGGCGCTGTTTAACAATATCAATTTTTATATTAGAAACGAGGAGTTTCCTCAACAAAATTGTCACTGATTGATTGAGAAGTACCTGCATTGCAAAAATATATCAACGTGTTTTTATTACATGCCGTCAGAGGCGTGCCAGAGACAAAAAATAGGAGGCGATGTTTAACAATATCAATTTTTATATTAGAAACGAGGAGTTTCCTCAACAAAATTGTAACTGATTGATTGAAAAGGAACTGCATTGCAAAAATATATCAACGTGCTTTTATTACATGACGTCAGAGGCGTGCCAGATACGAAAAATAGAAGGCGCTGTTTAACAATATCAATTTTTATATTAGAAACGAGGAGTTTCCTCAACAAAATTGTAACTGATTGATTGAAAAGGAACTGCATTGCAAAAATATATCAACGTGCTTTTATTACATGACGTCAGAGGCGTGCCAGATACGAAAAATAGGAGGCGCTGTTTAACAATATCAATTTTTATATTAGAAACGAGGAGTTTCCTCAACAAAATTGTAACTGATTGATTGAAAAGGAACTGCATTGCAAAAATATATCAACGTGCTTTTATTACATGACGTCAGAGGCGTGCCAGATACGAAAAATAGGAGGCGCTGTTTAACAATATCAATTTTTATATTAGAAACGAGGAGTTTCCTCAACAAAATTGTAACTGATTGATTGAAAAGTACCTGCATTGCAAAAATATATCAACGTGTTTTTATTACATGCCGTCAGAGGCGTGCCAGAGACAAAAAATAGGAGGCGATGTTTAACAATATCAATTTTTATATTAGAAACGAGGAGTTTCCTCAACAAAATTGTAACTGATTGATTGAAAAGGAACTGCATTGCAAAAATAAATCAACGTGCTTTTATTACATGCCGTCAGAGGCGTGCCAGAGACGAAAAATAGGAGGCGATGTTTAACAATATCAATTTTTATATTAGAAACGAGGAGTTTCCTCAACAAAATTGTCACTGATTGATTGAAAAGTAACTGCATTGCAAAAATATATCAACGTGTTTTTATTACATGCCGTCAGAGGCGTGCCAGAGACAAAAAAATAGGAGGCGATGTTTAACAATATCAATTTTTATATTAGAAACGAGGAGTTTCCTCAACAAAATAGACACTCATTGATTGAAAAGTAACTGCATTGCAAAAATATATCAACGTGTTTTCATTACATGCCGTCAGAGGCGTGCCAGAAACTAAAAAAAAATAGGAGGCGATGTTTAACAATATCAATTTTTATATTAGAAACGAGGAGTTTCCTCAACAAAATTGTAACTGATTGATTGAAAAGGAACTGCATTGCAAAAATATATCAACGTGCTTTTATTACATGACGTCAGAGGCGTGCCAGATACGAAAAATAGGAGGCGCTGTTTAACAATATCAATTTTTATATTAGAAACGAGGAGTTTCCTCAACAAAATTGTAACTGATTGATTGAAAAGTACCTGCATTGCAAAAATATATCAACGTGTTTTTATTACATGCCGTCAGAGGCGTGCCAGAGACAAAAAATAGGAGGCGATGTTTAACAATATCAATTTTTATATTAGAAACGAGGAGTTTCCTCAACAAAATTGTAACTGATTGATTGAAAAGGAACTGCATTGCAAAAATATATCAACGTGCTTTTATTACATGACGTCAGAGGCGTGCCAGATACGAAAAATAGGAGGCGCTGTTTAACAATATCAATTTTTATATTAGAAACGAGGAGTTTCCTCAACAAAATTGTAACTGATTGATTGAAAAGGAACTGCATTGCAAAAATATATCAACGTGCTTTTATTACATGACGTCAGAGGCGTGCCAGATACGAAAAATAGGAGGCGCTGTTTAACAATATCAATTTTTATATTAGAAACGAGGAGTTTCCTCAACAAAATTGTAACTGATTGATTGAAAAGGAACTGCATTGCAAAAATATATCAACGTGCTTTTATTACATGACGTCAGAGGCGTGCCAGATACGAAAAATAGGAGGCGCTGTTTAACAATATCAATTTTTATATTAGAAACGAGGAGTTTCCTCAACAAAATAGACACTCATTGATTGAAAAGTAACTGCATTGCAAAAATATATCAACGTGTTTTCATTACATGCCGTCAGAGGCGTGCCAGAAACTAAAAAAAAATAGGAGGCGATGTTTAACAATATCAATTTTTGTATTAGAAACGAGGAGTTTCCTCAACAAAATTGTCACTGATTGATTGAAAAGTAACTGCATTGCAAAAATATATCAACGTGTTTTTATTACATGCCGTCAGAGGCGTGCCAGAGACAAAAAATAGGAGGCGATGTTTAATAATATCAGTTTTATCTTAGAAACTAGGAGTTTCCTCAACAAAATAGTCACTCATTGATTGAAAAGTAACTGCATTGCAAAAATATATCAACGTGTTTTTATTACATGCCGTCAGAGGAGTGCCAGAGACATTTATAATTAGAAACAATCATTGGGTGGTGGCTGTTGCAGATCCAAACAAAAAAATATTCAAATACATAAACAGTTACAACCATGACGTGGATGAAACTAATAAATATTTTAATAAGTTTAAAACGTTCCTAACAGTTAATAACTTGGAATTGGACTGGAACACGGTACAAACCCCACATATCGTACAGAGAAATTCGTACGATTGTGGTGTCTACGTGATATACTTTATCGAACAGATGATTAAAGAACAATCGCTTCTGAAGGAAACTGAATTCAATAATTATAGAAAAGAAATGAAGATACGTCTACTCAAATATTCTGAAAATGTTAACAATAAATGTCTAATATGTGGAAGTTCTGATAATCGCAGAAGAAATATTGTAGTCAATTGCAAATTTTGCAAAAGAATATTTCATATAGAATGCATCGACAACAAACTGCCAGATACATTCATTTTCAAAAACGATGTGTGAATTGTGTAGTAGATATTTAAGTGAGGATTTCTCCAGCATTTCAGTCTAAATAAATTAATATATTTTATTCCATTCTTACTACAAGTAAGGTTTTTAAAAACTACTTAATCCTCACATTTCCTTCCTTTATATTATTTTTATTGGTGCCCTTTTAGGCACTGTCAGTCTTCTCCTACTACCATTAGATAATTATTCCCTTTGTAAAAACGCAAATTACATTGGCATATTGTTGCAACCATCACGTTCATTATTAAATTCTTAAGGCCGCTTCTCTATTTTTTTTATCTGAAAATATAAGTTTACACTTTTTTCTCAAATGTCCAGTTCCTAGTCCAGTGACTATTTTATCGAGGAAACTCTTCTTTTGCAATCTAGTGTGCACATGATGGCTTATAATAAAAAAAAAACTGAAAATATTTTTGCGGTGCACATATTTTTGAAACGTGTAGTAAATATTTTATTAAGGAACCCTGACATATTTGATCACAAACTGGGGATCGGTTTTGTTCATCTCGCACGTCTCTGAAGTCTTTTAATAACAAATATTAAATAATATTGTAGTGCAATTTTTTATGAATTTTCAAGTAACTATTTTTATCTTTGTATCTAGCACGCCTTTCACGGCATATACCTAACAAAAAAGTTTAATATTATACCGCGATGCACTTATTTCTAATCTATCCAGTGACAGTATCAAGTGCAAGAATCTTTTCGTTTGTGACATAATATTGACATTATTTATTTCCGCCGCTACTTTTCCATCTAGCACGCCTCTGACTGTTTGAGATAAAACAATTTTATTATAGCAACTATAGCAAGATCTATCACGATTCATTGGGTACTAAGAAATGTATTTTGTTGAGGAAACTCCTCGATTGTAATATAAAAATTGATATTGTTAAACATCGCCCTCTATTTTTTGTATCTGGCACCCCTCTGACGGCATGTAATAAAAACCCGTTGATATATTTTTGCAATGCAGCTACTTTTCAATCAATCAGTGACTATTTTGTCGAGGAAACTCATTGTTTCTAATATAAAAATTGATATTGTTAAACATCGCCTCCTATTTTTTGTCTCTGGCACGCCTCTGAGGGCATGTAATAAAAACACGTTGATATATTTTTGCAATGCAGTTACTTTTCAATCAATGTGTGTCTATTTTGTTGAGGAAACTCCTCGTTTCTAATATAAAAATTGATATTGTTAAACATCGCCTCCTATTTTTTGTCTCTAGCACGCCTCTGACGGCATGTAATAAAAACACGTTGATATATTTTTGCGATGCAGTTAGTTTTCAATCAATGAGTGACTATTTTGTTGAGGAAACTCCTCGTTTCTAATATAAAAATTGATATTGTTAAATATCGCCTCCTATTTTTTGTCTATGGCACGCCTCTGACGGCATGTAATAAACACCCGTTGATATATTTTTGCAATGCAGCTACTTTTCAATCAATCAGTGACTATTTTGTTGAGGAAACTCGTCGTTTGTAATATAAAAATTGATATTGTTAATCACCTTGTAACTAGTATAGCACGCCACTGGTTTTTTGTCGAAAATTTTTTTCGTAAAATTAAAATATGAATCTGATAACCGTATCTTGTTATTTAGTAGAAATTATGTCAAAATATATTTATGCGTTAAAGTGTGGATAAAGAAACCGTGGATGCAAAAGCGTGGATGAAAAGCGTGGCAAACTTCACATAAATATGAATTTTGTGATGTAATTCGAGCACTTGAAATTTTTCTACCAGAAGACAGTCATCATCCACCCCTTTTTATCGAAATCTTCACCTCTGCCTCCGACCACAATAATACATTTCCCCTAAACCTGAGCTGCGGCATATCCTTAGAATTCAATTTTAAAAAGGCTGACTTTGAGGCCTTATATCTTGATCTGTCATTAGCAGATTGGTCTGGTTTATCATCTATTTCAGACTGCGGTCGACACATTTTATGGTATCTTGAATCCTATCTTGATGCAGCACGTACCCACTCAGAAGATTACTCATTTTAGCAGACAGTTTCCACCATGGTTTACTAAGGAAATTATTTCTCAATGGAAAATAAAAAATAGAGCCTATTGGAAATATAAATCTTCCAAGCTACCACAAGACTTTGATAACTTTAAAACACTTAGGTCTTCTCTTAATATCAAATAAAGGAAGCATACAAAAAATTTGTGTCTGATGCAGAAAACTCCGTTAGAACTAATCCTAATAATTTTTGGTCATTTATAAACTCTAAAGAAAGCACAACATCTATTCCATCTTCCATGATGTATGACACCCAAGAGATGGATGATCCTCAAACAATAGTGAATACATTTGTCAACCACTTTTCTGGGGCTATTTGACTCCTGTTAGTATTATGGATATTGACTTTAATGAGTTTAATGTGAATTATACAAATGTCTTGCATTTGATGATGGTTTCTGATAAAGCCATTTTACCTGCTCTTAAAAATTGTAAAAATAATATGTGTATGGGTCCTGATAGTATACCTGCTTTTTTGTTAAGGGATTGCTCTATGGTTTTAGTTATACCACTTGTTATTTCGTTTAATCTAATACTATCTACACAAAATTTTCCTAATATCTGGAAAATGTCTAGAATTACACCTATATTCACAAAAAATGTGCAAAAAATTATTTCGCTAATTATCGCCCGATTGCCATTTTAAATGACTTTAGTGAAGTGTTCGAGTCTGTCATACATAATATTATTTCGAATCATGTCTGGGATATTATTGTACCACAACAACATGGATTCATTCAGGGTAGATTGACAGTGTCCAATCTTGTGTGTAAAACTGAATTTATTTCAAGGGTTGTAGATGAGGGAGGTCAGGTAGATGTTATCTACACCGACTTCTCCCAGGCCTTTGATAGACCTGACCATTCTCTTATAGTCAGCAAGCTTAATGATGTTGGATTATGTCCTGTCTTGCTTAAGCTTTTCAAATCATATCTTACTGATCGTTCGTAATTTGTACAATATCGTGGTTTCAAGTCTTATTCATCATCATCAAGTCACATTTCATCAATCCTCAGATGTTCCGCAGGGTTCGATACTGGGACCGCTACTCTTTATAATATTTATTAATGATATCGCCACTGCTCTCGATGTTCAATATTTGGTATATGCAGATGATCTCAAGTTATACTGTGAAATTTTCTCATAGTCTGATTGTGACAATCTTCAAGGTAACCTCTGGCTACTTAATAACTGGTGTTGTAATAATAAACTGCCACTCAATGCTAAGAAATGTGGGGTCATCATTTCATCGTAAAAAAGTACCAATAATTTCTGTTTATACAATTAATGGCGATTTGCTTGAACGATCGAAAGTTATGAAAGATCTGGGGTTTTTTTTGACCCAGAACTCAGCTTCACAAACCATATTCAAGCCTGTATAATTGATGCATATAAAAGTTTGGGTTCATTTTGTGTAACTCAAAATATTTTAAAAAATGTTTCCACGTTTATTATTTACGACGTTTATTAGATCGAGGCTGGAGTATGGGTCGATTATATGGAGTCCTATACAGGCTGATTCACTTAAGGAGGCTCACCATTGGGATATCAGTAATGGTAAGAGATACAGGGTGGCTCAAATTACAAAAAAGTTGCGCAATTTTATGACGAATATTTTGGTAAAAGCAAACCTGAAATATCTTTTTTAATTTCTGAAATATTCTGAAAAAACTGAAAATTTAGATTTTCTAATTTTTGCCGTAGTTCATTTGTTTTTCAAGATAAGTTCATGAAATTCGGTTCCCAGGCGTAAAATGCTCTATTGATGTCATTGGCGAAGTCAGATCACCTCTATCTCTTATTGTTTTTGAGAGACGATAGTCAACTTTTTTTTTCTTATGGGCGCCATATTGGATTTTTATATTTTCAGATAGCTCTTCTCATTCTCTTTACGACGATGTATCATAGTATGGGTAAATTTAAATTATTAGGGTAATAGTCATAATTTTTTTTTATTAGGCTGTTATGACATCGGTCTTTTGAGAAAAGACCTTTTTCGTATTCCCGATCAGTGTTCGGCACTGATCGGGAATACGAAAAAGGTCAATAACCGACTTACCGTACCTATTTCTGCTAAGTTACTTCAAGTTGATACTTGAAATGCGTTTTTCTAAACATTGAATATTATAATGAGAATATATTAAGACAATATTTATTATTATTTTACTATTTTATATTCATTCAGCGATGAATATGGTTGAGCACTGGGGAATTAAAATGTTTTTTAATAAAAATGCGATATTATATTCCCGAATAACGAATAGCCAATATTATTAGGTAGTTTCCCCAAATCCGTCATGGCACGGTCGATGAACATGTTTTCAATCACTGTAAATACCATTACGTAAGCTAGAGTGTATTCATGTGCAATAATGCTCCAGAGCTTCAATAATTGCTATTATTGTGCTACCCAGTAACGTGAAGAAGATTATCCGGGATTTTAACATGTAATAGAAGGAATATACGAATATAACGTCTATACACTCTTAAGCACTCAACTCTTTTTCCTAGGAGAAAAATATGTGCCTGCCCCTTATATTCTTTACTTTGAACAAATAATGTATATACAAGGTATATACACGGTCAGTTTTTAGTGCGTATGTAGATATTTCTGTACTGCAATAACTTTTCTTTTTTAAATGCAATTTCGTTTATATTTTAACATTTTTGAAAAGAGCACATTATATGTCGAAAACATAGAAGATACCCTATTCCTAAACCCTATCAACTCCAAACCTCTATTTCGGAGATATTTGACACTTCAAAAAGCTTTGATAGGTGCAAAGAATTATAGTAAAAACGCATGTCAAACGTGTGCTAATTTCTACAATTAAAATAAATTCAAAGATGATGACTCAATGTTCCAGTCTTCACTTGACATTCTGACAACTTTTATAGGCAAACACGTTTTTGTTTGTTTGTTTATTTATTTATTCATTCCTTTTATTATTATCATTATTATTATTATTATTATTATTATTATTATTATTATTATTATTATTATTATTATTATTATTATTATTTTTGTTGAAATCCAGTCGACCGGTTACCTGGCTCCGATTCTCAGGGTATAGGCCGCTGGTGGTTAACAGTAGCTATTCTCCACGTCCATGGGGTAAATAACTACTGAGTAAGTAACCCAGAATGACCGCCCTCTGCATTCTTCCGGCTAGAAGATCCGCCGAATTTCGGCATGTCGCTATTATCTTCAGTGCCGAATGCAGTGTATCTCTTGCTCTACTGGGCTCCTATAATCAGTAGTACTATTATTATTATTATTATTATTATTATTATTATTATTATTATTAGCCAATTTTAATCTTAATCTCTTACCTTAAGACAATTCTACATGGAAACAAAAGTCAAACTAGTTACACAATGATAAGTACACGAAAAATTGTAAGTGACATATGTATAGTTATCTATATCATAATACAATACGTAGGGAGACCATTAAATTGATGAGCTACCAAATTGAATGGAGATATTATGTAGTTCTATGTTAGTAAGTGCAAAGAAGTTTACAGCACGTACAAATTTTTATTTGACTATTCCTGCTAATAATATATGGTTCGAAATTAGTTATTGCAGATCTGCTATATTAAGAAATTCGACAGCAATTATTTTAGCATAGTTGATTATAAGGTTGTTCTTATTTTATATTATATAAAAATAAGAATATACTTTAAAAAAAACTCCTCAAAAAAAACCTATTACTAATTCACGACAGTTCCTCTGTAACTGTTTAACTCAATATCCAGATTGAGGTATAATATGTAGTAACTATTAGCAGAGATAAGTACACTATTATTAGTAAAAGCGCAGTGCATGTAATAAATAAAAAATATGTTGCTTGTTGATTACTTATTTTATAAGATAGTAGCTTTAGCTAAAGATAAAGGAAACGAATTAATTAAAACATGTTTTATTTTTTTTTTTTGATAAGCAAATATTGTGACTTTCAAAAATAATAACTAGGTACTGACAATGAACCATATTTATTCGAATAAGTAAACACTAATAATTTGTAATTAATGAAAAAGTAAAAAAAAAGTTTTCTCTGGCGGGATTCGAACCTGCAAAATTTTGCGGTTCAGTTTGAAACACTGCCGCCAACTAGTCCACCGGATGACGTTTAATAATGTCTCTTAAAACAGTTATGTAAAGTACACCTATTAACTTACAACGAATTTTTATTGATATTTTAATTAAAAAAGCATTTCGCTTTAGTATTTTGGTAATCAGAAGTGTTTGACAGTCAGTACTATCGATTCCGTTAGCAATATTTCTAATAGTGTGCCCTGGGAATATAAAATTCAATGAAATGTAATAGCCCATGTTAATTGCCATTAGTCAAATGAAATGGGAAACCCGGTATACTTTTCAGTATTTTTTTCAGTTTCACCCAAGTGGAGTATCTCGGAAACTCTGACTTTATTGACAAATTTCTCTATGAAGCACCCCACCCCCATTTTAATGCAAAAATCTACTAGGGACGTGTGATCCTATCGTTACTGAACACTGTAAATATCACTGAATTATTTTCAGACAAGAGGACCCGTTTCACTCCAAACAGCTCGATAATTACTTTAAAATATAAAACTGGAAGACTGTGTATTATACGAAATAGTAATAATAATAATGTTTGTACCCCCTCATTCTAATCACAAGGATTAGTCCGAAAGTGTGAGACTTGTATGAGAGAGGGAGCGGCATATTATTATATCACGGTTGTCATTTGCGTCTCAGGAACGACTAACGTTGGTAGGTCCTAACCACCATTCAGTGATTGAATGACGGAAACTGATTGATATATATATATATATATATATATATATATATATACAGCCTTATTCAGAACTCATCTGAAAAACTTTGAGGATATGTGCATCCTTAAATAAGAAATCGATATCACCAAAAAAATTGTAATAAAAGTAATTAGGATTTCCCGTAAACAATGTTTAAAGTTATACCATTATAAAGGACTACGTAGCTGGGCAACTGTACTTCAACGAGATCGGATATACCACATTCCGACAAAAAACAGTAAACAAGTTTTTTGTACCTGGAACGTCTATCTATCTTTAAGTTTATTTTAAAGTAAAAACGCTGCAAATCTTTTTTGCACCGGGCGCGCCAGTTTCTTTCGTGCTAGCTAGTAATGAAAAATTTTTAAATAGTTTTCAGACCCCGCCAAAAAAATTTCTTTTTGCACTACCACATTTCTACATGTATGCGGATAGGTTCTGAATAACCCTGTATATATATATATATATATATATATATATATATGTCTCGTTTATATGTAGGGTTGAAACTCTATTATTTGATCTATTTGAAGTAAATAGCACGTATTTTGTTTTATTTTCATTTAACACGAGTTTATTTCGTTGAAGCCAATTATAAACAATTCTTAAACATTCTGTGTACTCATACTCTAATTCCATTACAATGTTTTAAGACAAGTTTCATTTGTATAACTGCGCCTGTTCCTAATAACATATTCAAGAATTTTATACGCCTTGGCAGTTGTGTTTAACATATGTTTATTAAACTTAAGTTTCTGTCAAATGTAACACCAAGGTTACAAAAGGTCTCAGGTCTAGAAAGGATGCTATTAACAATAGAATAATAAAAACTTATGGTATTTAGTTTTGTAGAAAACGACATAACATTACATTTCTCTGAATTCAAGTGTAGATTATTTAGTATGTACCATTAATTAATAATATGTATTCAAATTCTGCTGCAAATGTTCGCAGTCCTGTAAATTAGAGATTCTAGTAAAAATTTTTAATTCATCAGCATATAGTAAACATTTAACTGTTAGCCGACTATGTCATTAATAAATAGGGTAAATAGAAGCAAAAAAAGACCCAAGAATCGAACCTTGTGGAACACCAGATGTTGGAAATACCTCGCTAGAACCACCTAAACTCTATTGCAAAGGTATGCCTTTAGAAGAAGGATGAAGGAGGACGAGAAACCGATAGAACCTAATTTTCTTAATAGTATACCATGATCAACCCTATCGAAGGTTTTGGGGAAATCAGTATATACAATGTCAGTTTGAAACCCTTCATCGATGGCGGATGAAATAAATTCTATTACACAAAGTAGATTTGTTACTGTCAGATAGTTAGATATGTTCAGATAGTAACGTTTCAAGACATTTTGTTGTTAATAATTAGAATAGGTTTATAATTGCAAATATTTGTTTTTTCACCTTTTCTAAATATTGGAATTATTTTAGATAACTTCCATATAGACGGAAAAGTACATGAATGTAAAATTTTATAAAATAATATTTTAAGGGGAGTAGAAAATATAGCCGCAGCCTTTAAGCAAAAATGATGGAATGCCATCGGGGCCACTAGTGAGTTTCGATTTAAGAATTCTCAAGCACTTGAATACGTCATCCTCAGTGAAGTCAGAAATATTCAATGACAATTTAATTCTGCAATTCCAGGAAAATTAATATTGTCCACTTGATCATTGTAAGATCTCAGAAGATGAAGCAAGCATTTCGTCCTGAAAAGACATACTATTAGATATATTTCGGTTGTTCTTAATAATCACATACTTCCAAAAGGCAGACAGATCGTGACTTATGTTATATTTTCTATATTATTTATTAAATATTCATAATATTCATATTCATTAAATATTTATAATTCAGTAAGAAATGAACGGTCATTTGTTCTTTTGTACTTTAATATAGAAGCCTGATAATATAAAACACATTACTTGCCTGGTTAATATCCTGAACTCCATTTAAAAAATCCCAATTGATTCCCAGTAAGGATTGGTAAAGCAAAGGAAAATGCTTTTCTAAAGTTATATGAATTAGATGATTTTAGATCAGTAATATGGCAATTTGTGGGAGACTCAAAACTGTAGAAAATGACAAGTGACGGATGATAACTGTCTTCGTCAATTAAGACATCAACAACCTTTTCAACTACACAAATATTATTAGAAAATACAAGATCAAGTAAACGATTCATAAAGTTAAACACAAAGTTATGTTGCTGCAGATGAAACAAGTTTACAAAATTTAGAACAGACTGCAGCAAAGGTGGAATGTTAAAAGAGTTTGCCAACACATAATCCGGCAGATTAAAATCTCCAACAATAATTACATCCATCTCAAAGATATATGTCAAAGATAAAATGCCTCTAAAATTGAGTCAAACGTAGCAACGTTACTATACAGGAATAAAAAATTTTAAAAATTTTCAGAAAATTTTAAATTTTTGGATAATTCTGAAATTAGTACCAAACGATAGCTTATGAAAAGTTAAGATAGGAATGTGCAAACCGTTTTGCTTGATCTCAAACCGCTTAGATTTTACAGGATGTCAAAGTTGCAAAAATGTCAATATTCACCTGTCAATATTTCAAAAACAGTTGAAGATAGGTATAGGACATCCTAAATGAAATGTGTTTAAAATTTCAGGTAGAATCCAAAAATGCAAAAATATATAGTGTATTCCATTTAAAAAAACATAACTTTAGTATAGTACATGTTTTTAGAGCACCCTGTATATTTGAAAATATTTTCAAAATGTGCCTCTCTACGAATAGTTTGCAGTCAAATTTGAACGAAATTTATAAAGGCACCGGTTCATGAGCTACAAAAGAAGGGAGCTGTGGTGCAGGACCCTGTATATATAATTATCTTTTTTTTTTGTTGAAATCCAGTCGACCGGTTTCCCACGTTCGTGGGGTAAATTACTACTGAGTCCGGGAATCGTAAGCCCTAAATAGACATAATGAACCCAGAAGGACCGTCTTCTGTATTGTTCCGGCTAGAAGATCTGACGAATTTCGGCAAGCCGGTATGATCTTCAATTCCGAGAGCACTGTATCTCTTGCTCCACCGAGGCCTCCTATAATGAGTACCACTTATTATTACTATATACTAATATACTTAAAACCGTATTTCAGATGATATCATCGATATCAAGTAACTTCAGCAATAGAAAATAATTGACAGATTTTTCCACCACGAGAAATTTTATTGTATAACGCAGATCAATGAAATAATCTGCAATGCATTTTCTACATCCATTAACTTCAAACTGTTATTGCCTTTATTAAAACAACTTATTAAGATAAAATGGATATTGATAAAATAATAGGACTGAAATTATTAAATAGTAGGTAATGATACCTACTATTTAAATTATCTAGACTGTTTTAACCCGCTGTGTAGTGTTGAAATCCCTGTTTCTATTGTCCATTCCTTAAGAAAGAATTTTAAGAGTAGCTACAATCATATCTATATAACTGTATTTCGTTTTTAAATTATTATGAAGAGAAAAACCTCCTTATTTCAAGATGTTAAAATAAAATATAAAAAGGTTTAGGAAACTAAAAACAGTATTTATGTTTCGCATTTTCAGGGAAAGAACTTATATGTATCTAAAGTTCCATTGGTCAATTATCAAGGGTTGGTAGCTGTTCTCGGCTGTCAATTTAAACGAGACTCCTCCATTGGATAAAACTGAGGGTTGAAGTGTAAACACAACCCCTATTCAGTGTTTAAGGCGGAGCTTCTAAAGGGTGATTTACCATGTAGCAAATATTGTCATTTCTTTGCTAAGGGTTCTACGAATCACTGTTACAGAGCTCTCTATTCTCTTGTGGTGCATGTGTGTGACTTCTTAAATTATTGTGTACTTATAAGTGACAAAAGTAAGTTTAAAATTTTCAATTACCTATAATTAATTTATTATTACCTCAAGCATGTACAAGATGAGTTCTTGTACAGACATTTATATAATTCACGATTCATATAATTTTCTTTAAAAATATAAAAATGTAGGTATTTACTAAATGTGACTGTATTGAGTAAAAGTTTTTAAAATTTACTGTTTTTAGATTTAAAATACTTTTATGTAGCAATAAAAATTAATTACCTAGTAAATATATATTCTTGACACTGTCAGACATTATTTTGGTGATAAGTTTCCCAAACATCGGACCTAAAATATATAATAGGTACACTACATATAACTCTATTTTAAAAAAATATGAAATATCTGAATGCATAGACGTGTCACTATATCTTACCTGATCTCATTTTTTCTAAGTACTAACTGTACACATTTGTCTATAAATAAAATTCTAATATTTTAGTTCACGTGTGACTTAATTCCATAGTCATAAATTTTTCATATATCAAATTCGCTCTTTTCATTAAAACTACTGTTTATTAAATATCATATTTCAAACGTTTTCTAGGTACCTATAGTATATTCAGTTTCACCAATAATTCTAGACGCCTATTCTTCCTGTATACAATTTTAGTCGAAGTTGATAAATTTTACCTATGTAAAAAATTTCTGATGTCTCAAAGAAAATCGTCTACATTCTGCCAAAACCATTTTTATTGTTTTATGTTCTAAAAACTGAAAATATTATTGGATTCACCCAGTCATAGACTGCACTGGACGAAAGGGAGAGGAAGCACAATAAACGCACAGGCCTTAGTGGACCGGGTTAGGCTGGGGTTGCGAAATCAATAAAAATTCATAAAATTCCATAAAATATTATTGTTTAATAATATTAATATAATTGTAGTAAATTATGTGAAGTTATGTTAAGAACGGTATCCTGATTAGTAGAATGGAAGTGTGGATGCGTGGTAGCTCAGTTGGAAGAGCATTGGCCCGGCAAGCCAAAGGTCCCGGGTTCGATCCCCGGCTGCGTCGAAACATTTTTCATTCTACTACAGCTTCAGAAGTGGGATAGGGAATCCGCCTGACGGCACAGTTCACCTTATGTTTATGAATTATGTTTACCGAGGTGTCGGATTATGGCCGGCAGCCGAGGACGGCTGTGTTGTCAGGTATGGCCGAACTGTAGTAAATTATGTGAAGTTATGTTAAGAACGGTATCCTGATTAGTAGAATGGAAGTGTGGATGCGTGGTAGCTCAGTTGGAAGAGCATTGGCCCGGCAAGCCAAAGGTCCCGGGTTCGATCCCCGGCTGCGTCGAAACATTTTTCATTCTACTACATAATATAATATTTTGCCACGCTTATAATTTTCATATGCTTATAAAATTTTTTCCTAATGAATGAATTTTAAAAAACTCACAGGAATATCAATATCTCATTAAAGAACATTAGGTACCTACCTATTTTTTAAAAAGCAGTTATTGAAATAGTGTATTTTTCATTAGGTACAACATTGTAAGTCTAATTTTCAACTACTTTTTCAGCACAACTTAACGTTCAGTTATATGATACATTACTAATATAATATTTTCTAACATTATTTTCCGTAATACCTACCTGACAATGCTGCGATTGCTTCAACACCCTTTTTGTATTCCTTTGCTGATCGTTACTTGGCTGAGCGGACTGTTTATAAGATATATGTCTGTCATTTAGTTTTTACTATGTGTGCAAAAATATTTTCAGGATGGATTCTTTAAAATCACATATGCCAGAAACTTCTTCACCAGCATTGCCATCAAAAAAAGAAATGAGCCCAAAGCCAAATCAGGTAGGGTATCTATTTTCTAGTTTATAAATCAATCACCAATTAGAGTCGGTAATTCTGGAATTTAGTATAACTAAAACACATTACTATTAAGTAAAATAAAAAAGCGAATTCAGATATGCATTAATAACATTTTATTAACAATATAACTTTGTTCTGAAACCATTTTGGACAGTGTTCCATATTGTTTATTATTCATATTCTTTTGTTAATAGGTAAAACAAACATGTTGTCTAATCTCCTACATTTATTTAAATACATGTAGACTGTCGATACATGGTTCACCGACAATTTATTGTAGATTATTAAACCAATTTGGTTTTAATGATTAAAAGTCATTTATTTTGTTTTGACGAAAACTTTTTTTATGATTCACATCAAATCAATCAATATATCAATAAGATATTATATGATCAGTAGATTCCCACTTAAGATAATTTATATATATAAAAGTTTCAGGTTTCTACTGTTGTTTTGTATGGAGTTCCCATTGTTTCGTTGGTTATAGAGAACCAAGAAAGATTATGTTTGGCACAAATATCGAATACTTTACTGAAACAGTTCAGTTACAACGAAATTCACAATCGTCGGGTTGCCCTAGGTAAGTATAACTCCAGAAAACAATAGGAAAAATATGTTGTTCAATAGGTAAAATCAAATAACCTACCTAATAATTTTGGTTTCTGATAAATGTATTTAATGCGTAGTAAAAAAGACATACTGAAAATTTTGTTTTCATCTAAGAGATAAGAAAGTAAATATGTTTATTTTCTTGGGGTTTGTTTATGGCGTTTGTTTATGGCTTTTCGGAATTAAAATTATGCTTTGGTTTATCAAAGTTGATAATCAAAACATTTATTTTATATACAGCATTTTGGTAATAATGTCTAATTTATTTCCGTTTTTAGTTATTATTAACTGAATTATCATAATATTTTAATTTTGATTAATTAGATAATTTTTTAAATTATTAAATATCATAGAACAGATATAAACAATATAGAATGTTTTTATGGAGATTGAAATTGGTCATCCTATGAAGCACACGCCCAGAAATAAAGACTGAATGGAAAAGTCTTTTACAGGTTTTGTGATATTTTGAAGACCGGAAATGAAGGATTCGGTCTGGTACGGATTCTGCGCAGTTCACATTTGACGACGGAAGTCAGAATTTTTTATTTTTCTTAGAACTTCGGATGACACACCTTGAAGTGACACGATATTTATGAGAGCTCAATAGTATACAGAGTTTCTTCATACACTCTTTAACTTTTACTTCAAGAAAAGAGAAATAGACAATGCAGTTTATATGTAACTTGCTTGCTTTATATGCAACTTATAGGTATACCATTTGGTCAATATGCAAACTCCTCACCGGACCGAGAAACTTAGTTACAGAAATCGTATGAAAGGTAATATACTTTCTCTATTCTATAGTCTTTATTTCTGTGAGAACACGTAACTCTTGGAACTGAAGCATCTAGCTTTGCATTAACTACCGGACGGAAAATTCGGAAATCAGGTCATTTTTCAAATTTTTTTCATAATATACTGTAAAATTTATAAAAAAACATAAAAAACACCAAATATCAAACAATTAACACACGCTGATACATGCCACAAGATCTATCTGTTATTTTAAATCCGCAGTCGGCTTGAACTTGATATCGCGTTACGAAAATTTTTCAATATTTATTACCAATACATGCTTAGTGGTAACCCAAGGTGTGATACAAAATTTCCCGAAAGTGATGGTTTCGCGTGTTCTGTATAGACTAACTATTTATTTGTGGTGTAATGGCTTTTGGTTGGTATTCTATATTTTTTTATGATTTCTAATATATATATATTATGACAGACTGTCCAAAATTCGAGTCTCTACATAGGGATCTCAGTTATTATAAAAGATAGGAAAACGCTCAAATGGGGAAAGTTTTAGAGAATTTTATGCTGATTACAAATCTGCATTGAAAGTTATCGTAAGTCAATTGTTTTTCGAGATATTTTAAAAAAACGAAAAACCGAAGAATTTGTTTTTGGCCAATAACTCGCTAATGGTTAATCTGACACTTCTAAAAATTTTACATTATTCATACACTTTTTAAAGAGGAACATTTTGGCATAAACAAAAATTACAAGGCACTCTTTGTGTTTCAGTTATGAACCACAACTTTGCTATTTCTTATGGTCGCCATATTGGATTTTTATATTATATTTTAAAGCCAAAAATTCTCTATCCAACGATGTATCATAAGCCTATAAAAGAATTTTTAAATTTTGTGAAATATTGAAAAAATCATTTTTTTACAAGTTTACTTTAGAAATTGGCTGTGCCATGAAATGTAAATATTTCCCGTTCTGTCACAAGTGTCATACAAAATGACTTATGAATTGCGTTAAATGAAAATATGGGGCTCACATTTTCTCAAATGAAGAAAAGTTTGATATGCTTACACTTTATTTACAAACTCACAGTATTGCGAAAGTTGCATCTACTAGATATTTGGAATTGTATCCAGAGGCAGCAACCTTACAAAACATAATTACAGGAGAATTATTACTACTTTATTGAATTATGGTGCATTTGAGAATAAGAGGAACAACTATGAAAAAGATAACCATGATATTGATTTGAATATCTTTAGTCTAATAGTAGTAAGTATTAAAAACAACCAGAACTAAAAAATGAAGCATCCATAATTAAGCATTATTAGACAAATGCTCAAAGTGACGTCCATTTACATTACGACACATTTCACAGTTCTTTAAAATCTTTCTCATAACTCTTCCTAATGTGTTTCAGTTTAACAAGTTAAACGCTTCTCTAATTCTAGCTTCTGATTCATTTCTATTAATGGGTGGTTCAAATTCGTAAATTTCATTTTTAATTTGTCCCCACAAATAAAAATCGAGTGGCGTAAGATCTGGGGATCTTGCCGGCCACATAACTGGTCCATTGTTCGCAATAACATTTTGCCCAAAACAATGGGTTAAATATGTTCTAACTTCTACAGTATTATGTGCCGGACAACCATCCTGCTGAAACCACAATCTTTGAAATTCAGCTGCATTGGCTACAAGCCTTCTAATTGCTGGAATTATTTCTTCTCTTAATAGGTTTAGATATCGTTCCCCATTAAGGTTGCAATCGAAAAGAGACGGACCAACCAAACGATTTCCTAAAATAATTATACATTAACATGATACATTAATGACTATCTTATTTATTCACAATATCATTAATGAAGATAAAAATACCTAAAAGACCACACCAAACGTTAAACCCAAATCGAGACTGCAATCGTCGCTGTTCCATCACATGGGGATTTTGGATACTCCAATGATGTCTGTTATGTTTGTTAAATACCCCACAATTAGTAAAACGGGTCTCGTCGGACCATATTACCAAATTGGGGAACTCAGGAACTTCTCTGCATTTTTCTATGTACCACTGGCAAAATTGCAATCTCCTATCATAATCACCTTCGCGAAGAACTTGGACAATAGTAGGCTTGTAAGGATGATATCCATGTTTTTTCAAAATTTGATGAACGGTAGACTTCGGGATGTTACTTTGATGCTGAACAGATCTTACAGATGTTGACGGACTTTCAGTTATTATATTAAGAACGTTTACGTCACGATCATGGTTATCTTTTTCATAGTGGTTCCTCTTATTCTCAAATGCACCATAATTCAATAAATTGGTAACAATTCTCCTGTAATATGTTTTATGCGGCTGCTGTCTTTCTGGATATAATTCCAAATATCTGGTAGATGCAATTTCCGCATTACGGTGAGGTTGTAAATAAAGCGTAAGCATATCAAACTTTTCTTCATTTGACAATTTGTGAACTCTTTCCATACTTTATAAACTTTATAAAAACACTGACACGTTAACTCTTTCTAAGCAGTTTTATTTGACACTTGTGACATAAAACATTTCATGGCACAGCCAACTTCTAAAGTAAACTTGTAAAAAAATGATTTTTTCAATATTTCACAAATTTTAAAAATTCTTTTATCGGCTTATGATACATCGTTGGAAAGAGAATTTTTGGCTTTAAAATTTGATATAAAAATCCAATATGGCGACCATAAGAAATAGCAAAGTTGTGGTTCATAACAGAAAAACAAAGAGTGCCTTGTAATTTTTGTTTATGCCAAAATGTTCGTCTTTAAAAAGTGTACTAATAATGTACAATTTTTAGAAGTGTCAGATTAACCATTAGCGAGTTATTGGCCAAAAACAAATTCTTCGGTTTTTCGTTTTTTTCAAATATCTCGAAAAACAATTGACTCACGATAACTTTCAATGCAGATTTGAAATCAGCATAAAATTCTCTAAAACTTTCCCCATTTGAGCGTTTTCCTATCTTTTATAATAACTGAGATCCCTATGTAGAGACTCGAATTTTGGACAGTCTGTATATATATATATATATATATATATATATATATATATATATATATATATATATAATTACATGTCTTTATTTTATTTACTAAATTACATTACTTACATTAGCAATAGAACAATTTCGACTATCATATAGATATGTAGCAGAAACATAAATACTTTACAGTACAATGTGTCACCATATGAGTGTGAGAGAGGGCATCAACTAAAAAGTTGATACAATGAAACAATTATATTGAAGTATTAGTCCCCACACAAATTGCTGTATTATTAAGTACCTATATGTGATGGATAATATCACAATATTTCCTAATGATTTTCTAAAGGTCTAAAACATTCTTAATCCCATCAGCATTTTTTAAATTTTAGGAAGTAACTTTGCATGTACGCGAAGAATTTATCTAATTACAAAAAATGTAAAGAAAATAATCTACTGACCCCACATTTATTTTAAATTTCAATAATAATTACTACCTTGGCTGACTTTATAAAATGTAATTAAGTTAAGTTTTAAAAATAAGTACTATTTTGGATGACTTTCTAAAGTATATATGGTTTGAGAGTCAGTATCCATACATATATGTAAGATAATTGATATGTAGCAAATCAACCTATTACATGCCATTATTTATCTTATTTTCTTAGGTATAACATGTGTTCAATGTACTCCGGTCCAATTAGAAATCTTAAGACGCGCTGGCGCAATGCCAGTCTCCTCTAGAAGATGCGGCATGATCACCAGAAGAGAAGCCGAACGTCTTTGCAAAAGCTTCCTGGGCGACAACGCCCCACCGCGCTTACCCGAAGACTTCGCCTTCGCTGTCCACCACGAATGCGCTTGGGGATGTAGGGGTTCTTTCCTTCCATCGCGATATAATTCCTCCCGCGCCAAATGCATTAAATGTACAGTGTGTGGTTTGTTCTTCTCGCCCAATAAGTTCATTTTCCACTCGCACCGATTGAGTCCGAATGATAAGTACGTGCAGCCCGATGCAGCTAACTTCAATTCGTGGCGCCGTCACATGAAACTTAGTGGCTCTCCTCATGAAGAGATTATACACGCTTGGGAAGACGTGAAAGCTATGTTCAATGGTGGTACAAGAAAACGCCTCTTGGCTAGTTCATTAGTGTCGCGATCTCCTAAGCAAAATAAAATAGAACCTCAGCCACAGCCTATTATACCCTCTCCAAGAATTCCAAATTGTCAAGATATTTCCTTACCAATTTCGAGAGTAGCCATGGACTTTATGTACCATAAACCTTTAGCATTTTCTTCTTACTCTTCTTTTCCATGGTTAAAGCGTAATCCTATTCTGTTTCCACAAGACAATCCCTTCTTTCCTATTGACAAAAGTTATCAGTCTGCTTTTAAGCCTGTGCAACCAATAGTGGAAAGGACTGTATCACAAAAGGACGAAGACAGTGATGATGAAGTTGATATTGAAACTACTGATGAGAAAACTGATACCTCGTCAAACTGGGATCTCAAGGAAGAAAAGGTAAGTTATTTTTATTTATATATTATGTAACATTCGAATTAAATCTATTAGAATCTAAATAATTTTTCTATTGTACGCGTTACATAAAATGTTAAATGAAACAATAATTTTAAAAATTAACATAAAGCTAGGAAGCATTCAGTTTCTTTGTAAACTTGGGCTGCTCTCTACCTCTACCTTTATGTTAATTTTTCGAATTATTTTAGCATTATTGTCTCATTTACCATTCTAAATGATGTGTACAATACAATCTGGTTTATGATTGAATGAAAGGTTTGTCCGTCCCTATATGTATACCAATGATCATAATTTAACTTTTTAATCCGAGCATATTGGAAAGGTTTACCAGTTGTCCCAAAAGTATCTATAATTTACGAAAGGATTTTTAGACAAATGATGCCATATATAAAATTATAATTTCGTAAACAAAATCATTACAATTTGACTTGCGCTGGCTAACTGGTGCTGCAATTTTATTATTTGTAAATAAAAAAAACAGAAATAATATTTTGTTTTCAAAAACATCAGTTTATTCGAATATAAGGACAGAAAGATAACATAAATATTATTATTATTATACTCCCGTACTGAGTGATTGTCGAATCAAATAAAACAATTAAGTATTAGATTTTATCAATTCGAACTAAATAGGATTTGGCTAAACCTTCATTTGTGTTTTATGTTTTATAAGCATAAAGGACAGAGTTAACAAGTGATGAAGGTTTTATTCCCTAAGGGTGGAGGGGTATAAATTGACGCAATAATTATAACTAGTCCCCCTTTACAACGAAAATAACAGCCTGAAGATGAGTTAATTTTATTACCACCAACCCTCCCTAATAGATAAAGGAAATGATTTGTTGTGATTTTATTTCGAATTATTGGAAAATTACCAGTCAACGAAAGCAGTGCTCGAATAATGGACTTATTAGTTAAATTAATAGAATACTAGACGATACAGTAACTAAACTACTAGAGTAATAGAATATAAATTCGAAATATGTTTAATAAGTGACTAGGATTATCATTCTAAAATGAACTACACAGTGTGGACCAAAATAACGGAACAAAATTTTTATCTATCTAACAAAAGGGCAATCTATTTATACTATGAGATATAGAGCGTCCTATTTAAAAAAAATGTCGTTCATGTTATAGCTCCGTCAAACATGGCTTAAAAAAATAGGAAATATTGCAGAAAAGTGGCAATTTTGATATACCGCCTATTTCATCGTTTTTTTAATCTCAACTAGAAAAAAATATGAATTTTCTTCCATCACTTTGGGACACACTGTATATATTACATAGACTATGGTTGACATTTTAAGCATATTTTCAGGATTGAGTTTCAATTGTTTCGTCTGTTCTTGAACTATTTGTAGACTATCAAAATTCATTATAATATAGCCCGAAGAATCTACATGTATGAAAGGGAACAAGCATCAGGTTTTCAATTTACGTCACTTTTATGCGATGAAATGCCAAATTTATTGTTTCTAGATGTTTGACGTGTATAATTTTTTTACAATTTATTTTATAAACAATATTAAATCTATTTTTGCTTTTATTTATTATTATTTGACTTGTTATTTTATTATACAAGATTTTATTTATTATTTTTTTTATCATTAATTTTTGAAAATAGATTTCCTCCAGTTTTTATTGTTTTATTAGAGTACTTTGCTGTTTTAAAATATATACAATTTTTGGAGATTTATTAATATTTTGATATTGTTATTTATTATATGTTCATCAGTTATATTATTTTGAAAATTGTTAGGATTATAATTTAATTTATTTATTTATGAAAATACTATAAATATGATACATTATCTAAACTTATATATTATAAACTCAGTATCTTGTAAATGCCTTAACATGAATATGCAATTTTACTTACTTGATATTTATATGTAATTTTAGTGTGACTAAAGAAGCACTCATTGCGATATTGCGAAAACTTTCACGTTGAAAACAGTATAAAAATATATATATATGTGTGTGTGTGTGTATGTATTTTATTACAACGAAGACCAAGATATTTATTAACTTTTACAAGTAGACTATTGTCGCTGCTATTAGTGAATGTGATAAGTTAAATGATGATTTATTTTGGTGCTGTTCCTTCACTATTTTCACAAGAATAAAATTTTCTTAGTAGGTAATTAAGAAATAAAATAACACTACTGAGAGTAAAACGATTAAATTATTAAGCAAAAGTAGTAGAACAATTAACAATAACAATAATGAACATGATAAGTGTCCTTCGAGATACAGCGAAAACAATAGAGCTACATTTCTGTGTGGGTGTTAAAAAAGGCCACCATTCTCTTCGATATAAAATATTTAAATCCTTTCAAAAGACAACTTGACTCTAGCTAGCATGACTTCGCGGATTGACTGAAATGCTTCAGAAATTATATTTTTCATGTTTTCAGCCGTCGTTGATCTGACTCTATAAACTTTTTTCACATTTCCCTTACAAGAAAAAGTTTATTGATGTTAAATCTGGTAAGCAAGCTGGCAAAGCAATAGGTCCTTCTCTTCCTATCCACCAATAGGAAAAGTTTCATCTAAATAATGCCGAACAATTATGTGATAGTGCACCGGAACACGGTCTTGTGGTAACCACATCTCTTGTCTTGTGTTTAGTTCCACATTTTCTAACAGGAAATTTTTTGAAGAAATAATAATGATAATAATAATACGTCTTTATTGTAAAAAAAAAGAGATAGGTACAAGGGGGAAGTTATAGCCTTGGGCTACTCTCCCACTTAAAACCCTACACACACACACACACACACACACACACACACACACACACACACACACACACACACACATATATATATATACAGGGCGCCCTATTTCTTGACCCGTTGCATGGGTAACTTTTTTATTAGTAGAGATATAAAAACGCTTAAATGAGCAAATTAGTGCAGTTTCGTATTAGTAATTCTACGGTAAGGCGAAAAATTATATACGGGGGAAGGTTGAAAAGTTATTGACAAAAAACGAAAAATCCAACTTTTCTATTATCCCTCGTAGCTCGTTCATTTGAAGAGTTAGAGAAAAATGCTTCACATGTTTTTTGCAGTATTTTTCATGTAAAATGACATGCACTTGCTACTTTTTATATATCTCTTAAAATGGTTGAGAATCACAGTAAAATATATTTTTTTTAAATGTAATGGATAGGTGGCTGTGACATTAACCGAAAGTCCCCTTTTTTCTCTTTCAGATGATATAACATAGTCCATATTTTATCCTTACAAAAGTAATAATAATGGTTGTTTTTAAAGAAAGTTTATTGTCACATCAAGAATGCTATGGATTATGGAACAAAAGAATGTTTTGAGAACAGAAATTATTAATTAATTAATTATATTGAAGTAAATGTTCGAAATGACCACCATCCTGTTGGATACATAGTAAGCAACGTTTCTGGATACTTCTTAAAACATTATTTATTGTATGTCCATGTATGCTTCTAATTGCATCTTGAATCCTGACTGTCACATAAACTTTATCTTTCAATAACCCCCAAAGAAAGAAATCTAAGGAGGTCAAATCAGGTGTTCGCGCTGGCCAATCGATATACATTCTATTTCCTATAACATTATCAAACTGTTCATGTAAATATTGTTTTACCTCGCGGGAATTATGCGCAGGTGCTCCATCGTGTTGGAAGTATTTAAGATTTCTAAAAATATAAAGTGGTAATTCATTTAAATATTCCTCTGTTAGAGTATTCCTTAGAAAATGAAGGTAATTATTCACATTCAAATTATCTTCGTAAAAATATGGGCCAATAATTTTGCCACAAAAAATTCCACACCACACATTTATCCCAAATTGACGTTGATTTCTTCTTTCAGAAACAAGATGTGGATTTTCTCGGCACCACATTATGTTATTATGGCGGTTAAAAATACCATTGTTAGTAAATCTACTTTCATCACTGAATAAAATCTTTTTCCAGAAGTCTAGATCCTCTTCGCATTTTGAAATGTACCATCGACAAAATGTCATCCTTCTTTGATTATCAGCTGGATATAAAGTATTGCATATGGAATAATGATAAGGCTTTAAATTGTTACCTTTTAAAATAGCTCTTACAGTTTCCTTGGAAGTGTTGCAGTGATGTGCAATTTCTGCAGTTGAAGAATCAGGTTTAAAATTTACATAAGCCAAAACATTTATTTCAGTGTCTTCATTGAAGTTTCTTTCATCCTTAGGCTTTGAAAAAGAACCGTATAATCGTATATTATTTTCCAGCTGTCTAAATATTCTATGATGGGGTTGTCTTCGTTCCATGTAAGTTTCAAAATAAAGATTCGCTGCAGCTTGTGCATCTCGATTTTGGTTATAATAACAAAATAGCATATCATTTTTCTCTTCGTTGGTGTACATATTTGCAACACTATTATTTTGTATGCAGTATTAATAATAAACAATAAACTACTTAACAAAAACTAAAAATGTCACTTATGATCTGTCAATAATTAAATGCCAACTAGACGTTTTTAAAAATATCAGGAATCTTATTTTTTGTTTTATTTCCATAGCATTCTTGATGTGACAATAAACTTTCTTTAAAAACAACGATTATTATTACTTTTGTAAGGATAAAATATGGACTATGTTATATCATCTGAAAGAGAAAAAAGGGGACTTTCGGTTAATGTCACAGCCACCTATCCATTACATTTAAAAAAAATATATTTTACTGTGATTCTCAACCATTTTAAGAGATATATAAAAAGTAGCAAGTGCATGTCATTTTACATGAAAAATACTGCAAAAAACATGTGAAGCATTTTTCTCTAACTCTTCAAATGAACGAGCTACGAGGGATAATAGAAAAGTTGGATTTTTCGTTTTTTGTCAATAACTTTTCAACCTTCCCCCGTATATAATTTTTCGCCTTACCGTAGAATTACTAATACGAAACTGCACTAATTTGCTCATTTAAGCGTTTTTGTATCTCTACTAATAAAAAAGTTACCCATGCAACGGGTCAAGAAATAGGGCGCCCTGTATATAAAAAGAGAAAGTAGTACAAACAAGTATTATATATGTTATATCGTAAATTGATTGATTGATTTTATAAAAAATATTTATTTGTTCACAGAGGCTCTTCGAAGAGCCTTGTATAATAATGGTGAGTGAGTTACAACGGTAAAACTACAACTACCTGAGTTAACTACAACTAACTGTTGAAAGGTACCTTACTGCCTTTTATAAGTTCTGAATGCTTTGTCAGGCGACGCTAATGTCGTCGTAGTTTTTAATTCTAGGAATAAAGTAAGGTGACTTCCAAATCTGCATAAATGCAGCTGCAGTATTAAGTTACACGCTGAGAATATTAGCGATAAGCCTATCTGAATAGATTAAGTTCCCAGTTGCGTAACATTGTGCAATTAATGATTAATATTTTATGAAACAATTCTAAGTCCCTACGGTAAATACGTAATATTTTATATAACAACTCCCCCCGTATGATAAAAGTTGGTGTTATGTACCAACTTTTATAAAAAATTTAAAAATTGAAAAAATTAAAATAAAATTTGTAAAATGGTAATGTGAAATATGAGTGTAAAGTCTGACTTAATGCTAAAATAGTAAAATGGTGTAAAATATTAAAATAATGTAAAATATAAAAAGATAAAGCAATAAAAGTGAATGTTAAATGCTTTCACTGAAAGTTCACTTGTTCACTGTCACTGATCGAGTTCGATTTCTTCTTCGAGTCGATCTTCGGGTCTGATTGATGGTCTTCTTCTGGGAAGAATGCTGGTGAATCTGCTGATTCCTTTTTTGTCCCCAGGTGGATGTGGTGGTGAGTTGGAAGAGACTCAGATTGCGAGTCTTCTCCTTTTATTCTTGCACTTGCAGAAGATATATAGTATAACAGGAGCAATTATTGTTGTAATGGTAAGATAAGTGAACCAGGAGATGTGTTTGGTCACGAAAGGTTCATTGATTAAGTCATCTAGAGTTTTTGAATATTCGTCCAATTTGTGTTTTGCGACTTCTAGGTCTTCCATGTTCAGGTCGTTTAACTTGAGTGGCTTTAATTTTGGTAGTTCGAAACTGTCTGGGATACTTTCACAGCAATTGTAAGGGATTAATATAGAATGCGTTACATTCAGGTTGCAGTTTAAGGATCGAATTTTTGAAGATAATTTCTGTTTTTGAGAGTCTTCTCGACAATTGATTGTAATTTGGAGTGGTTCGGAATGGACGTTATATCCTTTGGCAAATACCAGGGCTGTTTGGCAATTTTTCGGGAGATTTCGGAGGCTCCTCATTATTCGGGCTTCACAGATTGCGTTGTCATCAATGGGGTATGCAAATAGATTTGAACAAATTCTTGTGTTTAAGTAAAGTGGTTTAAATCCACTGAGATCTGACATTGGGATGTACATCAAAGAATCGTCATCACGCGCAATATATTTTTGATTTGACGATAAAACGTAATATAAACCAGTCCTATTGTCTAGGATGGGTATAGGGAATAATTGGAAGAGGGTGTATCTTTGTTGATCAATTAAAGGAATTTTTAAAATAAATACTAAGTCTGAGTTTGTTTGAAATGCTTCTAGTTCTATTATATCTAAATATCTACCAACATTAGATAATCGAATTGGATGTGGTAAATTGTTTTGATGCAGATTTTGTGATATTTCCTGCAATGAGGTAATCAGATTTTCAGGGTTAATTATTGACGTATGAATAATCTTTAAACGCGCGAAAGTGATTGAATTTAGAATATCATCTAACTGATTCTCGATATACAAATAACTTTCCATGAGAAGTTCACATTTTTCTAAAAATTTTAATTTAGCTTCAATAATTTTTATTTTATCAGCTGTTCTGTAAATTGAATCTGAAATCATTTTTATATCTCGGTTGAAGGTTTCTTAATCGATTTGCAATTTCCGAATAGTTGTGTTAAAATTCTGAATTACTGATGTTGTAACAGAGATTTGGTTTTTTAATAGGTTTTCTATTTGGTGTTCATCGTGAGTTATTTTGTTTATGGCATCAGTATAATATTGGCCATATTCAGCATCTAAATTTCCGGTTATTGATTTAAATATTGATCCAATACCGTTAAGAATACCGCGCTTATAGCGTTTACTATCGAAATTAATTTCATCTAATTTGTCGTGGATTGAGTTTGAAATTTGGGTTAATAAGCTAACATGGGTTTTAACTTGACCTCTGAATAAATTCATGTTTTCAAACGTTGGATTGATTGCTTTTAAAAGAGTATCTAATAGTTCATGATTGTGTTCGTATGCTATTTTTAAGAATGATATGTTTTTGTGTACTAATAAGGCCCATTGTCTGTTTGTAACGACAATTCCACTGTCTTCGTGGTAATATATTTCAACAGTGTTGTTATTGGTGTTATAGAATATTGTGAGACTGCTGCTCTGACCAGCAGGAGAAACCTGAAAATAAATTTTAACTTTCAAAATATGATTTCATTCTGTCGAAATTTATTTTATTTGTTTGCGATGTTTTTGGGTTTAATTAAGATTGCTGAATTCTGGAAAATTTCCTTAATTTCGAATGGTCCATCAAATTTGTTTTGTAATTTGTCTTTTATTTGGGATTCCTTTACATAAACTTTATCTCCGATTTTGTATTCGGGACGATTTCCTGATACATGTTTACCAAAGCGGGTTTTAGCTTTTTCCTTTTGAAGATTGGTTTTTTCACGAGCAATTTTATAGTAATATGATATTCTATTATTTAAATCTCGGACGTATTTTGAGATAAGCTCCTTTTGATTGTATAGCGTCTCAGGAGGGCGACTAGAGGTATGTCCAAATATGAGTTCATATGGTGTGAAACCATGTGTTTTATTTTTTGAATTATTGTAACATATAACAGCATATGGAAGCACTGTTAACGGATGTTCGTTTGGATTCTCTGTTTTATTGGCTCGTATCATTTCTAATAATGTACCGTGGAATCTTTCTATAGATCCATTGGACTGAGGGTGGTTAACGCTAGAAAATGAAAGTTTGATATAGTACAATGTACATAGGTCCTTGAGTAGTGTATTATCAAATTCCTTACCGCAATCGCAATGTATGCGTAGGGGTGTACCGTCGTGTTGAAAATATAAAAGTAAGGTGTTTACTACTGATATGGCTGATTTATTTGACAGAGGGTATGCTTGTGTAAATTTAGTTAATTCGTCTCTAATCGTTAAAAGGTAATTTTGATTTGGGATTTCTAAAATGTCAATATTGATTCTTTCAAATGGTGTTTTGGGTGTTTCAGTAATGACTAGCGGATTGTTTAAATTTTTGCGTAAGATTTTAGTTTTTTAACAAATTTCGCAATTCTTGATATAGTTTTCTACATCTTTCGTTAAGTCGGGCCAATTATATTTATCTTTTATTCTCCTAATCGTTTCGTTTATACCACGATGGAGGTTTGTCTTACCTGTATGGTTCAGATCTAAAATTATTGGAATTTGGTCAATGTCAGGTGTCTGAATCAAATTTTGGCAAATAGTTAATTTTACTTCTGTATCGGTTAATATAAAAGATAACATTTCAAGAATAGGAAGGTCCAAGTTATTTTCGACAAAATATGTTTTTGAAGAGTCAAAAAGATCTTTGTCTCTGTAAAGTGTAATAAAAAGTGTTTCTAATACGTCTTCGGGATCGAAGGGTAAAGGAACTATATAGTATTTACGGTTCTTTACAGTTTTACTTGTGACTGTATTTATTTTATTAACGTGAAAATCGGGGTTTTCTTCAAATATGTCTTCGATTATTTTGTAGTGAAGGTCCTCAAGTTTATCTTTTTGGAAGAATGTAACTATGTCTTTGTGTTTTTTGTCTAATAGTTCATCGTTAGTGAATAGAATTTTGGAATAGTCGATTAGTGATTTGTTTTTGTATAGGTCAATAAACGTTTCAAATTCATGAACGATGGTTTCTGGTGCGATCTCGGTTGTTTCAGAGTGTATTGATTCATCATCGCTGTTTGATGGTAAAATTCGTGTTTGAAATTTGGAACAATTTTGGAAATGATTGATTTTAATTCTAGAGAGCATCTGCGTTTTTATTAATTTTGTCTGGTTTGTACTCAATTTCGTATTCATATTCCTCTAATTTTAAACGCCAACGCGCTAGGCGGCTTCCGGGATCTTTTATTGAAAATAACCAGGTGAGAGGTCTATGATCTGTTATTAGTTTAAATTTTCTTCCGTACAGGTACGGCCTAAAATGTTTAACTGACCATACTATAGCTAGAAGTCACGTTCAATTGTGGAGTATTTAGTTTCTGCAGAGCATAACGTCCTTGAAGCATATGCTATGAGAAGATCCTTTCCTATGGGGCCTTGTGAGAGAACGGCACCTATTGCAAATGCACTAGCATCTGTAGTAAGCACAAAAGGCTCGTCGAAATTCGGGTAAATTAGGATTGGAGTAGATGTTAATGATTCTTTAAGTTGATCGAAAGCTTTGGTACATTCCGAGTCGAAAATGAAAGGTATGTCTTTTTGTAATAATTTTGTTAAATGTTTCGAAAGTTTGGCAAACTGAGGGATAAAGCGACGATAATAACCAGAAAGTCCTAAAAATGACTTAATGTCTTTTTGATTTTTTGGTTGTGGGAAATTAGCAACACATTTAATTTTATCGTTATTTGGTTTTACTCCGTCAGGTGTAATAAGTGACCAAGATAAGCGACTTCTTTTCTGAGGAATTCGCATTTATCGGGTTGAATTTTGAGATTAGCATTTCTTAATCGTTTAAAAACATCGGTTAGTCGGGAAATGTGTTCATGTATTGTCGGGGAATAAATTATAATATCGTCCATATAGACTAGGCAACGTTCGTTTTGTATACCTAAAAGGATGTTGTCCATCACACGCTGGAATGTGGACGGGGCATTTTTTAATTCGAAGGGCATGCGCACAAATTCAAAGTGTCCATTTTCTACGGAAAAAGCAGTTTTTGAAATGTCTTTTGGATCTATCTCTATTTGGTGGAATCCGGACGCGAGATTTAAAGTCGTGAAATATTCACATTTACCAAGTTGGTCTAGCAAATCTGAAATGTTAGGGAGAGGGTATTTGTCTCCGACTGTTACTTCATTTAATTTTCTATAATCAACGACTACACGCCATTTTTGTTTTCCGGATGCGTCTAATTTTTTTGGGACAACCCAGACGGGCGAAGACCAGGGTGATATTGATGGTCTGATAATTCCTTGGTCTAACATTTTGGACATTTGATTCTTGACTTCCTCTTTGTGAATATAAGGATAGCGATATGATTTGGTAAAAATAGGCTTTGAACTACTAGTGTCTATAGAGTGTTTGATTTCATTGGTGAAAGTTAAATTGTCTCCTAAATAAAATATGTCTGAAAAGTCTAAACAAAGGTCTGTAATTAAATCTCGTTCTTCCTCGTTTAGGTGTTTGAGTCGAAGTTGATTTTTTATTTCATCTGTTCTGTCTGTGTACGTAAGATCGTTCGAATTTTGTTCATTTAAATTAAAAATTTATTTAAAATTTTGAATGGGTTCTAAAGTTATATTTGAAAATTCTATAGTTTTTGGAATAGCATTCGCATTAATTACTGATGTAAAAAATTCTCCTTTACTATTGATTTTCACAAGAGCATTTGGTAAACGAACTTTTTCTATTTCTTGTCCTGAAAGTATAGCTTCTGTGTTGGCTAAATTACAAGTAAATTCATAAATTTGTTCCGTACGAGGGTCAATAGAAATTTTGTTTTTTTCAGATTCTTCGGGAATTATTTGAGTTGTTTTGTGTGGTGTCTGTAAATCGTCAGTAACCTTGAATAGTGGAATAGTTTTAAAATTTGTTATGAGAAGTTTGTTTTTTAGGTCAATAACACATTCGTAGTGTTCTAAAATGTCTGATCCTAATAGTCCGTCAAATTCTATGTCGATATTATGGACATACACTTTGAAGGGGTCCTTGGCATTGAAAGGGATAAAGGTTGATTCATTAATTGAAATTTTTTGATCTGTAATTCCCTGAATTACAACATTTTCATAATCATAAGCGTTTTGTAAATTTTTCGCAAGTTTTAGGTTTAAATATTGAAAGTCCTGCACCAGTGTCAATTAATAATTTAAATTCATTACTGGCGTCCTTTATGTAATATAAATTTTTAGAATTTACTGTTAATAGTGGATTCATAAGAAATCCTGTTCGTTGAATGAACTCGTTTCGCTTAAGTTCATTGTTTGTATTTAGGTATTTAATTCGGTAATTTCTTGATTGGGCGGATCGTCTAATTGGGTATCCGATTGAAAATCCTGATAAGAGTCAGAGTAATTGGTAGCATGGTAATCAAATTCTTCATTTGTATACATCACATTTGAATCAAAATTTTGGTACTGATGAGCAGTATCATCAACATATTTGGCCATTGTTATGAAATTTAGATGCTTCCTTGAAGTGGTTAATTTTGATACGAGATAGTGCATCTGCATTTTTATTGATTTTGCCTGGTTTGTACATGATTTTCTAGTCGTACTCCTCTAATTTGAGACGCCAGCGAGCGTCCTGGGTCCTTGATAGAAAAAAGGCACGTAAGTGGACGGTGGTCAGTTATTAATTTAAACTTTCGTCCAAATAAGTATTGTCGGAAGTGTTTTACCGCCCAAACGATTGCTAATACTCTCGTTCTATCGTAGAATATTTCATTTCTGCGCTACATAATGTACGGGACGCGTATGCGATCTGAAGATCTTTTCCTATGGGTCCTTGCGATAACACAGCACCAAGGAAGGCAGTGCGAAGGCACTTGCGTCTGTTGTAAGAATAAATGTTTCTTCAAAATTCGGATATATTAGAATAGGCGTTGACGTCAATGCGTCTTTTAATTCCTGGAATGAATCTTGACAATCTACGTTAAAGTGAAATGGGGTATCTTTTTGGAGTAATTTCGTTAATGGTTTGGAAATTTTGGCAAAATTTTAAATGAAGCGTCGGTAATATCCCGCGAGTCCTAAGAAAGATTTGATCTCTTTAGGGGTTTTAGGTTCTGGGAAATTTTGTATACAATTAATTTTTAAGGGTTTGGTTTAACACCATCTTGTGTAATTACATGTTCTAGGTAAGCTACTTCCTTTCTAAGGAATTCACACTTATCGGGTTGGATTTTTAAATTGGGTTTACGTAAACGTTTAAATACTTCAGTTAGTCGCGATATATGTTCGTGAATTGTGGGTAAATAAATTATTATATCATCCATATAAACGAGACATCGTTCATTTTGGATTCCTAGCAGAATGTTGTCCATTACGCGCTGGAAGGTCGAAGGTGCATTTTTGAGGCCAAATGGCATTCGAACAAATTCTAAATGGCCATTTTCAACTTAAATAGCTGTTTTTGCTATGCCTTCTTGTTCAATTTCAATCTGGTGGAAACCAGAGGCGAGGTCTAACGTTGTGAAATATTGGCATTTTCCTAATTGGTCAAGTAAGTCTGATATGTTCGGTAGAGGGTATTTGTCATCTACTATCAATTCGTTAATTTTGCGATAATCAATTACGACGCGCCATTTCTGTTTACCAGAGGCGTCAAGTTTTTTTTGCACTACTCAAACGGGGGAGGACCATGGGCTAATAGATGGTCTAATGATACCTTGGTCAAGCATTTTGTTCATTTGGGATTTTACTTCTTCTTTATGTATCTGAGGGTATCGATATGATTTTGTAAAAATGGGTTTGGGGTTATTAGTGTCAATAGGGTGTTTAATTTCGTTTGTGAATGTTAATTTGTCACCTTCTAAATAAAATATGTCAGAGTAATTTAAGCATAAGTCAGTAATAAAGTCTTTTTCTTCGTCATTGAGGTGTTCTAAGGGTAACTGATTTTTTTATTTCATGTTCCCTATCTGTACTATCGGTTTGAGTATTATAGTCAAAATCCTGGTTATTTAAATTACAAATTAATTTTGGATTTTCAATTGGTTCTAAAGTTAAATCTGAAAAATTTATTGTTATTGGAATAGCGTTGGCGTTAATACCGATGTAAACAATTCGCCATTCTGATTTATTTTTACTAGAGCATTCGGAAGTCTTACTTTCTTCTTTTCCTGCGCTAACAGTATAGCGTCAGTATTTTTTAATTCGCATTTTAATTTGAATATTTGTTCGGTACACGATTCTATAGAAATTTAATTTTCTGCGATGGTATTGGTACAGGGTGTTTCTTGCGTATCTCAGCCTACTTTATATAATGGTACAGTTTTGTAGTTGGTGATTAATTGTCTGTTTTTTAAATCGATTATACATTTATAATGTCCTAAAAAATCGGAACCTAATAATCCATCAAATTCAATATCAAGATTATAAATATAAACTTTATTTGGGTCGCCTACTTTAAAGAAGATAAAAGTTGATTCGGTAATAGCAATTTTCTCATCTGTTATACCTTGAATAGCGAGATTTTCTGGGAATCTCTGCGGATAGTTTTTTTACAGTGTTTTCATTAAAAATGGAAATTCCTGGGCTAGTATCTATTAAAAGTTTGAAGGTTTTGGAATGGTCTTTTATGTAATAAAGGTTGTTTGAATTTACTTTGAATAGAGGATTTAAATAAAGTCTTGTTCTGGGAAGTTCAGGTTTGGACTGAAATTGTCTAGGTTCATGATCTGTATTTGAGTTTCGATTTCTGAAAGTGGGTCTTGTACTTGGAATATTTCTTGGATGTTGTAATCTGTTTGATATGGATAATTGGGGGGATCGTCTTGAGACGGTAAGCCTAGCTGAAAATCCTGAGTGGGATATTCATAGTTGTTTGATGTTCCTTGAGCTGATTGCTCTGAGTATTAATCGAAGTCGTATTGATCATTGTATTGGTCATCGTAGTAATATTGGATTTCGTCATTAACATTTACGAAATGTGCTCTTGGTTGGTTATGGTTATAGTTCGGATTTGATTGGATGACTGATGGTCGGGGATTGATTCTGAAAGTTCTGTGGAGTTGGTCTCTGTTGCTGCTGTTGTTGCGGAGCTTGGGACCTTTGGGGATGTTGTTGAGAAGAGTTTCGGTTTAAATGAGAGTAATTATTTTGAAAGTTTTGACCTGGGTAAGAGTAATTTTGGTAGTTGGGATTATTAAAAGATTGTTGACGTGCGCGACATTCATTTGCTAGATGTCCACTACGTTTGCAGAAGTTGCATAATTTTTGTTGATGTGAAATTGGGGGTTTCTTTGCTTGATTAGAACTTATGCGAGATTGATTGGGCTTGTCAAATTTTTGGTTTTCAAAATATGACAGCTGGAGTTCTCGTCTGATGCGATGAGAAGGATCAAGCATGGTAGCTGGGTTTCCTGCCCTAATTATATGTCCTAGGCGAGGTTCTAGGCCAGTGAGTAATGTGTTGAGTGTCATGGTCTCTATTAGTTGAGACTGCGCTTCTTTTTGATCGTTAGTCATGCTGGATTTTTGAATAGCTGCATGCATTTTGGAATTATGTGTTTGCAAGCGTGAAAAGAAGGTTAATCCAGATTCATTAGGTGATTGTATGATTCTTTGTAGGTCTTGGATAAGGGACGTCAGGTCACGAGGATCACCAAAATGTATAGATAATAATTGTTTTATCTTCTGCCAAGTTGCGGGATTGCGCGAGTTTATGAGCTGAGCTTCTCCACCTTTCAATTTGTTTTTAATGTATAAAGTCAGTAACTTTCGCTGGTCACTGACTGCCATGTTAAATGCATGATCGCAAGCATTTAAAAATGTATTTAAAATAATTTGGTCGCCCTCAAATTCGGGTACTATCGAAAATATTTCAGAGAGCTTGTATGGCTCTATTCTTGCCTGATCTTCTTGATCTTGGTCTGGCATTTTGTAAAAATTAAAAATTTAAATGTTTGATTTATTTTACTTAATTTTTCAATTAGATTGGATAATTCATCAGTTTGGTTGCTTAAAATTAATTTTAATTTCTGGTGCGTATTACAACAAATGAAGGAAACGAGACAGATGATTCAATGTTAGTACTTACAAGAGCCGCGTGTTCATTGAAGCACTAGTTCTGCTGTTCCTTGTTTTTGAAGCACTACCACCACGTTGCTGTGGTTGAGAATTCTTTCTTCTCCCGTCTTCTTATTTCTTTGGATTTCTTACTTCTTTGGATTTCTTGCTTCTTTGTTCGATGTAGATTTACCACTGCTAGTTAGCCAGTCCTTGTTCTAACGGCGTTTAAATCTATCCTGCTTTCTTACTTCTTTGGATTTCTTATTTCTTTGTAACTTTTTGTTTCTTTAAAACTTGGACTGGGCTCTTCTTTGTTGAAGGATTAGGATCCACCACTGTTAGTTAGGCACTTCCTTGTTCTAACGGTGTACAAATGTATCCTACCGACTGCGCCACTTTTTATATCTGGATTGACATAAATAGATTTTGAAAAACTTTTATTTTATTACTTAGGATAGTGCATACTATCCTTTATAATTTTATTACAATCAAATATACGTAGAGACTATTACTACAACGGGGTCTAAATGAGAACTGACTAACAATGGTAAAAAGCAATATTTATAACCTACGAATAAGCTGACTGTTAACAATTTCAAGGATTTCCTAGAATGAATGCTAAGACATGCTAAACAACCGTCAGGTGGCTACTTAAATAATAAGATAAAATACATTGCATGAAATAAAGTATCATATAACTAAGATAAGGCAGGTCTTGTTATTGAAGTCCCGTGCTAATTCGTATATAACAAATATATATTACATCGGCAATTTTAGTTTTCTCCAAATATCTTAAAAACTAAAAAAGATAGTACATATATATATCATATACAGGGTGTCCCAGTGTGAGCGTACAAAAATTTACGAGGGGGTGGACCAGACCAAAATAAGAATAAAACTCTTATAAAAAAAATTTCTCTGATGCACGCCTAACGAGTTACAGGGTGTTATTTTGAAAAAAAAAAAAATTCCGCAGTAACTTAAAAAACGTTAGGTAATTTTTGGGAGACGTGTCTATCTAAACATCTACATGGTGTTTGTTTCACTCTGACACCTGTGGTTGCCTAGGCCTACTCTTTCTTATGACTTCCTTTGCATGTATTTTACTGCATAAAGAATGTAATCGGTACTTTACACTCAATTTACTCGAAAATGGTTGATTTTAGAGCTATGTAACAAGGGCACCTTTTTTGTTCAGAATTGATAGACGATTAAGGAAAAGTTAGTTAATCCACGAAAAAGTAGGATATGTAAAAGTTATGAAGACAAAATCATAAGGAAGAGTAGGCTTAGGTCACCACAGGTGTCAGAATTAAACAAACACCATGTAGTTTTAATGACCTTTAATAGATGTACACGTCACCCAAAAATTACCTAAATCTACGAAACGGTTTTTAAGTTTTTGCGGAAAATTGTTTTATTTTTCTCCAAAATAACACCCTGTAACTCGTTAGGCGTGCATCAGAGAAATTTTTTTTATAAGAATTTTATTCTTATTTTGGTCTGCTCTAACCTCTGGTAAATTTTTGTACGCTCACACTGGGACACCCTGTATATATATAGAAACAAGTTATGTAATTTCGGGTAATCAAGTCACCAGCCAGTGAATAAAAAACACTCTTTTTATTAATTCAAGCTTTCGAGAACTTTATTGTCTCTTCATCAGGAAAAAACTATAAAAAATACTGTTAAGAATACTTCTACTAAAGCCTTATATTACTTACATAAGTGAGATTGCATAGGAACTTAGCTAAGTTTGACATCAACACAAAATTTGATAAAAAATCAAAATTATTTGAACACTAACACATGACATTAAAAAGTTATTATTGGCAAAAAATTATCACAGATTTACATGTTTAAGTTTTAAGGATGAGAGCAGACAAATTAAAAACTATGTTACAGCAACTAGTTGCACATTTCTTAGACCAAAATGGAGTGATGACTGAATTTGAGATGAAAGACAGATGACACAGAACCACAGACTACAGAAAAATGGAATGTCAAAAATATGGAAAAGTTCAGATGTCTTAAAGGTCAGTGGGGTTCACTGGTCTATGATAACTTAAATTTAATAAATGTGTAAAGATAATGGACAAATTGTCCATGTCAGATCTTTTATTAATATGGTTATTTTCTTTAAAAATGCAACAAATTTCCAAAAAAAGTCTTTTTTCTAAGTTACTCTCAGTAAAAAGAACACTAATGTCACTAAAATTAATGTTGTGTTGCAAGTCATTGGCATGTTGGGCTAACATGCAAGTGTTTTTATTTAATCTAATGTCACTTTTATGAGATGTGATTCTATCTTTTAATTTCCTTCCCGTTTGTCCGATATAAATGCCTTCGCATTCGTTACAGCTTAACTTATACACCACATTTGACTGATGCAACATGGGATCTTTGTCCTTTAATTTTGTAAAGATATTGGAAAATGAAATTTGATTTTTAAAAGCAATATTGGGAATTTCAGAAAATATTTTTTTAAATTTAAATGAAACATTATCAATATACGGAATTGAGAGATATGTATACTTGTTTCTTAGCATGTCCATAGGAACCGCGCCCCCACCTTGACCCAAAAGCGAGGGATGTAGCACGTTATCTCTGCTTCTATTGAATAGTAGTTTGTTGATAAGATTTTTGGGATATCCACTCTGAAGAAAAAGAGACGATAGTTTTCTTAAACCTTCTAACACCCTCGTAGGGTGTGATGTGAGTACTACTCTATTTTTCATACCCAATACCATATTGATTTTTTGTTGAAAAGGGTGGTACGACTCAAAATGTAGGTACCTCCCTGACGATCCAGGTTTTGTATACCATGACGTACGAAGTGTGTTATTTATAGTCCTTTGGACTTTGGTATCTAAGAAGGGGACACAGTGGTCAGTGTCTTCCTCTTCTACTGTAAATTCAAGATGTGAATCATAATTGTTGAAAACCTGTAACAGGTGTTCTTTGCCATCTATGGGTATACTAAGAATGATATCGTCCACATATTTCTTCAAAAAGGGGATCTCAAAATCAATTTTACTTAAACTTTCATTAATTAAATCATCCATCACATATTGGGATCATCCATCCCCTTTTTGAAGAAATATGTGGACGGTATCATTCTTAGTATACCCATAGATGGCAAAGAACACCTGTTACAGGTCTTCAAAAATTATGATTCACATCTTGAATTTACAGTAGAAGAATTTAGACTTCGTACGTCATGGTATACAAAACCTGGATCGTCAGGGAGGTACCTACATTTTGAGTCGTACCACCCTTTTCAACAAAAAATCAATATGGTATTGGGTATGAAAAATAGAGTAGTACTCACATCACATCCTACGAGGGTGTTAGAAGGTTTAAGAAAACTATCGTCTCTTTTTCTTCAGAGTGGATATCCCAAAAATCTTATCAACAAACTACTATTCAATAGAAGCAGAGATAACGTGCTACATCCCTCGCTTTTGAGTCAGGGTGGGGGCGCGGTTCCTATGGACATGCTAAGAAACAAGTATACATATCTCTCAATTCCGTATATTGATAATGTTTCATTTAAATTAAAAAAAATATTTTCTGAAATTCCCAATATTAAAATTGCTTTTAAAAATCAAATTTCAATTTCCAATATCTATTCAAAATTAAAGGACAAAGATCCCATTTTGCATCAGTCAAATGTGGTGTATAAGTTAAGCTGTAACGAATGCGAAGGCATTTATATCGGACAAACGGGAAGGAAATTAAAAGATAGAATCACATCTCATAAAAGTGACATTAGATTAAATAAAAACACTTGCATGTTAGCCCAACATGCCAATGACTTGCAACACAACATTAATTTTAGTGACATTAGTGTTCTTTTTACTGAGAGTAACTTAGAAAAAAGACTTTTTTTGGAAATTTGTTGCATTTTTAAAGAAAATAACCATATTAACAAAAGATCTGACATGGACAATTTGTCCATTATCTTTACAAATTTATTAAATTTCAGTTATCATAGACCAGTGAACCCCACTGACCTTTAAGACATCTGAACTTTTCCATATTTTTGACATTCCATTTTTCTGTAGTCTGTGGTTCTGTGTCATCTGTCTTTCATCTCAAATTCAGTCATCACTCCATTTTGGTCTAAGAAATGTGCAACTAGTTGCTGTAACATAGTTTTTAATTTGTCTGCTCTCATCCTTAAAACTTAAACATGTAAATCTGTGATAATTTTTTGCCAATAATAACTTTTTAATGTCATGTGTTAGTGTTCAAATAATTTTGATTTTTTATCAAATTTTGTGTTGATGTCAAACTTAGCTAAGTTCCTATGCAATCTCACTTATGTAAGTAATATAAGGCTTTAGTAGAAGTATTCTTAACAGTATTTTTTATAGTTTTTTCCTGATGAAGAGACAATAAAGTTCTCGAAAGCTTGAATTAATAAAAAGAGTGTTTTTTATTCACTGGCTGGTGACTTGATTACCCGAAATTACATAACTTGTTTCTCAACTTAGACAGTCGTCTAACCTCCAAGGCTCCTATATATGTATATATATGTACTATCTTTTTTAGTTTTTAAGATATTTGGAAAAAAACTAAAATTGCCGATTTCTTTTTTCTTCGATAACACAGTAGGCGTTCATTTGACAAGTTTTAGACTTGCACATTATTAGGACACATTTTTACAAGAAAACTTTTGAGACCAATAGCAACTCTCATTCGTCTTTTGGTTTTCAGTTATGTGTCAACTTTTGTTTTTCTTACGGCGGCCATATTGCATTTTATTTCACGTGATCGCCCTTGAAAAAAGCTTTCCAATGATATGTCACTTGTTTGATCTGTCCTTAATTTAAGGGACACAATTCGAGAAAAACAGTAATTTAAAAAAAAAGAAGGCTGTGGGTGATTTTATTCCAATGAAAAGAAAAGGAAAGTAGGTACAAAATTACTCGTGTAATATGGTCATGTAATTAAGGAAAATAATAAACATAATGGCACTAATAATTTTATTACCTACATGAAATTATACAAACTAAGTGATCGACTAATAAGCAACGATGGCTATGAAAGATGTAAACAATATAATGTGCTACCTAACGTATTTAGAAACTTTTCCCGAAAGACGTCAGCCAGATTCGAAAATAACGAAGATTAGTTTTGAATTAATTCAATAATGGTAGTTTTACTGCAAATAAACCTGCAGCAGTGACTTAAAATGAAGGAAAAATGAACAATATTATACATGTATCAAGCTAGAATATGAAAAGAAAATAATAAATAACCGCAAATAAAACAAAAAAACTAGATATTAAACTGTTCAATGTGGGCACCGTCTTGCTCAATGCATTTGGCACATCTTTTTAAAACATGTCGAGAAACTCGACTCAGAGTATTCCGGTTCACTAAAGTTATAACATTATTAATTCTATCACACAACTTTTGGACATTATCTGGTGCTCTAACATTGTGCGCTGGGCAACCATCTTGCTGGTACCATATTTCATGTAGATTGTACACAGTTCCCCTTATCGCAGGTAAAATTTCATTCTTCAATAAATTTAAGTACCTTTCCCCCGTTAAATTTTAATCATAAAAAAATGGTCCAATGATTTGATTGACTAAAAAAATTACTTCTTACATTTCTGCGAACAAAAATAGTTTTAATGCATATTAAGTTTGCCTGTTAAGCCACATTTATCCCAAAATTGTGTTGGAACCGTCTTTGTTCTTTTAATCTAGGATTTTCTCGTGACCAATAATGTCGGTTATGTCGATTGAAAACCCACAATGTGTAAATCTTGTTTCATCTGTCCATAGTTACCTTCAAATGAAAATTTTCATCCGCCAAGCATTGTTGCGCATACCACTTACAGAGCTGGAGTCTTCTAGGGTAATCATTTTCATCTAGGCTTTGCACTATTATGGGTTTATACGGACGGTAATAATTTTTCTTCAAAACTTGGTGCACTGTACTCTTTGGGATCGCTGTTTGTCTAGCAAATATGCGAACAGAACTTGATTGATTCTGGCTTGCCATTTGTGTAACATGGTTCATTCTCTCCTCATTCTGACCCACTGCTGCAAATCTTTTTCAGTAACACCACCGTCATTCAATAAATTCAAAACTAATCTTCCAAATATTTTCGAATCTGGCTGACGTCTTTCGGGAAAATTTTCTAAATATGAGATCAGAGCTGTTTCAGAATTACGATTTGCTCGAATGTAACATTCAAGCATATCAAAATATTCTTCATTACTGAACATTGTCTTCCTACTTAGGTAATTGTACTTAAAAAATACACAATATTAATGTATTAAGTCTCAACAATGCTAAACTGTCAAAAGATATTACAGTCTATTGTTCACATCTTTCATAGCCACCGTTGCTTATTAGTCGATCACTTTGTATAATTTCATGTAATAAAATTATTAGTGCCATTATGTTTATTATTGTCCCTATTACATGACCATATTACACGAGTAATTTTGTACATACTTTCCTTTTCTTTTCATTGGAATAAAATCATCCACAGCCTACTTTTTTTTAAATTACTGTTTTTCTCGAATTGTGTCCCTTAAATAAAGGATAAATCAAACAAGTCACATCATTGGAAAGCTTTTTTCAAGGGCGATCATGTGAAATAAAAAAAAGTTGACACATATAACTGAAAAACAAAAGACGAATGAGAGTTGCTATTGGTCACAAAAGTATTCTTGTATATATATATGTATTATCCGTATATTAAAGCTGCCATTTGGTGTCATTTCTTGTTCGATAGGGGCATTGTCAATAAATAATGATGTATAAAGCATTTCAAAGGCGTAGGTTCTTTCACGACCGGCTAACTTTGTCATCAATTATTATAGACGAAAGCTAAAGAGAGCGTAACGCTTTTGTAAATATGCACACAACGGGTAAGTATAAATAGCTTGTACAGGGTGTGTTATCTTTCGCCACCTTTTCCCCCGATTAATGCGTTAGTGTTTTTAATCAAATGTAACCTAATACTTAAGTGTTTATGTTTAACGCAGGCACAGCAAGCTTTCACAATGATTAAATGTAAACACTGCGTGACGTCTAATGTTTTCTGCAATTAAATTTGAATTATTTATCTGAATATCTGTTAGTATCCTCCAGCTAAATATTTAAATAATTGCTTCAAAGAGTGTAAATAGAATTAAAGGATTGACTTCGGATCGGAATTAAAACATCGAATTGAATAGTACATTAACTAATTTAATTACGTACCACTTATGTGTAGCCATTAATACTTACTTAGGATATAGAAGAATATGAGTTTGGAACATATATTTCACGATCAGATAATTTGCATAAATTTTTATTGCAGTAAAATATGTTATATCAGTAGGCAGGTCTATACCTATAGCTTGATACATTATTTGCACAATTGGCTGAATTTCATTATTTAATTGACATAGGTATAAGGTAGCTCATTTATTATGGACTTATATCCGTATTTTTTAAATATATTCATATACTATGTATCCCACTTCCCACTAAAGATCTAATTACTTCCGTAAATTTATTATTGATCAACCAATTTCCATATATTTTTTGTTAGATATATATTAGAAAAGGCAGTGAAAGCATATTTCAGTTAATAGAAGATTGGTTGGTACAAAAGATTTTATTAGACGATAAAAAAATACACCAGATTCAGGTGCGCAAAGATATCAGTACCACATTAATCGATCTTTATAAAAAAAATCTCAATTGGTTCTAATTTCTTCTAGAATATTAGAATTTGAGCGTTTAGCGCTGCTAACGTCATGCTGCAGCACCACACCAATCGACCGTTTTAAGATTCGGGGAAAAATTAATTCTCAATTTTATATATTTGTTCCCCAAAATACTAAAATTTATTCTTGTCAAACAAAGAGGTTATAGCGAAAACAAATTCTCACCGATACCTTCACGCTGAGCGCCATATAAGCCGATCTTTCTAAGATACACGGAAACATTAATTATTAACTTGTTCCAGAATATCTTCCATTCTTCCCATTAAGTAAACAGATCATATATTATATACAATACTAGGTAATTTATTACATAATTAGATATTACAAAATACAGCATGGGAAATACAAAAACAAAAATAAATAAATGCGAATAAAATTCGGGGAAGAATTATAACTCAATTTACTCTGATTTGTTCCAAAATATTAGAATTGGTTTCGGCCAAACAAAGAAGTTATAACGAGACCTGTTTGGTGCTGCTAACTTCATGCTGCAGCGACACGACCAATCGATTGTTTTAAGATATGCGGAAAAAATAGTTCTCAATTTGTTACATGATATTAGAATTTGATCTGGTCAAAAGAAGAAGTTATAAAGAATAGTTGATACTTTCATGCAACTGATTCGCTACAATATTTGATAGTTGTGATAATTTTTGTTTAGAAAGTTTGGCTAACTTCCTAACCTTTCAACGAAAATATGTTCATTGCTCTGGTACTTTTCTTACCTTCATTGGAAATATCACAGGCCATTACGTAGGCAACCAAACTTTAAAAAAGGAGGTTATCAGTACAACTATAAAATATTCTAACGTACCAGTTATGTAAGTGACCCTGTATATTTTTCAAATTTGAAAGTTGTATGAAATATAAGTTAGCTGTAGTTATATTCAATTGAATGTTCTGCAACATATCACACCCTGAATGAAAAGTTTTACAATCAAATACTTCAAGGTTGGTATTTATACTTATGTGTATAAATTAAAGTTCGAAAAAAAATGTTGAAATTAATATAATAGCTGAAAACTAAAAATATAAATCGAATATTAAGTTATATATACCGCCTTTGACGATAGATAAATAATCACCGTTTATATGTCCCATCATTATTTGCTGGGTGTTAAATCTTTGGAAAAATAGTTTTTTATATTGAAATTTTCATCATACCTTCTCTATTTGATGATATTCCTTTTTTCCCTGGCTCAAGGACAAAACCATAAAGAATTAGGGAAACACTTAATTGCGTCACCCTGTCCTTAATAAAAGATCTTAAAATTTGTTATATTATGAGTATGTGCATGGTCGTTTATTTATCTTTGTTTCGAATTTTTGTATTTATTATGTAGGTAATAAATTAGGTAGGTACCTAGTTTTGTGTATAATATATTATCTATTCACCTAATCGGACTTAATCGGACACTTAACTTCATTATGATAAGTTATTTTGTATCGTCCTGTATAATTATCAAAACTATGTAAATTGTTTGGTATTATATTTTAAAATCGGTCAAGCAGCACACGTTGAGCTAAGCGATTAATTAGTGAAATCATTAGAAATAAATTGTTAAATACGGTTTTCTCACTAAAATCACACAAGGAGACGATATTGGTGTTATATGAGATTTGGTTCAACTTATATTATTTATATATTTACCAAAGTGCTAGCTTTTCCAACCATAAATAAAAAGCAGGTGAAAAACAGTATTTGTTATTTTAGATGTTTTTCCATTTTCCATTTTGAAGTTTTTATGCTAAAGTGTTGGTATCATTATACTGAGTGTTACGTGAATACTCTTTTGGACCTACTATTACAGTAGAGAATACATTCATCTAGGGGATTACCATTTCGAAAAAGCGTTGGTGTGGACGAAATTGACAGTTAGGCTTCGCTTACACGGGCGGACTCCAGGGCTGCACCGGTGAAATGATTGGGGTGAAATTATGGAGTTGTAAGATGGTCTGTTCAATGTTCCCTCACTCATTACCTTTTTTTTTTGTTTGTTTTAAGTAATAGGTAGTCGTAATAAATTTAAGTTGTACAAGTACCCTATAAGGATTTATTTATTTTACTTTAATAGCTCATACCGCATTGTTATTGGTTGGAAATGTTACTTATACGCACGCGTCCAACAGACGAATTTGAAAGGCGAACGAGTGTAGTTTCGAAACACACATGATTGAGTGCCGTTACAAGAAAGCATACGACTCGCATAGGTGAAAATAGAGAAAAGTCAAGTAAGTGCATTTTCAACTTACTTTTATATTTAAAATTTCGCGCTAAAATCAGCCCTTATTCATATACATTTTTTGGTCCATTCAAGCCAAGGATATGTTTCACTCGTGAATTAAATTCATTTCGCTAAAATTAAAGATCCGCATTGGTACTTGTATAACTTAGTTAATTTTTATTTTTTCAAACTTGAATTTGCCATTGAAGTTAAAATCAAGGTCATTTACATTTTAAACAGTTGAGTTATCGTATATCAATAACTGATAACTGAAAGACTTTTTGCTCCGCACTTTTTATTGCATCCACCTAAGGAATTGTTTACAGGCCAGAGGCGTATCATATATTAATAAATCCGTTATATTCTATGCTTACATTACACTCTTTTCGAGATATTTACCTTTTTATTATAATTAGATAATAGTTCAAAATGTCTAATAAAATAAAACAGTCTACAGCTCTTCGTCAGTGTTCTATCAATCAGTTGAATGAATTAAAAGAATTCGCAGATCGTACAGTTTTAAATAATGAACTGCTGATTCAATTTAAAATGTTATATGAACCAATCAACACTATATGTAGTGATTTTAAACTCATCATAATAATTTAATATCAGTTTTATCTGTTCAAGAAGATGCTAATATAACTGCCGAGGAGGCTATACGCGCTCAATTTGATCTCGATTGTTCTACAGTAAAAACTATTTATCACAACTTATTTGCAAAGGATGAAAAGGATCAAAAGCTAACAGTTGAACCAGGTGCTCGACGTCATGTTAAACTACCCATTATAGAGGTTCCTAAATTTACCGGCATTGTTAAAGATTTTAAAACTTATATAGATACCTTTAATTCTATCGTATAACGAATTATCTAATATAGAAAAGTTTACATATTTAGTTTCGACTTTGGAAGATGCGCCCCTCAGATTAGTACAGCATACGCGTATGACTGCTGAAAATTATTACAATGCTTATAATTCTCTTGTTAACCGCTACAGTAATAGAAGATTGATTGCGAGCGCATATTTAAGAGAAATTGATAACGCTCCAAATATAACTGACCCTAGGGATGTTAGTACTTTACGCGTATTGCTTGATACATTTAGTGAAAATCTTTCTGCGCTGACAAATATGAATTTCCCTGTGGCTGAATGGGATTTCGTCCTATATTATTTAATTTCAAAACATTTAGATGAGGAAACCCTTACACGATTCGAATTCGCACACGGATCAGACAATAATACTATACCATCTTATGAAACATTGTAGACAAACAATGTAATGCTCTAGATGCTGTGCAGTTTTCAGCCCAATATACAGGGTGGGCCATTAGTGCGTATGCGGACCATACCACCTATACCGTTAAAGTTATAATAATAATTTTTGGTACGAAGTTAGATGCCAGTGGTGTGCATATTTTAAAATTATTTTGGCACATACAAGATGTTTAATATTAAAATGCCAAACCGGACATACATTTTTTTAAATGGAACACCCAATATATTTTTAGATTTTTTAATTAAGCGTACTTTTCTGAACAATTTAATATAGCACTTAATACAAGGTGTCCACCTAGTGCGCGTAAGTCCAATATCTGGGTTAATAAAAGAGATAACTTAATTTTTTTTTCTACAGGGTTGTCTAATATCCCGAGCTGCACAAAATGAAAATATATTTACATATTCAGGGTGTTCAGTTTTTCCTGGACAGGTATCAACTTCGTTTTTCTAAATGGAAATATATATTTTTTATTGCTTTTTCGAACTAAACCCTTGATTTTAGTAGGACTTTCATCAGCCTTCCCTATACCTAACTTAAACTGTTTTTGAAATATTGACGGGTGAATATTGACATTTTTGCAACTTTGACACCCTATAAAATCTAAACGGTTTGAGATCAAGCAAAACGGTTTGCACATTCCTATCTTAACTTTTTATAAGCTATCGTTTGATACTAATTTCAAATGTATCCAGGAATTAAAAATTTTCCGAAAATTTTGAAAATTTTTAATTCTTGGATAAATTTGAAATTAGTATCAAACGATAGCTTATAAAAAGTTAAGATAGGAATGTGCAAACCGTTTTGCTTGATCTCAAACCGTTTAGATTTTATAGGGTGTCAAATTTGCAAAAATGTCAATATTCACCCGTCAATATTTCAAAAACAGTTTAAGTTAGGTATAGGGAAGGCTGATGAAAGTCCTACTAAAATCAAGGGTTTAGTTCGAAAAAGCAATAAAAAATATATATTTCCATTTAGAAAAACGAAGTTGGTACCTGTCCAGGAAAAACTGAACACCCTGAATATGTAAATATATTTTCATTTTGTGCAGCTCGGGATATTAGACAACCCTGTAGAAAAAAAAATTAAGTTATCTCTTTTATTAACCCAGATATTGGACTTACGCGCACTAGGTGGACACCCTGTATATCAAAATTTACACGTGGCGACGTTGTTGCAAGTTTTCTATGAAAAAGGTCTCTACTTCGCATTATTGTAGCTCCCCATTTAAATGAGATATGACGTCCATTTTCTCATAAGATACATTAAGAATATGTCTTTATTCAAGAAAATATAACGATTTAAACAAAAGTTACATTTGCTATACAGGGTAATACATTTCGCTTATCGTAATTTTACTTCAAAATTTTAAATGGTATATTACAACACCCTGTATATTATCATGTCGTCTTAAAGAGCTCCTTTTCAGCTTTCTAACGATACCATACTTGGTGGGCTTAAATAAATTTTATTTGTTAAAAAAAAGGTTTGAAACTTTAGTAAAATTCAATTTCGATAATATGGGTAGATTGAATATTTCCTCTAATACTGACTGATACAATAAAATCAACACAATAGAAACATTAATAATGACAGTGACAGTTCCCCAAGCCACTTTTCAATTTTGTTTTCAAAGAACCCTATATAAGAGTATAGTAGGTATCCCTATTAATAATAATTTATCTTTACAATTTACAACCAACCACGAAGACATGGTTATTTTCGTTATTTATTAAAATTTGAATTATTTTTTTATTAAATGTGACTCACAATTTGTTATTAACAATAAGACTAATAATAAACTGCCAGTATAAACTTTTTATTCAATAATTTTTTTACAACTTATCTTAATTTCAACGGTTCTTCAAGTTTCAAACCCATTTTTTAACAAATAAATTGTATTTAAGCCCGCCAAGTATGGTATCGTTAGAAAGCTGAGATGGAGCTCTTTAAGACGACATGATAATATACAGGGTGTTCTATTTAAAATTTTGAAGTAAAACTACGATATGCGAAATGTATCACCCTGTATAGCAAATGTAACTTTTGTTTAAATCGTTATATTTTTTTGAATAAAGACATATTCTTAATGTATCTTATGGGAAAATGGCGTCATATCTCATTTAAATGGAGAGCTACAATAACGCGAAGTAGCGACCTTTTTCATAGAAAACTTAGTAAATTTAGATATATTAAGTGCTATATTAAATTGTTCAGAAAAGTACGCTTAATTCAAAAATCTAAAAATCTATAGGGTGTTCCATTTAAAAAAATGTATGTTCGGTTTGGCATTTTAATATTAAACATCTTTTATGTCCCAAAATAATTTTAAAATATGCACGCTACTGGCATCTAACTTCGTACCAAAAATTATTATTATAACTTTAACGGTATAGGTAGTACAGTCCGCATACGCACTAATGGCCCACCCTGTATAAATAAAGGTCTCAATAAAAATCTGTTACAAAATAATAAATATAAAAATAAAGGTTCTCTGCAAAATAATTCATCCACGAAGTTTAAACAGAGTTCAACTTTTCTTATATCTCAATCTAGCAATTGCTGTTTACTATGAAAACTAGTTCATCCACTTTATAAATGTAGTATGTTTCATCAGAAAGTCTCTCAAGACAGATTTAATTTTATTAAACAACATAACTTGTGTGTTAATTGTACCAGCTCTCAACATACTGTTCGAAATTGTAACTCCAAATCTGTTTGTCGGACATGCAGAGCAAGACATCACACTTTGCTGCACTTTAATAGAAATGTTTCATCCACAGTACCAAGACCATCTTCAGTCATTGATAATTCTCCTGAAGTATCGCTAAATGACACACCCGGAACATCATCCTCTCAGCAGTTCTGTTCCTTCGCAGGGGTAGGGCGCAGTAGTTTCAATGTACTTCTGTCAACTGCGCAAGTTGAAATCTTAAATGCTCACGGAAGTTTCAAAAAAATTCGAATTTTGTTAGACTGTGGGTCACAAGCTAATTTTATAACTCGCAAATGTGTTAACAAACTAAACCTTCCTCGATTTAGTTCCTCGCTTTGCATACGTGGATTAGGTGCCATACAAACCTCCACCGATGGTGGTGGTGTTACCTGCACTTTACGACCGGTGGGGCAACAAACAGAAAATCTCTTGGTGGATGCATTCATTTTGCCAAATATATGCGCTGATATGCCAAACACATTTGTTTCTAATAAATCGTAGACTCATATTAATACTTTGGAATTAGCTGACCCTACCTTTAAGACACCAAGTAGTATTGATATGTTGTTAGGTGCTGATGTTTTTCCTCGTATTTTATTAGATGGTCGATTGACTGGTAATAGGGATGAGCCTTCAGCTATTAATACTATTTTCGGCTTGGTTATAATGGGGGGGGGGATATCCGGTTATGCTTCCCCCCCAAATTAATTCATATTTCGGTTCAATAAACTCGCCAGCTCTAGACGTTTTGGTAAAACGATTTTGGGAAATTGAAGAAATTCCTGAGCAGAAATTAATATCACCTGAGGATGAAATTTGTGGGAAAATTTATTTCGAATCGCATTTTAGACTCAAATCTGGACGATTTGTTGTATCGCTCCCCTTTCGTAATCCCACACCATACTTTAATCACAATGAGTCTCGTTCACTTGCTCTTCGTCGGTTTTTGCTTTAGAACGAAAACTACTTAACACGCCCGAATTATATTAGGAGTATTCAGACTTTTTACAGAATTACTTAGATAACAAGTACATAGAACTTATTGATAATGTGTCTATTAATAATAATAGTTATTACCTTCCTGACCACTGTGTAATTAAAGTTCAACTACTAAACTTGAGAGTTCTTTTTGATGCTTCAGTGAAATTATCAAATGGCTGTTCGCTTAATGATTCACTATTAACCGCTCCAAAGTTACAGAGAGATATAGTAACCATTTTGTTACACTTTCGCTTGCACGCATTCGTGTTCACCGCAGACATCAAACAGATGTACAGACAGATTTTAATATCAGATAATCAGAGGCATTTTCAAAGAATTCTATGGCGATTGATTGATTTTCAATTAAATACTGTCACATTTGGCATTTCATCAGCCCCTTTTCTTGCTATTCGCACTCTTATGCAACTGGCTGATGATGAACAACAAAATTTTCCCTTAGCTTCCCAAGTTTTAAAGTCTGATACATACGTGAACGACATTATTACTGGTTGTGATTCTCTGGAAGAAGCTCGCATTTTACAAAAACAATTGATAGGTTTATTGGGTGGGGGAGGTTTTGAATTGAGAAAATGGGCTAGTAACCATCCGGACCTCTTGGCTGATCTGCCGAACTTGCTGTTCCATAATGACCCGTTGTCACTTGACTTAGAGAGTGAGTCCACTATTAAAATATTAGGATTACAGTGGCGAGGGATGCCATGATACATTCGGGTACCGGGTTGAATTCAAAGTGCAAGTATGTACCAAACGAACAATTTTGTCAGAATTAGCACGAATATTTGACCCTCTAGGTCTTTTAGCCCCACTGACTTTCTTCGCTAAATATTTAATACAGTATTTGTGGACCTTGGGGTTAGGCTGGGATGAAAACCCACCAGAAGATGTTCTTACTCGCTGGTCACAATATAAATCAGAGCTTTCTTTGCTATCCGCTTTTCAATTACCTCGTCGATTACTTTGTGATAGGTTTAAATCTTGTGAAGCTCATGGTTTTTGTGACTCATCTAAAAACAGTTTCGTTGGAGTAGTTTATTTCAGAATTAAAACCAAGGAGGCAAACTAGAAAACATTTTTTGTTTGCGCCAAATCAAAGGTAGCACCTTTAAAAAAGATATCGATACCGCGCTTAGAATTATGTGCTGCTGTTCTTCTTGCTGATTTACTCTCGCTGGTTTTAAAGATGTATTATGGTAAAATTCAATTTTCTAACATTTATGCCTGGTCTGACTCTACCTGCACTGAACCTCGGGAATCATTAGCTTCTTCCCTAAAGGTTCAGGGACATAGCTCCGGTTAGCTCTGGGCTCAAGGCGGGGATTGGATTTTACTGTTAAGCTTACTTTATAAAAATTTGGGCACCAGGTAATTTAAACGAGAAAAAAGTATATGAAGTTGTGAATGCGTGAATGTAAGAACAAACAAATTAAGTTAAGATAAAAGTATATATTACAAATTGTATTTACAAATAAATTTACGTTAAATTGAAAAAAACTCTACCACCTGAAGGCGTTTAACAAAATTTTACAAAAAGAAGATTTTACTGGGCTGGGTTCACCAGTCTTCGGACTACTTATGGATTTATCTCACCCACTAGCCTATCCTAGATTAATCCGGAACTCCTGTACAGGTCCACGTCTAGCTAGACTTGCTGGGGGTTGCATGGATCGATGTAATTAAATCCCACGTAGCTAGGTTTCAGGTTTCAGGCTCCAAAGGTGGAAATAGGTACATGTAAGAGATTGTATGATTAGCCCAGTCCTAGAGTTGTACAAAAAAATGATCCAGGAATTGGAATTTTGCAAACAATCAAACAATAGAGTAACTATGTCTGAAGGACAGTATATAAAAATTCTAATAGAAAAAAAAATAACTTATGACCGTTACTATATACTACAATAAAAATTACCAAAATTGCAGTAACAAAATTCGTAACTGTGCTACACAAAAAAACTAGTGAGCAAAAAAGGTGAAAATTTATAATTCATACATGAGATTTTAAATGCAAAATTAACAATATTGAGTGCAATGGAATAGAAAAAAATGAATTTACAATATCAAGTACAATGAAATAGAATGAAATTGAAAAAAAAATAATGTGAGACGGCCTAGAATACAAGCAAGTAATCAAAAATAAAATTCCTGAATATAATAGATTCTGTAATAAGCAGACAAAAATTATAGTATATAAAAAATAACCATATGGTTATATATACAAACGCACTAATCAACCCAGGCTCTTCAGATAGAACCGACTTTTGCATACAGGGCACAACTTTCTTAAATCAGATTCAATTTATTAAGAAAATTAAATGTACTCACCCGTATACAAAGTTCGGTTCCAACCTCGTGAATCCACCTCAAAGATGTCCTAAGACGTTCCACATGGAATCTGATGGTTTAAGAGGATTATCGTAGAATCCTGGGAAGATTAAGCCAACGTCTCAACAACTCTGCGAAAATAAAAATTCTGCAGAAAATTTACACCACGTGTAAAATAAATTTATTATCACATATCTCGTGACAACAGCAAATATATACTATAATATCGATTAATGCGATTATTACAGATAATAATCTATTATATCAGAACACCGATCACTAACAATCGTGATAATAATTCAAGATTCAAATTAAATTAAAATTTAAGAACATGTGCTTTCAATAATCGTAAAAATTCAAACTTGCTCGCATTCTATCTAAAACCAGACTCTCCATTTTTCGTTAAAAATTTCACTTCCAAACTGTTTGCGGCTTCCTACCTTTTCATAAAAGTGACCAATCAGAAAAACTTTAGAGGTAGACAACACATTACAATGTAGAGAGCATTATGGGTTGCTGGTATTCAGGGATAAAATTTCAGGATTTTTTGATATTATTTTTAGTCGTCCGGAAATAACTGCTTGTCATATACCAGGGAACAAAATGATTAATATTTTGTTACATACCATAGCTCTAACCTGGCCGAAATCACCACTACATAAGGGGAAAAATTTTACAATTAATCGTGTAACACACATACAAAATAAAATTGCTCCTTCTCTTTGGCGTTATGTGATTTCTTCAGAAAATCCTGCCGACTGTGCTTCTCGAGGTTTGTTAACCTATGATTTAATAAATAATACGCAATGGTGGGCGGGACCCTCATGGTTGTCTCAGCCAAAATCCTCTTGGCCTACATGTCTTTCCGATGCTAAATATTTTGATCCAGAAGTTGCCGACGAGGAGAGAAAGCTTGCTCTCGCTACCTTTTTTACTTTTGAATACATTGATACACTATTAGAAAAATATTCGTCGCTTTCAAAAATAAACAGCATTATTGCTTACGCACTTCGCTTCCTTCATAACTTACAAAATACAGAAAAACAATTTGGGCCCTTTACTAGCCCTCAATTAAACAAAGGTTTATTCGTATTAGTCAGACGTATTCAAGGTGTCTCGTTCGCCGAAGACATTGAAAAAATCAAAAAGGGGCAACTCGCTTCTAAAACTCTTCGAAAATTAAACGCCTTCGTTGACAATGATGGTATTTTGAGGGTGGGCGGTCGTCTTCAAGGTTCACATTTATCCTACGATAAAAAACATCCCTCACTTTTACCTCGTTGTAGTCGACTAACTGATCTTATTATAGAAGATACACACCAACAATACATGCACCCTGGCATGCAAACACTGCAATTTCTGATTACTCAGAACTTTTGGATATTATCTGCTAAAAGAGCTATCAGAAAAGCACTGTCAGTGTTACAAATGTTGGCGTCTCAATTCAAAACCTCTTCAACCACAAATGGGAAATTTGCCATCTTCTAGGGTTTCACAAGTAAAACCTTTTTCTTGTGTCGGCATTGACTATGGTGGCCCTTTTATTACAACTCTTGGGAGAACTGGAGGTGGAAAAACTCATAAAGCATATGTTTGTATCTTTGTCTGTTTCGCCACGAAAGCAATACATGTAGAACTAGCATCTGATCTTTCGACAGAAGCATTTTTGGCCACATTGCGTAGATTTATAGCACGTCGAAGCCGCTGTTCACATATATATAGCGATTGCGGAACCAACTTCGTTGGTGCTAAAAAGCAGATTCCTCAAACTATGCAACACGCCGCTGAAGCTGAAACTATCACATGGCATTTCAATCCTCCATCGGCACCGCATTTCGGAGGACTTTGGGAAGCCGGCATTAAGTCAGTTAAAACACATTTATTTCGAGTTACAGGATTACAGATCCTAACTTACGAAGAGTTGTACATTGTTTTGACCTAAGTTGAGTCGTTACTAAATTCTCGCCCTTTATGCGCAGTAAGCACAGGACATTTTTTAACATTAGAACCATTAACGGTATTTCCTGATCCAGACTTAAGTAACATTAAATTAAATAAGTTGACTCGCTGGCAGTTACTACAACGTTTGCACCAAGACTTTTGGTCTCGATGGCACACAAAATACCTTCACACTCTTCAGCAGAGAGCAAAGTAGACTAATCCATCAACTTCCATTATACCTGGGGCAATGGTATTAATAAAAAATGATAACGTAACACCATTACGTTGGCAAATTGGCTGTATTCTGCAATTGCATCTCGGTGCAGACGGGATAGCCCGTGTGGCAACAGCCCACACTATTCAGGGCAATTTTAAACGGTCTCTGGTAAAGTTATGTCCTTTACCGGACTCCAATTGATTAAAATATTCTTATATTTTGGTGGGCGGAATGTTCAATGTTCCCTCACTCATTACCTTTTTTTTTTGTTTGTTTTAAGTAATAGGTAGTCGTAATAAGTTTAAGTTGTACCGGGATATCAAAAATTATCTTGATCAAAGGTGGTTGTGGAATGTAAAACGTGTGTCTTACTTTAAATTTTTGAATATGTTTTGTAGTGTCAGAATCTGTCAAGTCATTGTGCTGAAATAAAATAAGACACACGTTTTACATTCCACAACCACCCTTGACCAAGATAATTTTTGATATCCCGGTACAAGTACCCTATAAGGATTTATTTATTTTACTTTAATATCTCATACCGCGTTGTTATTGGTTGGAAATGTGACTTATACCCACGCTTCCAACAGACGAATTTGAAAGTCGAACGAGTGTATTTTCGAAACACGCATGATTGAGTGACGTTACAAGAAACCATACGACTCGCATAGTGCCATTGTTAACGCTTCCGTGAAAATACCCACGAATCCACCAGATCTCCATTGTGACTATTGCTGAAGAGAATACAGTCCACAAAAGGGAGAAAAGTCAAGAAAGTGCATTTCCAACTTACTTTTGTACTTATAATTTCGCGCTAAAATCAGCCCTTATTCGTACATGGTCAAACCAGAAGTTTTCGTTCTCAAACGATAAGTATCATATAGTAGACATTATACCACTCATATACAGGGTTATTCAGAACTTATCCATAATAAAATTTCGGGATGTTCAACATGCATGTACAAATGTGGTAGTGCAAAAATATTTTTTTTACTGAAAACTATTTAAAAATTTTTTATTGCACGCCGCTGGATACTGGTCCACTGTAATGGAGTGACCTTGGGACTGACAATGCAAACTGGCGATGTCACATATAGCACGAAAAAAACTTCGGAAGTTCTGAGAGTATACCGACACCCGGAGCAAAAAAGATTTCCAGCGTTTTTACTTTAAAATAAACTGAAAGATAGATAGATGTGACCCAAGTGACGTGTCTTTAAAACGAATAAAATTTTGTTACACTAATTTTGAAGAATTGCGCTACTTGATTACTATGTATTAGAAACATGAAATTTATAAAAAATTTGCACATACCTTGTTACAAAAGCTGTTCGAAATTTTGTCCCTCGACTTATACACACTTTTGGGCACGCCTTATCAAATTTTGCCGCACTAAAGCGAATGTTCCTCCTGGTTGCAGATCTTGTAAACGCAAATTATTAAGTAAATTGGGGATTTTCAGCATTTTGCTACAACAACCACTCACAAAACCTAACTCGTAATTGATAATCTGCTGGTAACAGTGCTTGAACACGCTAGATATGATACGAATAAAACTGAGCTTCGTGTAGTAAGCGCCACACCGTTGATTGGGATACCCCAGCACCTGTCTAGCGATTAGTGATGTGCAGTTCAAGACCGAATAGTTCGCATGAACTATTCACTTGATGTGAACTGAACGAACTGTTTCATATAGTTGCCACTGAATAGTTTATTTTGAACTGTGTGTGAAATTGTACTGTTCATTCTCGTTTTCGTTCCCTCGTTCGAGTCAGTTTAGTTCTTAGTACTTCGTGATTCAACATGTCGGACATGAAACATGAAACTTAAAACCGAAAAAGAAAACTTTTTAGTTTAGTAATTTAAATGAATTATTGCACTGAAATACATTTAGCGTTTTTGTTATCTGAAATTCTGAACCATTTATGTAGGTATATTTTATGAACTAATAAAATAATTTACTTCAAAAGCTGATAATAAACGTAAAATATATTTCTATGTAAAAAAATAATACGAACAAACAAAAGAAAGTTCAACATATCAGTAAAATTATAGTAGGGTACTGTACATACTTTTATATAGATAAAAAATTTATAGATTATAGTTTAAAAATATTACTTGGGACAATTTCTAATATTTTATATACCATTATTTGATTGTCGTGAAGAGTATACCTACTACCTACTACTGCAATTATTATATTCGGTCCGCAAGGAAATCAAATACGAGACGAACTGTAGTTCGTTTTGAACTGTAAAAAAGAACTATTCACTTAGGTGAACTGTTTCGGTCCGTACTATTCTCCAAAGTGAACTGGAATGCCCATCACTACTAGCGATCTGACTTGTACTTATTCGCGGATTTTCACAGACCAGATTCAACACTTGTTCTTCAGCTGCTAAAATACGTTGTGGTCGTCCCGGGTCACTATCTCGTCCACGATTTGCACGTAAATTACCAGTATCGCGGCCACGTTGTACCACTGCCGTAAAACTTGCATAATTTGGCGTGTGTCGATTGGGAAATAGATCCGCATACAAGCGCGAAGCTGCCACGGCATTTTGTCCAACTTCACCATAAATAAGAATCATGTCCATTAACTCAGCATTACTGTACACATGAGCCATTTTGAAAATTTTAAAGTTTAACACTCCTACGATAAATAAAACAACAAACAACAGTACTGACTTCTTTACCACCGGCACTGAGAGAGCGACACAGATAGACAATAGATATATTATCCCCACTCCAACTCTATTCGCTCGGTCTTGACCAGGCGTTCCAGATACAAAAACATGTTTACTTTTTTTGTAGGAATGTGGTATATCAGATGTCGTTGAAGTACAGTTGTCGTAGTCGTACGACGTAGTCCTTTATAATGGTATTACTTTTAACATTGTTTACGGGAAATCCAAAGACTTTTATTATAAATTTTTTTGGTGATATCGATTTCTCATTTCCAATGAACTTTCGATAAGCTAGAGATGTGCAATTCCACTAGCTTAAGTTCACTGACATTACTCCGGTAGCTCAGGGAGATTTATGATACTAGGGCGTAGTATTTGTAGGACTGCTTTGAGTGTTGACAATTTATTTGGGCACCAGGATAATTTTTAGATATAAGAGACAAAAAAGAAAACTATATAAAATGTAGTTGAATAAACTATAAATAATCAAATAAACAAATAGGATTACCATTGAAGAATGTGAAGTTACTATTAAACAATAATTCAAAAATGATGTAATATTGACTAGAAAAAATGAAAAAATTATGTGAAATTGAAATTTTAAGCTGAGCTCACTTTGCAAAAATTTTATGAGGTTCGGGGTCACTCTGACAATCTCGTTCCTTCTCTTAGAGGTCAGTACTCTCACCCTTAACCTGTTGCTGATGATTGGATCCAGGTGGACTTGCCGTGGCCTAGTGGGGAAGCTAGAGCTCTAGTCCAGATGACGGTCACGTACTGGCTAAGTCCAATCCTCTTATCTAGGGATCTGCAGGTGGTAGGCGTCCAAAGTTCTATAGCAGTTCTCGATCTTGCAGTCAGGTTACAGCAGGCTCGTCTCAGAAGAGTACATACAAAGAATTGTTTGTGTTAAGAGTGCCCCAAAATTTACAAATATATAGATGAACGTTGACGGCTAGTGTAGCCAAGATTAAAAATTATAAATAAGTTCCTGAAGGGAATGTACCAGCAAATCTGGTTTGGTAAAATCCTCTGTGAATTCTCACAGGGAAAGTGATTAACAAATGAATACAAAACCTGGAAGGTGTCAACCTTTAGTGACCCTACCCAGAATGAAGCAAATAAAATTATCCAAAATTTGCGTTCAAATGAACTGGTTACAGTTCAGCCACTCGACAATTATTCTTAAAACTCTAATCGTTAATATTTAATGATACAATAGTTCAGAAGGAACAAAATTAAATTAAACAAAAAAAAAACCTCTATCATCTGACCGAAAATTTCAAAAACAACGGTTTCATAACGGGTTAAACAAGGAAATATTACCACTCTAATTAGGTAAAAGATAAAAATTATTCCATTAATATTTCAAAGACAGAGTGACAAGTTATAAAAGTTATTATTGATTTATTGTACAAATTTGTTACCAAAGAACAATAATCAATGAATTTACAAATATTAGGAAACAGGTTCCAGTCTTCTAATCGGCGTGCATGTGAGTTATTAATTCAAATATCTACTCAGATAGGCAAAGCAAATACCACATTACCTCTAAACCAATGTAGATAATTGCAAAGAAACAAATTAATTAACGTAGTGCAGATAGTACATTGTTGCATACCCTAGTGTCGTAAGATCGCAAAATTTACGTAACAGTTAAATTCACGCCCTTTGACCTGGGGCCTTCCATCTTAATATTTAGTGGTCCATTCTTTAAATCTTAATATTTTATTGAAGTTAGGTAATAGAAATCATTGTATTATATAAGTTCAGTATTACAGTCCGGTGTTAAAAAGTTGTTGGAAAAAAATGTATATGTATGTATATACCTATATATATATATACAAAGAAAATAGTTATATTCCAGATTTCATTATTGTTGATACCTGCATTTATTGACAATTTGTAATTGAGCATTTATGTGTGTTATAGTCAAGTGCTAAGTATTTACAAGATAAGATATTTACAAAAAGTTAATATGTTGGCTATACCTATTTATCTGCTTTATTTGCCGTTTATTGTTAACTGTGTTTAGAAACTAAATATTGTATATAATTATTTATATGCACGCACGTACATATTGTTACATTTTGTGAGAGAAAATAAGTTGTTTTATTCATAACTATTTCAATGGTAACTATTTCCATGTTAGGTAAGGCCCGTTGAAAATATTCTTAAAAAAAAACTTTTCTTTGCAGGCTTTTTATAAGATTTTGTTTTACTTGATGGCAAATAATGTTTGCAGTTGTTCTTGAGAATGAAATACTAAGTACTAACAATGTCGATATAGAGTGGAAATAAAAATATATACATAAATTTTATATTTAGTTATACGGGGTGAGACTAAATATTACATCTTAAATAATAATTTTATAATTATTAAATTAAGAAAAAAAAAATGTTATTCTATCGTCTGCTACTACTGTTTGATACTCCGTTATTTTGGAAGGTACATTATTACCATTAGCATTTCACCGGTGTTTGTTTATAGCGTAGGTATGTAGATATATATATATATATATATACACTGCTGGCCACTCGAACTTACACATAGAGGCTTTTAGGCAAAATTTAAAGTTCAATATTTTCAACAGGAATGCAAATTTTAAGAGCTAGTTTTTTTCGGATTAAGCTGCATGACGTATATTTATCGTAGAACCATAGGTTTATTATATATGGGGTGATCAATGAAGTCATGCAAAAAATCAAAAAGTTTGTATGAGTGAAATTTCCGCAAAAAAATTTTTTTGTCGTTGCAATATGGTTCGTTACTAAGGTAACATCAATATCTCTAGACGTTTTTGTCAGATTTTGGATTAAGGCTCTTAGGCCTTGTACACACTACTCAACATAAAATTTGGATAGCAAAATTTTAAAAATTCTATAACTTGACATTGGATTGACGGTTCTTGATGATTTTTGCGGATTTGGAATCCTTATTTCATGTAGATTTTCTATGGTCTAAGCATTTTATTTGAGGGTTGAAATTTACACATTATACCGGGTCGATAATAAACAAAAACGTAGCGACAAGAACAAGTTTATTACATTATATTCTACAACATACAAGATTGGTTAACAACGGCCAAAAGTCAATTCTTAAAAAATTTATAATTCTAAACCTAATTTAAAGGTTCCTACAATCCCTAAAAAAACACAAAACACGGTGTACTGTAATAACAAATATTAGGTATGTATGGATAGGGATACCTAGTGGTAATTGGTATTGGTAATTTTTAATAAATAAAAAAAAATTGCCTGAAAAACATAAATTGTCTGTCCATTAATTTTTGTTTTCAACCCACTGCGTCAAAGATGGGAATTGCAACCTTGCATTTTCAGAGTTTACAATGAAATTGGGTTATTGTTGGCAACAGCGTGTTAAAAGGACGAGACCATTGAAAGCAACCGCCAAATATCAATGGAAAAATGCCAAGTGTCCTATCTTTAAATACCTAATCTTTGGTAATAATTTACCCGAAATTAGGTACATTAATTAAAAAAAAGAGAAACTAATATTTTGTTGGTTCTCCTGCTCGACGTATTACTTCCCGACATCGATTTGGTAGAGTATCCACAAGATTATTTATAAAATCTTGTGGAATATTCTCCCATTCTTCACGAATGACCTCACTAAGCGTTTCTAAGGTTTCAGGGGGTACATCGCGCGATTTTACTTTAAGTTTTAAATAAGACCAAACGTCTTCGATGACATTAAGATCCGGAGACTTTGCAGGCCAGTCCATCCTATTGATGTTCTGTACCTGCAAAAACTCTGTGATCCTTCGCGCTCTGTAAGGTCGAGCGTTGTCATCCACCAATAGAAATTCTGGGCCGTAATTTCGAGCAAAAGAAACAACAATAGGTTCCAAAATTTCCTCCTGATAACAGTAGCGTTAACGGTTTGGTTGGTAATGAATAGCTCGATTTTACCATTTCTTATGATACTTCCCCACACTGTAACACCTCCTCCATCAAATGCCTCTTGAGGGGCCATATTTTCCTCCAAATATCGCTGATTTGGCCTTCTCCAAACTAACATTCGGCCATCGGAGTGAAACAAATTAAATCTTGTTTCGTCAGTAAATAAAAAATGGCTCCACTCTGCATTACCCCAATTCGCATGCCGATTTGCCCATGCCCGCCTATTCGCTCTATGGTGTTGTAATAACCGCACACATTTTGCTTTGCGACGGGGTCTATAATTTGAAATGTTTGGTATTATGTTATGTTTTTGAAAAAAAATTCTCACCTCAAGTTGTTTTTATTTAATGTTCCTCTCACTGTTCTGTCCGAAACTCACCCCAGTTTGTTGTCTTAAAGAGTCATTTAGTTTTCTAGAGTTCTTTGTTCTATTCTGCATAGTTTCTCTCATTAAAATTCTTTCGGTTCTTTGGTTTATTTTTTTGTATGTCCACCCCCATGCCCATAATGATGATCACCAGTAGTTTCGACGCGACGGTTCAAATTATAAATTGTCTTTCGGCTCACATTGTAAATGTGCGCAATTTGTTCTTTTGACATTCCTTCGTTGAGAAGTCGAATGGAATTTTCCCTTTCTGCCGTGGTTAAACGCCTCATATTAATTAAAATTTATAGAATTATAACGTTGAAATGTGACAGATTATTTCTAAAATAATGTTAACAGTTTTTAATTCCATAGCAACAAATTTGTTTTTCCAATGCCTACTTTGAAATTGTATAGAAATGAATAATAATAGAAATTAATATGAATAATAGAAATTACGCCCAATCATAATTATGGGCATGGGGGTGGACAAAGAACTCTGTAAAACTGAATGATTCTTTGAGGCAACAAACTGTGGTGTGAGTTTCGGACAGAACAGCGAGAAGAACATTAAATAAAAACAACTTGAGGTGAGAATTTATTTTTACAAAAACTTAAATAATGCCCAACCTTACAGCGCGTCGTACCTTACGTTTTTGTTTATTATCGACCCGGTATAATGTGTAAATTTCAACCCTCAAATAAAATGCTTAAACCATAGAAAATATACGTGAAATAAGGATTCCAAATCCGCAAAAATCATCAAGAACCGTCAATCCAATGTCAAGTTATAGAATTTTAAAAATTTTGCTACCCAAATTTTATGTTGAGTAGTGTCAGTGGCGGCTCCTCCTTAAGGCCGCATGGCCGCGCGCCCCTCCTCCAAAAATACCAAAGAAATCCTTATTATTATCATTATTGTAAATTAAATGCAAATGTTAAAACATGTATTGTGGTACAAAACTATTATTAGGAAAGGCTCGAGCGCTTGAGCTATCGTACTCATAATGCCACAGTCCACATTTAGTGGAGTAAAAACAAGGGAAAAAGTCGCTTCCTTCTCGAAAAAAAATTTTTTAAGGTATAACTACATGAAACCTATACAGGATCATTGGTTGGGTCCTTGTGCATGTGAAATGACTAATTACGACATCTTTAGGGGGGTCAGACATTTTTTATACCGAAAAATGTCAATAATTTGTCAAAATGTTATATTTATGTTTTTTTAGACATACCACGCGATAACTTTATTGCTGCATGATTTTCGATAAGCGAGAAACTTTTTTATTTCAAGGAATATTGCCATAGTAACTGCGCATGAATTAAAAAAAAAATATTGAAAAAGTTTTTAGAAGAAGAACCAACCTTCTGTGACAAACAGTTTTTGAGTTATCGCCATTTAAAATTAATAACACAGAGGCGCGCTGCGCCGCGCGACGTGCTTTTCGAAGACGCTATCAAATTATCGCACCGTACCGCGCTCTCGATGTGTTTTGAAGGCCCGCTTGGTTGATCTCCTGACCAATATAAAATATCCAAAAAGAATTTTGTATTAAAAAAATAATTTAATGTTCTAGTATAATATATATTTTCTAATTCATTGTATTTACATTCATATTTTTAATATAAAGTTAAAACACGAATTACAAAAAAAAAGGACAGAAATTTAAAAAAATTAGAATTTTCTAGACTCCGAATCTGACGAACTGAGGTCTTCGTTTTGTGGTCTGTTACTATATAATGGGTGGTATGAATAAAAACGAAGTACCTGCTACTACTACAAGTATTAGTATATTTTACATAGTATTTACTTTAAAACGAAGTAGATACTACATTTCAAAGTACTCCCTTCTATTTTTCCGGAAATGCTAAAAATAATAGCATTCTTCTAAACGTTATAATTACTTTAATACTTTTTACTGGTAAATACTTCCATTTTAACAACAACTGAAATATTTTCTCCGTCATTAGCGAACGTGCGTGCTACAAAGTGATTACTTTAAAAATGGTTCAAATACATAGAAATAAAATTTATACTGTAAGAAGACACTACGACGCTGATACCATATACCGTCAAATATTTAGGTAAACAATTAAGTACCATCAATTTAAAATGTTTTATGTTTATATCTTTCATCTAGGTTTAGTAGGGAAAACGTTACTTTCTCGTTACTCGTTACTCTTCTATCACACTTCCTTCATCCAAAGACATCTTAAAGGACTGTTGATGTTATAAATACATACAAAACTGAAACTGTTTCCCAAAAATTTTTAAACATGCCTATCTCGTTAGCCAGGGCCTGGCGCACGGCGTATGTGTGACGGAAGTAAGTACTACACATTTCAAAGAATGTATTTTAAAGTAGATATTACGCAGAATATACTAATACTTGTAGTAGTAGTAGCAAGTACTTTGTTTTTATCCATACCACAAATTGCATATTTACATTCGTCGCAACATTTTAATCCTTGGGCTAAACACGTGCACCTATTATTGTTGCAATTTTTGTCAATCCGGTGTTCCGACAGAAATTGACATTAGACTAGAACATTAAATTATTTTTTTAATACAAAATTCTTTTTGGATATTTTATATTGGTCAGGAGATCACCCAAGCGGGCTTTCAAAACACATCGAGAGCGCGGTACGGTGCGATAATTTGATAGCGTCTTCGAAAAGTACGTCACGCGGCGCAGCGCGCCCCTGTGTTATTAATTTTAAATGGCGATAACTCGAAAACTGTTTGTCACAGAACGTTGGTTCTTCTTCTAAAAACTTTTTCAATACTTTTTCTTTAATTCATACGCAGATACTATGGCAAAATTCCTTGAAATAAAAAAGTTTCTCGCTTACCGAAAATCATGCAGCAATAAAAGTAAAATTTCGAGTTTACTCCATTCTCCAAGAAAAAATACGCTAACCAGGGGACTTAAATTAGTATAGTTCTGACCGCCTATATATCCTCAATCGATTAAAAAAAACCTCATGTTTATAAGTGTTTTAGTTTCGAAGTTATCGCGTGATATGTCTAAAAAAACATAAATAAAACATTTTGACAAATTATTGACATTTTTCGGGATAAAAAATGTCTGACCCCCCTAAAGATGTCGTAATTAGTCATTTCACATGCACAAGGACCCAACCAATGATCCTGTATAGGTTTCATGTGGTTATAGCTTTAAAAAAATTTTTCAAACATTTTTCTACCATTTTTACTCCACTAATTACTGGATCACCACAGCACACCACTGCACAGTGAGCAAAGCATCATAGCTTAGTGGCCGCACTTTGAGTCGCGGCCCAGGTAACTATGGCAACGGACCCGATCTCCTTTTCGACTAGACTCGTTAGATACTTTCCGTATGCTTATATTATACAGATTTGGTCGCAATTATTTCGCGGCCCTACGCCAACATTATTAAACATTATAACATATTTTTAACATTATTAAATTACTTATTCAATTTTTGTGAAAAGACAATTTTATATATTACTTAACATGAATACTGTTAGTAGTATAATTAGAGCTAATTTTGCAAATCTTCCACTGGAAAATAAAGTATAATTTCGATGAAAAAGTTATGGAAAAATTTATTTCTATGAAATACTGTAGAGCTGATTTCAATTTTAAAAAGTGAGTGCACCCGTGTATAAATAACTGTATGAAGTTTTGTTTACCTACGTAATAATTTAATGTGTCGTTTGATAACTATAAATTGAATAACTAAAATACTTTTGAGTTTGTGATTGTGCCATATTGTTTGTAATTAACGGATACCCAAAAACTAAAAATAGTTATGTTCCTGCTTCTTGAATTCTCGTTTTCAGATTTTTGAAGATAACGTCGTATATGTAAATTTTTGATATCTAAATATTAATTACCTACTACCTACCTATTTAAATATTATTTTAAACAATCTTTGTCGAGATTTCCGTCAATCGTATTAAAAAGGAGGATATTTGTGTAACGAAAGTTATTTTTTCAAGCAAATATTTTTGCTCTGCGAATTTCTAATTTATAATTTTAAGGAGTTTGACCTTGAAATAAGCAAAATTTTCGTCTGCGGCGCACTTTTTTATTTCTGCGCCCCCCCCCCATATCCAAATGTCACCAGCCGCCACTGAGTAGTGTGTACAAGGCCTAAGGGTCTTAATCCAAAAACTGACAAAAACGTCTAGAGATATTGATGTTACCTTAGTAACGAACCATATTGCAACGACAAAAAAATTTTTTTGCGGAAATTTCACTCATACAAACTTTTTGATTTTTTGCATGACTGCATTGATCACCCCGTATATAATAAACCTATGGTTCTACGATAAATATGCGTCATGCAGCTTAATCCGAAAAAAACTAGCTCGTAAAATTTGCAAGCCGCGTTCAAAAATTTGCATTCCTGTTGAAAATATTGACCTTTAAATTTTGCCTAAAAGTCTCTATGTGTAAGTTCGAGTGCCAGCAGTGTATATATATATATAATATCTGTACCCCTCATTCTAATCACAATGATTAGCCCGAAATTCTGAGACTTGTGTGGGAGAGGGGGCGGCATATTATTATTTCGCGGGCCTCATTTGAGCCTCAGGAACGACTTACGTTGGTAGGCCCTAACCACCATCCAGTGCTGGAATGAGGGAAACCTGGAAAACCTCATTAGTTAGGGGGACAAGTCAAACATCAACTGATTTTAATCTCTCACATTAACACCAAGTTGGCATTCTTCCCATCCTAGGCCATAGGCAAGATGGTTGCCAAGCCATCTCTGCGAATAAGCCTTGATCTACGAGTAAACAATTTAATGAAAAATTGTTTGGTGGAATGGGAATTAGAACCCACGACCTCTGGGTTGAGCGATCGAGACGCTAATCCCTGAGCCACCGGCTCGCCCAATATATATATATATATATATATAATTATTATTAGGGTGTTTGTTTTCGTTTTTTTCAAGTTGCTACTTTTCAATGTCTTCACTATGGATGTGAATAGGTTAAGTCATGATGAGTTACAGTACGAAGTACATGTTAGGGGAATTGTAAACAGTAAATAATTAACAGTGGAACAAATGCGTGAAAGGTTACGTGATGACATGCGCAATTAAAATTTAGGCGATTTGGTTTTAGATCACAATTTTATTCCAGATATTGAGTTAGAAATTATGTCCGTAGATATATCGCAGTCTACGACGAATTCTGTCGTTACTAATAGTAATTAAACAAATAGATGTTACGTTCCTGTTCATAAGTGGGCAATACGTTTTCGATCCTAATGATAAAGATGGTTTAAGTGTTAATGCTTTTATCGAACGGGTTGAAGAATATCGTTTAGTTAGAGGTGTAACTGAGAATGAATTAAAAAATTCCATCACCGATTTATTAACCAGAAGTGCTTAAATATGGTATCAATTAAATAAGTTGAATATTAACTCGCGGTCGAACTTAGTTGATTTATTACGCGAAGAATACTTACCTTTTACTTTTGAGAGAGAACCATGAAAGTGTAAGTGAACCATATTATTTTGCTCGTATGTTAAATTTATATAGCAGACTAACAGGTGTTATTTCCGAATCTGAAAAATTTGAAATTTTGAGACAAAATATTAATAACCCTTATTATATTCACAATTTAGGTTCTAGACTTTACGATCTTAGCACGGTCTCTGATTTATTGAATGAGTGTAAGGCATTAGAAAAGAATAGAAATTTAGCGGCGAATCGTCCGACCGAGAAGAAGCAACATTTACTTGAAAGAGACTTAGCTGGTCCAAGTCGGAGGTTATACTCTTGGCAAAGAAATACGTATACAACGTATAAACCTCCGTATGTTATTACGTGTTGGAATTGTAACGAAGAAGAACATAGCTTTAATATATGTACTAAACCGCGAGTTATAAACAATTTTGTTTTTATTGTGGAAAAAGCAATGTCAGTACACGTGTCATTCTAATACAAAAGACGATTCGGGAGGTTATCATGCCACCGATCAGCGGTCTCTTTTTGAGAACCGATAAACTGTTCTTGGGAAGCTTGGCTAGATTTTATAAAAATTCAGTTCGGGAAGTCTAAAATAGATGCCATATTTTCTTCAGTTAAAAACGATCCTCGTCCCTATTTGAAAGTTTCCATTTACGGTTTAAATTTTTTTTGGCTTGTTAGATTCCGATGCATTTCAATCTATTATTGGTAATTCCGGTTGGGAATAGCTTAGAGATTTAAGTAATATTCATTAGAGAAAAATAATTCGTCCGTTAGAGCAGCAAATGGAAATGTATGTCATGTATTAGGTTTAGTTGAATTGTCTTTTGAATTAGATGGTAAGATTAGAATAGTTAAAGTTTTAGTTGCCCCCGATATTGAAACAGATGTAGTTTTTGGCATTGACTTTTGGAAAGACATGAAGATAGTTCCCAATTTTTAAAAAAATTAATGGAGATTTGGTTCTACTTTAGTTTCATCCGGTCTTTGCACTATCGTCTTTGCGATTGATCGTCGAGATGAATTAAACAAGTTAGTTAAAAAATGTATTAATAAGATGGGTAATGGATTAGGTTGCCCAAAGGGAGTGTTCCATGCGATCCATACTGGTAATGCTGCTCCTATTAAACAGCGTTATTATCAGGTGTCTCCATATATTCTGTCTCACATAAATACAGAAGTTGATAAAATGCTTAGTTCTGGAGTCATAGAACCTTCCAAGTCCGCTTGGTCAAGTCCTATCGTAATGAATGAGCAATGAGTATCGATATTCATTCTGCATACCTTCGCAAAGTTAATCAGATTTCAAAGAAAGATACTTATCCTCTTCCTTACATCAATAGCATTCTAGATAAATTGAGAGATACTAGGGTATTGAGTTCTATCGATTTGAAAAGCGCCTGTCATTAAATTCCATTAGAAAATTCCAGCAAAGAAAAAACAGCATTTACTATCCCAGGTAGGGGGTTATATCAGTTTACACGTATACCTTTTGGGTTACATAATGCTCCCGCAACGATGCAGCGGTTTGTTGACGTAATTTTGGGACCTGATTTTTCACATTTGGTTGTTTTGGAAAGGGTCTATGAAAGATTATTAGCTGCTGGATTAACTATTAATAAAAACAAATGCGAATTCGTTAAATCAGAGTTACGATTCCTAGGATATTTGGTTGATGAAAATGGTCTAAGAACGGATCCTCAAAAAATTGAGAGTAAGGTTAACTTTCTTATTCCAAAGTGTGTAAAAGATGTTACGCGGTTCATTGGATTAGTCTCTTGGTATATAAGGTTTATCCCTAACTTTGCACCGCTCGTATGCATTGACGAGAAAACATCGGAAGTTTACTTGGTGTTCAGAAGCCGAGTCCTCTTTTCGTAAGACTAAAGAGATTCTAGTGTCCGCCCCAATTCTAGAACGTCCCAATTTCTCTAGAGCTTTTATTCTTCAGTGCGATGCCTCCCAGGTTGGATTAGGTTATGTTGTAACACAAAATTTTAACGACGGTGAACATGTCATTGCTTTCGCAAGTAAACCCTTAACCGCTCAAGAAGCAAAATTTTACACAACGGAATTAGAATGCCTCGCTGTCCATTGAGCAATCCAGAAATTCCGCTGCCATATAGAGGGAGTCAAGTTCAAAGGTATGACTAATCATTATTCTTTACTTTGGCTCCATAAACTCCAAAATACTTCAGGTCGTCTAGCACGTTGGTCTTTACAGTTACAAAGTTATGATTTCGAAATTATCTACAGGGCAGGTACATCAAATGTCGTCCCAGATGCCTTGTCAAGGGCGATAGCATATATTATTGAAGTTACTAGAGATGATTACGATGGCTGGTATAGAAATCTTCTGGCAAGAATTCGATTAAATCCAGATAAATATGCAAAATGGTGTATTCGAGGTGATCACATGTATAAACTGGTTAATACTACAGCTTCTTTTAATCCTGATCATGACTGAAAATTGGTAGTTTCAAAATCTCTTCGGTCCACTGTATGGTTTGGAAAATCGCGATGATGCAAGTTTAGGTCATTTGGGTCATTTTAAGACAAAACAGCGAATATCATCTTGGTATTATTGGCCAAAAATGGACTGTGATATTTCCAGGAATGTGTGAAAATGTGAAATTTGTAAAGCTCAAAAACCCGAACAAAATCTTCCACATGGGATTATGCATAAATGAGTAATTTCTCGTCCTTGGGAAGTCATATGCACTGACTTGATAGGTCCTCTACCCGTAAGTAATAAGCGCAATAGATTAATTTTTGTGGTAGCTGATCTTTTTACTAAATATGTCTTACTGTTTCCTATAAAATCTGCGACTAGTCATGCTGTTGAGGAGCATTTACAAAAGGATGTTTTCATGATACATGAGGTACCTAAACGCATTATATGTGATAATGTAAAAATTTTCGGAAAATGATTTCCTCCTAAGTCAGCAGAATAACGTACAATGCACATTATCATCCACAGGCAAATCCCACTGAACGCATTAACCGTGTGATTAAAACTATGATTCGTTCGAATATTAAAAATTACCAGTCGCTTTTGGGACGAAAATTTGCATAAATATGGCTTTGCACTCCGCAGTGCCATACATAAGGTTACAGGATTTAGTCCAGCGTACCTTAATTCTGGTAGGCAATTGTTCTTGTTTGGCAAGCTTCACAATAAATTCGGAAATGTCACGAATGAAAATGAGTTTAATTTTGAAGAACGCAATACTTTGGGGGCTCATGTCAAGGAATTACAGAGGATCTGTGATCAACTAAAAATTCGGTTGTCTAATTCATATGAGGCCAGTTCCTATAGGTATAACTTAAGAAGAAGACCCTTGCAATTATCGGTAGGTCAAGTCATCTGGAAGAAGAATTATACGTTGTCTGATTCTCCGAATTATTACACATCTAAGTTAGCGCCAAAATTCGTTAAATGTAAGGTTACGAAATAAATTTCTCCTAATGCTTATACATTGCAAGATTTCGATTCGGGTAGACATGTAGGTAATTGGCATATAAAAGATATTAAGGTAGACAGATAAAAAAAAGGAAAATTACGTCTCTCTTTTTTTTTTGTAGCAGGGGAGCGTTTGATACGTTATTTTGTATCGCCCTGTATAGTTATCAAAACTATGTAAATTGTTTCATATTATATTTTCAAATCGGTTTTCGTACTGGTCGAGTCCTCTAGTGATTTTTATTAGAAGTACTAGATTTAAACCTGTTTCTGACAAAACAAAAACGCTAGCGAACAAAAAAAAATAGTTTAGTTTATTTACAGAGTCAAGCAGGACACGTTGAGCTAAGTGATTAATTAGTGAAATCATTAGAAATAAATCGTTAAATACGGGTTTCTTACTAAAATCACACGAGAAGACGATATTGGTGTTATACTAGATTTGGTTTAACTTATTTATCTATCTTCTACGCTGATTAGGGATTAAATGCAGTTAGATATAAAAAACATCTCAGTGCATAGGGTATTCGTACTAGAGGTGAGTTTCAGATATTTACTAAAGTGCTAGCTTTTCCATCCATAAATAAAAAGCAGGTGGAAAAGAGTATTTGTTATTTTAGGTATTTTTCCGTTTTCGAGATTTTGAAGTTTTTATGCTCTTCCTGTGTTGGTATCATTATACTGAGTGTTACGTGAATACTCCGTTGGATCTACTATTATAGTAGATAATACATTGATCTAGAGGATTCCCATTTCGAAATAGTTTTGGTGCGGACGAAATTGAAAGTTAGACTTCGCTTACACGGGCGGACTCCAGGAACTTCACCGGTGAAATGATTGGGGTGAAATAATGCAGTTGTAAAATGGTCAAACCAGAAGTTCTCGTTCTCAAACGATAAGTACATAGTGGACTGATTATACCCCTCGTATATAGTTGATATTTCAAAGAGTATATATATATATATATATACAGGGTGTTAGTTAAACATGCGGCAAAAATTCAGTAGGTTATTCCTTGGACTATTCTAAGGATATTTTATCCATTGATGATTTTTGAAAAAGCGCTTTGTTGCGAAGATATAGGGCGAAAAAAAATTTCAGCAAATAACAATTTATTACTAACAATTACATGTAACATTTCTGAACCTACAAGAATTGTTCAAAATGGCTATATCCAGCTCGGATGCAACCATCCAATCTGCTCCTCATAGACTTCCGAACTCTTTCAAAAACACCAGGGTCGTTTCTTATTGAGTTACACCTAGCAATTATTGGATCTCTTAAATCGTCCACATCTTCCACCGGCCTAGTATAAACTAATGACTTTAGATGGTCCCATAGGAAATAATCCAGGGGGTTTAAGTCCGGGGATCGAGCAGGCCATACGTGAGGTCCACCTCGACCAATCCAGCGATCTCCGTATGTTGCTGTTAAAAACTCTCGAGCAACTACACTAAAATGAGGTGGTGCACCATCATCATGCATAAACCACATTGCCTGTCTTGTAGCCAATGGTACTTCCTCCAAAAACTGAAGTAGCGTTTGTTCCAAAAAGTTGCGGTATACTTCGCCGGTAAGTGTTCCTGGTAGAAATACCGGTCCAATTAGCCAGTCACCCACAATTCCAACCCAAACGTTCAACGAGAACTGATGTTGAAACCGATCTTCACTAATCTCATTATTATTGTGGAAATTCCTTATTGCATTTCGTGAGAAACTGGCTTCATCGGTAAAAAGAATCAGCGTAAGTAGTTAAGGGATTTCAACCAATTTGTGCAAAAGCCATTGACAAAATGCAATACGTGGAGCAACATCCGCAGGAAGAAGTGCCTGAACGCGTTGAATGTGGTATGGGTACAACAAATCATATCTCAGAATTTTCCAAACAGTCCAATTACTTACATTCAAAATATTTGCAATTCTTCGCGTAGAAGTACCTGGATCTTCTTCTATCATGTCCAGCACATTATCTTCTACGTCTACCGTTCTTACAGTCCTTGGCCTTCCTGGTCCTCCACTTCGCTTCAATGTTCCCGTTTCTCGAAGACGTTGATGAATACTTTCGTTGATTTTTCCATCGGGAGCAATGTGGTTAGGAAATCGTTAGGATATAAAATGCATGTCAGTCATCTCGGTATTCGTATAGCGAGCCATGATAGAGGACTTCACTAACAACCGTTTACACGTCAACTAGCCAAACGTCAATCAATCTTAACAAATGCGACACATACAAACTACAAAAACACAACATACAAAAACATACAAAATAATCACTCCGAAGTATCACGAGATGTTGATAAGAAAAAACAACTCCTTTTTCTTACATGTCTTTTACTTGATACGTCCAGTGTAGTACGCCATACTTTTATTTCACCTACATTAATAATGTGAAAATACCAAAATTGGATTTGTTGAAAATTTTTTTCGCCTTATATCTTCGCAACAAAGGGCTTTTTCAAAAATCATCTCAAAGGATAAAATATCCTTAGAATAGTCCAAGGAATAACCTATATATACCACCCATTATAGTTATATATCAATTATTCGTCACCAGTATCATTTTATTAGTTTATTGGGTAACATACTGGTTACATTTTCTCTCACAAATAGTTGGAAGTTTTCTTATTTTTAAAGGTCACTAAAATAATTAATAGTGGTAATAATACTAAGTATAAGGTAATTTTGTGACAGTTTTATTGATGGGGTTGATGAAGCCTTTAATCTAGTTTATCTTCATGAAGAGCTGCACTCTCGAGAGTTAGACCCATGTATTTATAGTGTAGTTATTTGTTATTTATCTCCCCTGGGCTGCCCAAAATTATGTGAGTGTGTCACTTGTAATATTTTTGTTATTTACCACTGAATTTTGATATTAATAGGAAGTTTATTTTGAGATCCACTCGAATTAGTTTTGCCTAGATATTTTAATGATTTTGGGAATTTTAGAGGTATGTTGAGGGAAACCACTTGGCGCTCAATTCGACATTACTATTAATAATAGTAATAATAAGAGAAAAATAAATAATATATGGACCCCCCCCGACTCCACTGTTGCTTAGTAGTTGTTGCATACCCTACCGTCGTAAGATCGCAAAACTTACGTAACAACTAAAATGTCAATATTCTAGAAAAGTTAAAAATTAATACTTCTCTGAATGATAAGTTTTCGAAACGTAAACGTTCTTAAGTGATGTATTTGATATATATTTTTAATCTGGTTTTTAGTGTGAGATTTCTTGATTAGGCAAAAATATTTTTCAAAAATCAACCTTTGATTAATCCGTCGGCGCAGAGGTTGATTATTAATTTTTTGTATTTTTCAGTGGTGGCATAATACCGAAATAATTAAGAGTAATACTGGGAGTTAACTTATATAATTTTGAGATTATGATAATCAAGATATACCCCATGATCAGTTTATATGATGATTCTAGGATAATTTATATTTGTTTCCTATTTAAAGCCACCTCAGTGGTGTAGTGGGCTAGAGCGTGTTGTGGCAGCATTTTTTGGTCACATATTAAGTGTGCAACTATTAAGGTCTGGTAACGCTTGAGGTTTTGATTGCAGATTACGAAAATACAAGAAATATATCACGGGAACAAAAAAATGAAAAATATCCAAGAGACACTATGTAGAGTGAGGTATTAATTGAACTTGTAATTTCATCTGTTCCTTTTATAGTTGCTGTTGTAACTCTCGTTTTATTTTGAATGGAATTCTTGAATTTTAATAAAATTTTATATATTTGCTATGTTTGTGTTCTACTATCTGTAATGTTCTTTCGTTGTTAGAGTATTCTCTTATTATCCTTTACTCCACTTTTCACGGTCTAGATGCATTTTATACATTTATTAATATCAAACTGCATATTTATACCTTTGAACACTATTTCAGTTATTTTACGTAATGGTCCCTGAGCCTATGTGAAACAAGTGAATGTCGCCTATGTACGTAAGATGTTTTATTTTATGCAGTTTTTTTATTTGATATCCATATGATGTAATACTAAGTAGAGGACACCATGCTGAGTAGAGGATTTGAACTTGTGATGACTTTACAAGCGGCATCTAGGACCATTCTATAAAAGGGGAAACTCGCCGCTGTCGTTAGCCATAATCGTGTAACAGAGTAACCGTGTAACAGACTTCTATGGAGATGTGTAATCTTACTATAATCTTACAGGCTCCTACGTCGAGTTAAGGAAGCCATTCGATTTTACTACTCCAAAGAAATAGCTATGGATATAAACGGTATGGTTGTTTGTTGCATATGCCTTGTTTTAGCACAAGTGCATAGACATGGCCGATACAATGCCCTTCTGAAAGCAAGTTATCCAGAGTGGTATCAGATCTGTGATACATCTCACAACAAGATAATGCACCACAAGATATTGAAGTACATGAATAATTAGCTCAGGAGATACCATTATTAAATGACTTGCGATATTAGATCGAGGCCATAAGAGGTTCGGCTTGTACTGGATGGAATTCTTTGTGATACATTAGTCAATCAGCAGGTTGTCTGCGATACTCCTCTTTAACCCTCCTTGTTCATACATTTCTTTGTAAATCTATTGAACTGCTTGCACAAGCAATTGAATATATTATGCAAGTAAACACTTTATATGCTTTACCATGCTCATAAAGCCCTTTCCAGAAGATTTCTACTTTATTAATGGTGGACGGATTATCTATAATATGCTAAACCTGTTCAAATAATCGCGAAGTATCTGTCACTAGTATTTATATCCTGTCCAGACAGTGCTATATGGTGATTTAAGCACTCTAATTGAGTGTGCAATGTGAACGTCTATACAAAATGACTATGTGCCGTATACGCCGAAGTATACTTTTGAAACAAAGGGCATATTAGCCTCCTTGTACTCTACCATGTATAGAATACGCGGTGGATATTATTTCGCAGACCGAAACGTGGTATCTTTCTTGTATATGCACCACTGTGCTCTCTCCACTCGAGAAAGTCGTTAAGCAACCGCTTCTCGTAGTTCGGTATCCACCAGGTCTTGTATGGACTTGGAGGTTTAATAAAGTTTATTCTCCTGCGGGTACTGAAGCCCTCTATTTCTGGTGAAACTTTAAATCGCTCCTCGTCGTTAAAACTACACATAACCCCTGCAAAATGCTGAGACAGATAATCACGAAGATTTTATTTTGTGATTGCGTGACACTCATGATCATCTCTATAACTTACATCGCAAAGCGTACATAACTACAATAAAGTACGATATTACGATTATAAAGTTTATATTATCGTGAGGGAATAATAGTGTTTAACTCCGAAATGGTGAATCACAACCCCAACATACTTATACCAGTAGTGGTAAGAAACACACCGTAGTGCCCTCTTTGGGTCTTTGCTACTACCTGTCTGACAATTATGTCTGTCAAATTTACAGACAAATAACAACCTGTTTTTCCGCAGGTGCCACTACAGCAGTGATCTCTATTGTCTTTAAGGAAGACAATCCTACTTATTTATTTGAAAGAGATGCCGAAAACAACTACTCCACAGTCAATGGCCTCGACTGGCATTGCATTACATCGGCATCTCCATAGGAATCGCCACATCGTTCATCGAGACCAACTACCAGACACTGACCGGTTTCACGTTTATTTTGCGCTCATCAGAGTGGCATAGGTAGTGGACTCGATGAACGATGCTGCGACGTGATTGCCTAATGGGCATCGTGAATGTTGGTAGTGGTGAGAAACACACCGTAGTGCCCTCTTTGGGTCGTTGATACTACCTGTATGACAATTATTGTCAAATTGACAGACAGATAACGACCTGATTTATGGCACTCTGGTGAGCGCAAAATAAGCGCGAAACCAGTCAGTGACTGGTAGTTGGTCTCGATGAACGATGTGGCGACTCCTATGGGGATGCCGATGGATTGCAATGCCAGTCGGGGCACATTGTCCGTGAAGTAGTTGTTTTCGGCATCTCCTTCAAATAAATTAGTAGGATTATCTTCCTTAAAGACAATAAAGGTCACTGCTGTAATGGCACCTGCGGACAAGCAGGTCGTTATCTGTCTGTCAATTTGATAATAATTGTCAGACAGGTAGTAGCAAAGACCCAAAGAGGGCACTACGGTGTGTTTCTCACCACTACTAACACACACGATCCCATTAGACAATCACGCCGCAGCATCGTTCATGTCCACTACCTATGGCACTCTGATGAGCGCAAAATAAGCGCGAAACCGGTCAGTGTCTAGTAGTTGGTCTCGATGAGCAATGTGGCGACTTCTATGGAGATGCCGCTGTAATACAATGCCAGTCGGGCTACATTGCCGTGGAGTAGTTGTGGATCTGGAGAATGATCGAATTTCATCTTGAAACTTGCGAGTTATTTCAGTTGGCAGTATGCCAATTGAATTTAAAAATAATAGACGTATTTAAAGTATTGAATTACCGGAATATAATTGGTGATTAGTTCACTTAATTGACTTTACTAATTTCGTAATAAATCAATTACTTTCAGTATTTCAAACACAAATACCAGCGCCATATTATATTTGAAGTACTTTAGTTTACAAAACTCAAGTAACAAGTCCAAATACTGAAATCGAAAAATACTTGAAATACTGTATTTGAAATACCGAAAATAATTCAATTAGTATTTTAGGAGATTTTATATAACATATATATATATATATACAGGGCGCCCTATTTCTTGACCCGTTGCATGGGTAACTTTTTTATTAGTAGAGATACAAAAAAGCTTAAATGAGCAAATTAGTGCAGTTTCGTATTAGTAATTCTACGGTAAGGCGAAAAATTATATACGGGGGAAGGTTGAAAAGTTATTGACAAAAAACGAAAAATCCAACTTTTCTATTATCCCTCGTAGCTCGTTCATTTGAAGAGTTAGAGAAAAATGCTTCACATGTTTTTTGCAGTATTTTTCATGTAAAATGACATGCACTTGCTACTTTTTATATATCTCTTAAAATGGTTGAGAATCACAGTAAAATATATTTTTTTTAAATGTAATTGATAGGTGGCTGTGACATTAACCGAAAGTCGCCTTTTTTCTCTTTCAGATGATATAACATAGTCCATATTTTATCCTTACAAAAGTAATAATAATCGTTGTTTTTAAAGAAAGTTTATTGTCACATCAAGAATGCTATGGATTATGGAACAAAAGAATGTTTTGAGAACAGAAATTATTAATTAATTAATTATATTGAAGTAAATGTTCGAAATGACCACCATCCTGTTGGATACATAGTAAGCAACGTTTCTGGATACTTCTTAAAACATTATTTATTGTATGTCCATGTATGCTTCTAATTGTATCTTGAATCCTGACTTTTAGATCCTCTATATCTAGAGGAGCTGTCACATAAACTTTATCTTTCAATAACCCCCAAAGAAAGAAATCTAAGGGGGTCAAATCAGGTGTTCGCGCTGGCCAGTCGATATCCATTCTATTTCCTATAACATTATCAAACTGTTCATGTAAATATTGTTTTACCTCGCGGGAATTATGCGCAGGTGCTCCATCGTGTTGGAAGTATTTAAGATTTCTAAAAATATGAAGTGGTAATTCATTTAAATATTCCTTTGTTAGAGTATTCCTTAGAAAATGAAGGTAATTATTCGCATTCAAATTATCTTCGTAAAAATATGGGCCAATAATTTTGCCACAAAAAATTCCACACCACACATTTATCCCAAATTGACGTTGATTTCATCTTTCAGAAACAACAAGATGTGGATTTTCTCGGCACCACATTATGTTATTATGGCGGTTAAAAATACCATTGTTGGTAAATCTACTTTCATCACTGAATAAAATCTTTTTCCAGAAGTCTAGATCCTCTTCGCATTTTGAAATGTACCATCGACAAAATGTCATCCTTCTTTGATTATCAGCTGGATATAAAGTATTGCATATGGAATAATGATAAGGCTTTAAATTGTTACCTTTTAAAATAGCTCTTACAGTTTCCTTGGAAGTGTTGCAGTGATGTGCAATTTCTGCAGTTGAAGAATCAGGTTTAAAATTTACATAAGCCAAAACATTTATTTCAGTGTCTTCATTGAAGTTTCTTTCATCCTTAGGCTTTGAAAAAGAACCGTATAATCGTATATTATTTTCCAGCTGTCTAAATATTCTATGATGGGGTTGTCTTCGTTCCATGTAAGTTTCAAAATAAAGATTCGCTGCAGCTTGTGCATCTCGATTTTGGTTATAATAATAAAATAGCATATCATTTTTCTCTTCGTTGGTGTACATATTTGCAACACTATTATTTTGTATGCAGTATTAATAATAAACAATAAACTACTTAACAAAAACTAAAAATGTCACTTATGATCTGTCAATAATTAAATGCCAACTAGACGTTTTTAAAAATATCAGGAATCTTATTTTTTGTTTTATTTCCATAGCATTCTTGATGTGACAATAAACTTTCTTTAAAAACAATGATTATTATTACTTTTGTAAGGATAAAATATGGACTATGTTATATCATCTGAAAGAGAAAAAAGGGGACTTTCGGTTAATGTCACAGCCACCTATCCATTACATTTAAAAAAAATATATTTTACTGTGATTCTCAACCATTTTAAGAGATATATAAAAAGTAGCAAGTGCATGTCATTTTAAATGAAAAATACTGCAAAAAACATGTGAAGCATTTTTCTCTAACTCTTCAAATGAACGAGCTACGAGGGATAATAGAAAAGTTGGATTTTTCATTTTTTGTCAATAACTTTTCAACCTTCCCCCGTATATAATTTTTCGCCTTACCGTAGAATTACTAATACGAAACTGCACTAATTTGCTCATTTAAGCTTTTTTGTATCTCTACTAATAAAAAAGTTACCCATGCAACGGGTCAAGAAATAGGGCGCCCTGTATATATATATATATATATATATATATATATATATATATATATATATATATATATATATATATATATATATATATATATATCACGACGTGTATAAGGATTATTGTTATACTATGATACCAACAAAGATGTTTCAGAAGTGAGATTTAATTCAAAGGAATGAAGTTTTCAGTATAATACAAGATCCATAAAATATATCTTGTCAGACACAACGACAAGTAATTTTTATGGTTATTGAACAAAGTAATAAAAGTTAACAAGATAAACCTCTCTAGAAGTAACTATAAAATAAAGAAGCGAGGCTTTAGTGCAAAGTTAGAAGTCACTGGATTTTCATAATATGAAATCAAGTGTCATTATTTTTAGGTGAAATGAGGCAAGACGAGCATTTAAGTTGTTTTGGAATGATCCTGTTATCTTGTGACTGTAACTGTACGTGTCTTGTTTTGTAATATAAAAAAGCAATCACGTACAAAATCAGCATCGGTATCGACATCGACTGTTTGTATGTTTCCGCAGGGACACATTTGTCCTCTACCGCTTGTTGCCAACTCCCTTAAGAATAAGAACTCATTTAACTTAGAATGTTTATTTATTTTATTATTGTCACAACTAATGGTGTATCGGATTACCTTTTCAATTTTATAGATCGTTTTTAATAAGTAATATATATATATATATATATATATATATATATATCTATTTATATCTATTTAAAGTAATTAAACACAACAGATTGAAAAAAAGGAGACACCCATATCCCATATCCGCCTAGATTGCCAGTGCCGTAGCTGAGGATAGAACTCAGACCATAATAGGCAGTGTGTGTGCTTTAACCCACTGCCATAGAGTGTAAGCATCAACAAATGCGAAAAATTATAATGATAGTAATAGGCGTAGATATATCGACACAATTATTACAAAAAAAAATTATGACCAGTAAAATAGTTTAAATCTCTTTCAAAATTCTCTTTCTAAATTCAGAAGTTTTAATTTATTTGTATATAAGTCTTTTGCAAATTCAAACAAATCCAATTTTCCAATTTTTAAAAATTAAGACTAGAAAGTTATTCTAGTCTAGTCTAGTCAGATTTTCTATAAAAAAAGTCATTTATCTAATTTCTCGAAAAACTGCATCAAAATAAAAATATAGCAGGTCATGGAATGATAACATTATCGTCATACTAGGTTGAAGAAGTCATCTCAGATACAGCAATTTATAAAAAAAATTATTATCCAAATTGCCAGCTTAATAAATTTTACAAGGGTGTGAAGGTGGGAAGTGAAGCACACTCTATATACAGGCTGAACCAAATTTGATTATCACTACCCAGGTCCCGAAAATGGTTAGAGCTACAAAAAAGCTTAAACAGGAAAAGTAATGCAAAATGTAATGTACCGGATGGTCAACTAAGAATGGACGCCGGTTGTATCTCAGAAACTACTTATCGTATAACTTTGGGAAAAAATACTAATAAGTAAATCGGGCAAGAGAAAACGCTGGAAATTATTTTCAACATCGTAGGATGACCGCTAGGGGTCGCAAAATATGCCAAGTTAAGAGTTATTTTAAATAGTGGCATTATAATCTTTGTAAAATTTGCAATCTTTTTTCTGTAACGCAATTTGCTCTATCTGTCGTTTGCGACTCTACCACTGGACAGCGATGCTGCCCTCGGTGTCATCATGCTACTCGCAGACTACGTAGTTTTTGCCTGTTAGGCTTTGTCAGTACGAGATAAGCACAATGACACCACAAGCAGCAAAGACACTTAGAGAACACCACCAGCATTCTGCTGGTAGGATATTAGTGTCTCCATCCAGCGGCAGAATCGCAAACTATAAAGCCCGGCTAGGCTGCACTACTCGAGAACAATTGTGCTTCTGGAGGCCGAAGATATTCAAAATGAAAAGCTTCGCCGAAACCTCCATTTAACCAGACAACACTTTGTGTCTATACATACATATACGTATATACATATATGTAAGGTAGTGAAGGCGTTAACCTGACTGGTTAAGTTAAGACAAGGAACAACTTAAAACGGGATTGCAGTCAAATAAACGCAATTTGTTATTTGACTGCAATCTCGTTTTAAGTTGTTCCTTGTATATACATATATATATATATATATGTATGTGAGAGAGATATTAGACGACTGTCTCAGTTGACTAACAAAATTATTACATCGGAAAAACCAGTCACAGCCAAAAATTTTGTATTTTCTTGGAGTGAACTCTTTTTTATTAATCGAGCTTTCGAGACTAATTTGTCTCTTCTTCAGGATTACTACAAAAAGTACTAATGATAATACAGGAAAATGTCACTAATTACAAAAAACTTACTTAAGTTGAGGTTTACGTAAAGCAGCTAACAAAGAAGAAGCAAGAAGCAAGCTGAACATTACAGCAGCAATAAAATATATATATATATATATATATATATATATATATATATATATATGAAAATGAAACATTTGAGAGAAAAATGTTTCAGACAAAAGTATCATCATTTTACAAGCGGGATTTAATGGTTATATATTTGGTTCGTTTGGTTTAGAGTTTCAAGGTTATTTGAAGGGTAACTTTGATTTTTTAAATAGGAACCCCCATTTTTTTTAATGATTCGTATTCTTCGTAGAAAACTTAACATCTTTTGTTTTTTGACTTTTCGAGTTTACTTTCAATGTTTACGAGTAATTAAGCATTGAACGTAGCAGTAACAATAAAATATAAAAGTAGCCGTTACCCCTGCAATGAACACTACCGTTGGCTATTAGTTTGGCTACTGATTTATCAGATATTACAAAAAGTGGGAAGAGGCTACAAAAAATTTACTATCACTACAAACTTGTAAGTTTTTATTAGACCAAAAAGAAGTATGTTGGCCACGAGCGAATTTTTTGCCGTATGTTTGTTGCTGATCTAGACTCAATATAAAGCAAATTTGTAATTTGAAGTCTTAAAGAGTTAAGTTGAGTCCGAGCTACACGTGAGATCGCATCAATTCAAATTTTACGAAGTTATTATTTAGCTGTGTGTTACTAATAAAGCGTTGTATGTTACCGATGGAAAACTTAACAGTCGAAGAAAAAATTTAAATGATTTTCATTTATGGAGAAGCCGGTCGCAACATTGAGAACGCGCGCGAATTGTATGCACAGCGTTTTCCCCATAGAAGACATCCATCCTGTAGATCATTTTATCGTGTTGTGCATCAGTTTTCTGAAGATGGCGGTATTCAACCAAAGAAAAGACAACGTCGATGAACAGTAACTGGAGAAGAAAATGAAATTGCAGTATTAGCTATGGTCAATATGACTCCACACACAAGTTCTCGTGCAATTTCTCAAGATCTTGGCATCTCACAAACAAGCATTCTTAGAATACTGAAACGTCATAAATTTCATCCCTACCACGTATCTGTCCATCAGGAACTTCATGGCGATGACTTTCACAATCGAGTCACATTTTATCAATGGGCACATGCACAATTACAAGCTGATGGAAACTTTTTTCACACAGTACTATTTTCTGATGAGTCAAATTTTACGAGTTATGGAGAAGTGAACAGGCACAACATGCATTATTGGTCTTCAGAAAATCCAAGATGGTTGCGTGAAGTACAAATGCAGAGACGATGGACGGTAAATGTTTGGTGTGGCATAGTTGGCGATAAATTAATAGGGCCTGTCTTTATTGATGGTTTTTTGACGGGGGCAATGTACACTGAGTTTTTGGACCATCAATTACCACAGCTTTTTGAAGACATACCACTACAACTCAGGAGGAACATGTGGTACCAGCACGATGGTTGTCCACCACATTATGCACGGACGTCACGTGCAATATTGGACCGGGATTATCCTGGGCGATGGATTGGACGAGGTGGTCCAGTACATTGGCCCGCCCGATCCCCTGATTTGACTTCCCTAGACTTTTTCTTGTGGGGATATCTTAAACAACAAGTTTACCAAGATGTACCAACCACACCGGAAAATATGCAAGAACGCATTAGAAATGCTTGCCGCGACATTGACAGAGGCATGTTAGTAAGGATGGTGGACAATTTTGCAGTACGCATTGAACGATGTATTGCAGTCGAAGGCCATCACTTTGAACATCTGTTAAATTGATTAACTTTTAATTTCCGGATGGAATAACTCGCACTAACTAACTAAATGATACTTCCTTTTTGCAATAACTGAGTAGGTACGCAATAAAAATTCTGTTACTCTCATAAATAACATTAGTTTTTCAGGGGTTTTCCGGGGGGGTTCAACTTACCTTTAGTATCCAGTCAAATATTTCTCCATTTTTCAGAAGTGTTCTGTACTTCTACATTAAATGCGTAATTACTCGTAAACGCTGAGGTTAAACACGGAATGCCACAGAACAAAAGTTGTTAGTTTTTTTACGAAGAATACGAATCATTAAAAAAAAATAGGGGTTCCTATTTAAAAAATCAAAGTTACCCTTCAAATAACCTTGAAACTCTAAACCAAACAAACCTAACATATAACCATTAAATCCCGCTTGTAAAACGATGATACTTTTATCTGAAACATTTTTCTCTCAAATGTCTCATTTTCAAGATATTCAAGTTTGCCAACTTAAATCGTGCACCCTGTATATACAGAGTGGTTCAAATTTTATGCATGAAACTTCGAGAACGGATAGATCTCTTTAAAATAATATGTGTTTGGCATATAAACATAGGTCTGGAATGGCTTCGTTTTGGAGATACAGGGTGTTGAAGTTGAAAAAAAAAATTTAATTTTTTATTTATATCTCTGACAGTTTTAAACCAATTGTGTTCAAATTTTATTTGGTGGGTGCTACTGTGAATCTTAAGTCCCACAAAAAAAAATCAGCTCGATAGGAACCGCCAGTGGCGTGCAACCTGCACTCTTGGCACCCCTTTTGTAAAAATATATGTTACGCCACTGACTAATGTTTAAAATAATGCGAAATTTCAATGTCCCACCCATTTCTCTACAAAAAAGTATTCTTAGATTTTTTTCGTAAAACGCACCGTTACGGAGTAAATCGATATTTTATGTAACCATGTCATGTCCTTTCCTAAAAAAATAATACTTTAAAATAAAATTATACCTCGGTGTGGTCCGATTTTTATGCAGGAAACTTCGTGGGCAGATAGATCTCTTTAAAATAATTGGTTTAAAACTGTCAGATATAAATAAAAAATGAAAATTTTTTTTTCAACTTCAACTTCGTATCTCCAAAACGAAGCCGTTCCAGACCTTTGTTTATAAGGCAATCACCTACTATTTTAAAGAGATCTATCTGCCCTCGAAGTTTCCTGCATAAAAATCGGACCACACCGAGGTATAATTTTAGATTAGAGATTTTGGTATTAGATCCTCTTAACAATCACAATTTTACTCTTTTATTTTTATCTAATACCTACTAATTGTGTTAACAAATTTTGTGCAATGAACCTCAGCCGGAGTTAATTAGCGCCAATCACGTTGGGCGCCAATTTTGCGCCAAACTTTGTGGTATGATAGCTCTATGGCAAGGCCCACATTAAGACACATGCGACGCAACCCACACAGGGCAGCATGCGGCACGTTTTTGTATCATGTAGCATGTAGCGAGCATTGCACATTAAGCTCCGCATATTAAGACGCAGCACAGCGTAGGCCACGAATGCGCCAAACAAAACATGCGTCGCCAAATATTCGAGACACAGATTTCGTTTGCGTGTGTGGCGTCCTTTTCGTTTTCGTAAAATTAAAAAAATATGGACAAAATTCAGGAAGAACTTATTGACTCTGTCGGAAAATTTCCTGTTCTATATGATACAAATGATCGCTCATATATGAAACGCAAACTAAAAGATGACATCTGGAACACGATTGCCAAACATGTTAAGTTAAAAAACGGTAAGTACAGAAATACAAGTTATGTTAGTGTCCCGATGACGCATATTTCTTTTTATCTAATCAATTGGTTTGTCTATTATAACTGTTCATTATATTAGAATAGTTGCTTATTGTATTAAAAGAAGAACAATCGCTTATTGTATTAAAAGCTGATCATTATAGAAATATTAGTATAAATACCCTCAGAATTGTAAAATAAATTAGATTTAGTTAATACACGCTACAGTGAACATCGAATTTGAGTTTTACTAAAGTTCCAGAAACGTTCCCAACCATTTCTGGCGCAGTCGCAAACGGCTTGAGGGGGAAAATATTGTGCTAGGAAGATATTGTGCAAACATCCAGTACCAATTCCAAGCAAGAAGTAAATAGCTTGAGGGGGAAGATTTTGTACAACGTCGCATGCCCGAATAGCAAATCCTGCATAGCATTGAACCAAAATCGAGTCGAGAATCAAAAAGGAACTAAATAAGTACTCATTCAATCCTGTTTCATTATCCCGTTGTGTTTCCTGGATCTCAGCTGCCCGATTGGCAATTAGTTTTAAGAATAGACCCGATTGGTCACTAGGTTAAGAACAAAACGATCCGATTGATCATTAATTTTAAGAATCGACCCGTTTGGTCATTAGTTTTAGAAACGATCCGATTGATTATTAGCTTTAAGAAACAAATTTTTTCAAGAAACAAATTTTGCAAAACATTTTTGCAATCGAAACAAATTTTGCAAGTGAACCTTTGCAATTGAAAGCAAACAAACAAACAATTTAATTTTAAGAAAGAGAACCAAGACTGAGAAAAAAAAGAAAACAAAACAAAAAAACTTATTTAATACTTTACTGAACCACTCTGTAAAATTTTATTTTTATTTTTCCAAATTTCAACCTTTGAATACTAATTTTCTAAATTAAATTATTTCACAAACTTTGACATTATACCATTCTTCAAATTAGATTATTAATTTGAAATCTTACAATAAAAATGGCAACAAGTAGACAAGAAATTTCTGACGCAAGTCGTAATATAAACGAAACCCGATCAGAGATAAGCCAAGAGTCGAGAACAATACCACCCACTTTGCGTGAATACAGACTAGACACACAGCTGTTGAAATTATATATAGACACAGTGCCTTTGTTTGACGGTAATCAACTTGTATTACGTTCGTACATTGAATCAGTACGTAGCACATTTTTTAATTTCAAGAACGATCCGCAAAACATCACACATAATTTAATTTTGCAAGCAGTTAAAAATAAACTAAAAGGAAGAGCACAAAATTTAATAGCTAGCCGTACAGATCTTATAACTTGGAATCAAATAGAATACTTATTAAAAATTACGTTTGGTGATAGGAGAGACCTTCAATATTTAACACATCAGCTAACTTCCATGCGACCTAATAAGAATGAAAGACCATATGACTTCGGTCTCCGATTACAAGAGATAAGAGCAGTAACTATCGCGAAAATAAATGATGATTTTCCAGATCCGGTTACGAGAGATGTACAAATTAACAGTTATAATAATATAGCAAAAACTATGTTCATTACAAATTTACCGATTAATGTAAAAACAATAGTGAGGATGAGAAATCCAATAACACTAGAAGACGCTTTAAATTTCGTTTTAGAAGAAGAATTTCAGAACTTTGCGAAATTACATAATACAAATCAAATTGCACATAAACCAAATTTCAATTCAAATTCGAATTTTAAGAATTCAAATCAAAATTCAAATTTTAGAAATCCGAATTTTAATTCAAATTTTAGGAACCCAAATGCAAACTTTAATCAAAATACAAACGCAAACTAATTTAGAAATAACTTTCAAACATTTCCTTCACAACCAATCAATATTCAATCAAAACCAATAAAAAATAATTACCCTATTAACAGACAAGTTTTTGGTCCACAACATAATGTATGGAAACCAAATCCAAACAATAATTTATCAAGACCGACACCAATGTCAGGCGTAAGTCAAAATACCCGATACTCGAAAAATGAAGTATATGGAGACTTTGATGCTAACTACTACACACCACATGAACAAAAACAATACGAACAACAACAGTACGAACAACAACAGCAATATGAACAAGAACAAGAACAAGAAGATCAAAATTTTCAGGATATCGACCAGACAGAATACCCGACGTAAAGCAATTAATGCTTTACTATACATCAATATTACATTAGGAAATCATACATACAAATTTTTAATAGATACTGGATGTTCATTTAGTATTATCTGACCCAAAATTATAGAATTAAATTTTCCACAAACAATTTATTTAGATCCAACAACTTTGCAAACATGTACTGGAAGTACAAAAGCTCTTTACAAAGCAAACATTCCACCTTTTCGAGAATTTCAATCCGACATTCCAATGAATTGTGTTCTATCCGACTTTCATAATTACTTTGATGGACTTATAGGATTACAAGAGTTAATTAACGCAGATTTAAATATTAATTTTTCAAATCAAATTTTAGAAAATAATTACGTCCAAATTCCATTTTTATATAGAGAAGATTTTTATTCATGTAGCTATAATTTAAATCCATTAGAAATTAGAAGAATTACAATTCCAGTTCAAATAGAAAATGGCCCAATAATAATTACAGAATTATACAATAATCGAAAATTGTATGTACCTGAAACTCTGTCTACAGCAATGAATTGCCTTGCCGAAATTGAAGTTCATAATTTGACAAATCAAAATCAAATTATTAATTTTAATTAACCATTTATGACAGAACCATTTGACCAAGAAATTTACGAAATTTTCAATTATCAAATTATTCATAATCAAAAAGAAAATTCAAACTCCAAAATCAACATTGAAGATACTATTAGAACAAGTCACATGAATAATGAAGAGAAACAAGAAATACTAAACTTATGCACGGAATATGCAGATGTTTTTCAAAATCCATCCAATAGACTACCTTTTACGAACACTATCAAACATGACATCAAGACAACTGATGAAACACCATGCTACTCAAAGACGTATCGTTATACACATGTCTATAAAGGAGAAGTTCAAAAGCAACAACTAGGAAAAATGCTGAACGATGGAATCATCAGACCGAGCATCTCACCATGGAGTTCACCAATATGGGTTGTACCAAAGAAACAAGATGCCTGAGGACAAAAGAAATGGAGAATAGTAGTGGACTACAGATCTCTAAATGAAAAAACAGTGACAGACAGATATCCCATTCCCAACATTACGGATATATTAGACAAATTAGGAAGAATTGTTACTTTACAACACTAGACTTAGCCTCTGGCTTCCACCAGATAGAAATGGCTTCAGAAGCAGTTCAGAAAACAGCATTCAATACTGAACATGGACATTACGAATTCCTTCGCATGCCCTTTGGTTTAAAAAACGCGCCCAGCACGTTTCAAAGAATGATAGATAATGTTCTTCGAGAACATATCAACAAAATATGCCTAGTATACCTAGATGACATAATTATTTTTTCCACATCTCTTCAAGAACACATTTCAAATTTAAAAAGAATATTTCAAACATTGAGGAACGCTAACCTCAAAATCCAATTAGACAAATCAGATTTTTTAAAGAAAAATGTTGAATTTTTAGGAAACATAGTTACACCAGAAGGTATCAGACCAAATCCAGAAAAAATAGAAGCAATAAAAAGATTTCCAATTCCCAGGACTCATAAGGAAATAAAATCCTTTCTCGGACTATTAGGATACTATCGAAAATTCATTAAAAACTTTGCTAAAATTACCAAGCCTCTTATAAAATGCTTGAAGAAAGATCAGAAAATTGAATTAACACCTGAATACATTTCATACTTCGAACATTGTAAAACATTACTTTCGAATGAACCAATTTTAGCCTATCCAGATTTTCAAAAACCATTTGAGTTAACAACCGACGCATCAAACTTTGCAATAGGAGCAGTATTATCGCGATGGTCACCCAATAGCTTATGCATCAAGAACGTTGAATCCAGCGGAAACGAATTATGCCACTGTAGAAAAGGGACTATTAGCTATAGTGTTGAGTTGCAAATATTTTAAACCATACCTCTACGGAACCAAGTTCATAACCTTTACAGACCATAAACCCTTACAATGGCTGCCCAACCTAAAATCTCCGAACACAAGATTAATAAGATGAAGACTACATTTAGAAGAATTTGACTATGACATCAAATATAAGGAAGGGAAACAAACTACGTAGCAGATGCCCTATCAAGAATTAAAATAGAAAACAGACCACAAGAAGTCAATGCATTAACAAAAGCATCAACCACAGCTTTAGAAGACGACCTAGTCTCAATGATAAACAATGTCGACGAAATTCCAGATGTCGATGAAGCAAGCTTAAGAGAAGTCTTAGATACTCTAGTCATCGATGCTACACCAGCAGAAGAAGAAGAAGTACATAACAACGACGATTAAATCGCAACAGTACATTCTGCACAAGAAAATCCAATTCAAGAATTCCCATACACGAAAAAATGCATTAACCAATATGTCAACCAAATTATCATAACCGAATCAACAAACTGTCTAGCAAACTTCACTATACACGAAGCTATATTTAACAATACAAGACATAAAATAACTTTAAAATCAAGTGCAACAGACGAAGAAATTATAAAACTATTCAAGACAACCATCGACCCTAAAAGACATTACTGTCTATTTTTCAGGACAAACCAAGACGATCTATTAAAACTCAGAATCATTAGAACTGTACAAACTCATTTTACAAAATTAAAACTGACTACCTATTTCAAACTCATTCGTGACTGACGTAATTAATCAAGACGAACGCAATCAGAAAATTAAATATCATCATGAAGGCAAGACCCAACATAAAGGTATAAATGCAACATTAACATCACTAACAAAACATTACTATTGGCCCTACATTACAAGAGACACCCAAAATTACATAAATACATGAAATGTATGCCAAACATGCAAGTATGAGAGAAAACCTCAAAACCTACCAATGGAAATAACTTACACACCATCTAAACCTTTAGAAATTATTCACATCGATCTATTCTTTATTAATAATAACTTTTCTTACGATAATAGATCCATTTTCGAAATTCGCACAAGCTATCCCAGCTACACAAAAATCAGCAATAGAAGTAATGGAAGCTTTAATCACCTTCGTATCATTTGTAGGTATTCCAAAAGAGATTATATGCGATAATGGCAGCGAATTTAGAAATCATATCATTTCAGACTTTTGTAAACTACACAAAATTAAGTTGCATTACATAACACTACATAATTCAACTTCAAACTCTCCAGTAGAACGATTACACTCTACTTTGTTAGATCAAATCAGATGTCTCACTAGAGAAAAACCTCACGAGAATATAAAGTCATTAATGAAATTAGCTATCATGGGATATAATAACACACCCCATAGCAGCACAAAACACACTCCTTTTGAAATTTTATTCGGTCATCTTAAACAGACATTACCCTTTGACATTAACGAAGAAAACATTTTAACTGACTATGTTGACAGTCACGCTAAAAACTCGCAACAACTCTATCAGAGAATTCAAACAAGATCATTAACAGAAAAAGAAAAACGAACTGAAAACCGTAATAGAAATCTCATTGACCCCGAAATCGTAAATCCCGGTGAACCGGTATACATAAAAAACGATCAATTAAGAAAGAAAACAAACCCCAGATTTATTGAAACAAAAGTTGACCAAGACCTTGACAAAAAAGTAAAAACAAGTACACGCCCACGCGGACGACCAAGGAAAGGACAAGACAATGACGACAATGACGATAATGACATTCATAATATCTCTTTTCTTTTCAAAGACCTTCTGTCAGATTAAAATTACTCCAATTAAAACGGACTACTAACATTAAAATAGGAACAGAATCAAAAGACAATTCAAAATTTCTTAAATCAAACTATTATTGAATTCAATAGGCGAATGACTCACGTATTAGTCACAATATCAATTCAAAATATTCTTTCTCAGCTATTTGTCAATCTAAACAGGATCACTGAATTTTTAGATGAACTCGAGAACGCTATAACATTTGCCTCATGGAACTTAGTCCATAACTCGATATTGCCAAAACAAAGTTTAGAATACATTTTAGATAAAGCAAAAGAATTGTATGACAGTCAGAGTATTCTAGAGTTAGATCACTTTCAAAATTATTATTCATATTTAGGAACAACAGTTCACTTCTCAGTCGGATTAATTATATTTGTAATCAAATTGCCAATATTAACAGCAGAGATTTATTCCTATTATCACCTACTTCCTGTTCCTATACAAAACCTAACAATCATTCCAATTACCCCATACCTTGGGATGAGTACCGAAAATTATGTCACAACGACTCAGCTATGTCCAAACATCGAAAGCACCTACATCTGTAACACACCCAGTCAACCTTGAGATGACAGTTGCCTAGTCCAATTACTGTCCAAAGCTGACCACAGGAATTGCCAAGTCCATTACCTGTCTATTACCAAACCAATTGTTACCATGTTGGAGGAAAACAACCTTCTTATCGTTCCAGTTAACACAGTACAAATAACAAACTGTCAGAATGGAATTGAAACCGTTAACCAACCAGTAGTACTTAACTTACCCACTGGATGTACTACCATCATCAACAATCAACGATATACAGCAACAAAAACTGGACTTCCACTAACGATTTTCCAGTTACCAAAAATTGAGATACCTCAATTATGGAATCTTACCATAAACAAAATAACACCACTCCAATCGAAGAATGTTGACCAAAGTGATGCCAAATCCTTATTGGACCTAGTCAAAATCACCAAGATGGCGCAGCTCACTCCAGAACCAGCAAGCCTACTATAATCTACAAATACATGGCTAAATACCACCATATTAATAATCCTTAGCCTTGTAGTCATTATCCTGGTTTATGCCCAGTTCCGGAAAAGATGTCCATGTCTAATCCGTTGGGTACCATCCCGAACGAGAAAACCACAAAGGGTCCAGTTCAACAAATAAGCTGCCAAATACCACGGAAGTACCTCGTCAGGAGACGAAGAAACCACTTCGGCGGGAGGAGTTATATTAGTGTCCCGATGACGCATATTTCTTTTTATCTAATCAATTGCTTTGTCTATTATAACTATTCATTATATTAAAATAGTTGCTTATTGTATTAAAAGAAGAACAATCGCTTATTGTATTAAAAGCTGATCATTGTAGAAATATTAGTATAAATACCCTCAGAATTGTAAAATAAATTAGATTCAGTTAATACACGCTATAGTGAACATCGAATTTGAGTTTTACTAAAGTTCCAGAAACGTTCCCAACCATTTCTTACATGCAGATAAAAACAAGTCAGACAAGTATTTTTATTTTTAATTAAAAACATTTTACGGTATAAACACATAAAAACTCATTATGTTTTGAATTTAAAATTTGCCACTTCGAACCCTTTGCTCTTTCCAGGGTACATACCATCCGTCTTGAAATATGTTATAAACTTTTCTCTCACGGCAAAAGCATAATGCACTTCTACTATTTGTTGGTCGTAAGGTAAGTAACTGAGCTGTATGTATTTCTTCTGGTTGTTCGTCCAAAGTATTTAACCTTTCCTTTATCAAATAGTTGTGTAATATGCTAGCTGCTTTCACAATACTGACGACACTGGCCACTTTTATTTCAAATGTTTTTTTGAAAATACAAAATCGCGAAGCTAGAATTCCAAAAGCACATTCTGCACACTGGCACACTCGTGACAATCTGTAATTTGAACACTTTAGTGTTGTAATTACCAAGGACGTTTCTTCTTAGATAGGGTCTCATAAAATTTTGTGTTAAAGGAAATGCCTCATCTCCCACGAAAACGTAAGGCAAAAGTCCTTCAACTGTTGGTAGTTAACTGGGTTCAGGCAGATTGAAAGTTTTGTTCGCTATTTTTTTTATTAATATATTAAAAAATATTTCCGTCGCTAAATCTTCCCATTGATCCAATATCTATTGTTGTAAACTTATAATTGGCATCAACACTAGCCATTAAGACAATGGAAAAATTATGTTTATAGTTATAGTGTGATATAGTATAGGATCCCGTTTTTGTCGGTTTCTTTATGACGGAAAACTATATGTTTTCCGTCAACGGCATCTACGCAATGTAGGAAGTGCCATTTGTCTCCAACCTCCAAAGCTATTTTTTGCCACATTTCAGTTGTGGGCTGTTGTAAATATACGGGTTGCATATTTTCCCAAATAGCTTTTAATACTTCATTAACGATATTAGAAACCGTGCGATCTCCCATTCTGTAGCTATTGGCTATACTTTTGTAACTGTCACCCGTCGCCAAATATCTGTAAATAAAAAGAATATTATATTATTTTATAAAGAAGAAATGTTAAAATGAGGAAATTTAAAAATGTTCATATTTTATTGCAGGCAGCCAGGCAAAACAAAGTTGGCTAAAATTGCCAAGTTGTCATCGTGAAGCATTATGTAGACAGAAAAATACTTTTAAAAGTGGAACATTTGCTAAATGAAAATATAGTAAATGATTATGTTACTTCTAAATCAATGTCGGAAACTATTGTCCAAAAAAAGAAACGAATCAAAAAAGATGATATATCCACCATGATAAAGGAGTCGATGATTCGGCGGAAAAAAAGAGCTGACGAACGGGCAATTGAAATAAAAAAGCCAGTGAGGAGGCATCAAAACCTCAATGTGGTGGTGGACTCCAAAAGTTTTTCTGTCCATGTATGAAATAACAAGAAAAATGCCTGCTACATACCAACATATCATAAGAAATAAAGTATATCAAGCAGTGTCACAAGTAGAAACTGAATGTTTACAGATAGGCACTTCTTCACAACAAAATTTTACACTGGTCCCCAGACTCTAATTTTGCACCACCTTCAACCAATATCTCAGAGAGACTACAGTATGACTAAAATGCATTCCAGTATTGTTTTTTTATTAATATATAAATTTTTAGTTTACATTAAATAACTTTCTTACCTTAGGAATACAGCTAGTTTTTCTTTTATTCCTATGGGTATCTGGGCATTACAACCTTGAGAATAAATTGTCTCTTCTATTATGTTGTGCACTTCATTAAACTAATTTTTATTTAGTCGGCAATTGTTAGTGAACTTTGACTCCGAGAATTCAGATGCAAAGTTAAACTCGCCATGACTTTGCCTTTTTTCATGTAATTGTTTTTCCAATAAGATTTTGATAGGTCGTACAGCAAAACTTCTGTTTCCCAATCTGCGTCCGCATCTGACTCAGAACTAAAATCTAGTAATAAATTTTCCATGACTACTTTAATTAAACTACCTCCTATGCAGGAAACAACACACTAAACACAGCTTGTCGCGTTTTTCAGCCGGCACAGGTCACAAATTTCGTGCACTGCGTCGTTTGTGCTGCCCTGCGTGGGTTGCGTCGCATATGTCTCAATGTGCGTCTTGCCTAAATAAGAGTTAAAATATAAGAACTTTAGAGATTCTCTTTGAACTGACTCCAATCTGAATGTGTTTTGATAAAATGAAAAACATGGGTTGGAACTCTTTATTGTTTATAGAACTGATTTGTATGGCTAATTATAATTTATTTTAAAAAATAATATATAATAATCTCTAATTAAATTGTCACAGTAATATATTTTGTTTAGGTACCTAGTTGACACCTAGTACCATTAGTTATTTGGGACCTACTTTAAGTTTATTGTTAGTTTACAATGTTGTCTAAAAAGATCACCTTACTTATATGCTATAAAAAGGTTCTTTCTGAATAAATAAATAACCGGTAAAATGATACATGCACTTGTTCCGAAAGAACAAAAGGTAAATAGCAGAATTCTATTATTCTTATGATTACTGAATAAAAGCTTTCAATACAAGATATAAATTTGAGTTTAGCATTGCTGTGTTACATCATTTTTTAATAGATAAGAAATTGTACTCATGAGTAGCATTTTGGTTTTGTACGGGTTTCCTTTAAACATAAATGAAGTTTGAGAAAATTACTTTAATTTAAGAATAAGACCTTCTGTTTTTACAACAGTACAGGAACAGTAAAAAAGATACCTTTTTATTAACTAGTTGGGTATCGCACGTCGCATATATATCTGGTTGCCTAGATTTTTAAAAACAATTAGTAATATGCACAGTACTACTTCTAATTTGGACTACATGAACAATAATAACCACGATAGAAACCTAACTAAAAACACAATGTAACAAGATACTAATTATAATATCAATGCAAGTAGCACTAGTACCTCATATATAATGGTAGCTAGAAGAGTCCTTAAGCTTATTTTCCCAAAAAAGATTGCAGTTGTTTTCCACAGAGAGAAAAAGCGTCAAACTGCTAAGATTATGTATTATGTGTTAAGGCAGTGGGCGATATAATTGTAGTGAAATATGAAGTATGCAGTGCGAAATATAGTGACGATGGGATAAGTTGGACATTCATATTAAATTACTAATTAGTAAAAGTGCAATTTCAATATAATTGGTGAATGTTTTGCCTCGACGGCGATGTTTTGGAAATTGTATTCTCACAATTTTCTTTTTCTTTCAATATTATACAGTTTTGGGGTTAAAAATGCTTGTTTGACATAAATAGTCGCAAGTACTATTATTTTGTCCTAATATTATGTGTGTTCGCTTAGTTCACACGTCTTATCTACAAAATGATATCTTTAAATTAAATTCAAATAATACAAATACATTTAAAAAATGTAATATTAATAGTAAGAACTTCAAATTGAAACCTTATGGTTCTCCTGGCAAGAGACCGTATAAATTGGATTTGTAACTATTGAATATGGCACATTAATGTCCATCTTCTAAATGTGATACAAAAAATGTTTATTAGGAAATAAAATAAGTTTTGATAGTAAGATACCATGATCATTGCGATCAAAGGTTTTAGATGATTCTCTATGTATAATATTAATTAGTGCATGCAAATCTAGTATCTACATTAGACACACAATTACCATAACAAGATTTGTCATAGGTGATCTTCTATCAATAAATCCATGTTGAGACTGAAACAAATCATTTCGTATAGGCAAAAAAATTATATACAAATATTGTTAGTACCTTCACACATTTAGATACGATTGTAAAGAGTCCTATTTCAGTCACATCCATCTATTTAAGTACTTAAACAGATGGATAATTTGCATAATTTGATTCAATAGCGATAATGATGGAGAGACAAAAATAAAGTTTCTAACTGGGTCATCATTCATTACGTGCATTGTCATTTGGTTATCCAATTTTTTATTGAGTAACATCAGCAATGGTGAAACTATTGCCACTATTTTTTTTTTTTTTTTGTTACAATGCCCAACGGGAAAAACCCAATTACAGGACAAGGTTGAAGCATACAAATATTAACATTACTTAAACCTAACAAAATGAAAATATTGTAAATGACAGTACGGGTACAGAAAACCAACGGGATAAACATATAAACAGATATTATATACATATTATACATACACACAAACAATAAGCAATTAGGTATACATAACTAGTTATAATTTATTAGACAAATAAGCATTTAATGGACTTTATAGAATCGAAAAATATATCGAGTCGATCTTCAAACAACTGGTAATTAACAACCATCTGGTAGAAAGGAGATGCCGTTAACAAGTTGGTACGAGGAATCGGTAAATGTAATACAGAACTAGTTCTAGAATTAAATCTAGGAACGCGATAGACAATTTTAGATACCAATGAGGGTGAGTTGAGTAAATTATTAATGATTTTGTGAAGAAAGATCAGCGAGTACATAACGCGTCTACTTTGCAGGCTAATTAAATTCAATCTAGACAACAGTATATCCTCAGGAATACCCCGAGTTGGATAGACACCAAAATTAATGAAATGCAAGCTCTTTAGATACTTCCGCTGTACTCTCTCCAATTGTAAAATGTGAGTATTGTAAAGCGGACTCCAAATAACGGAAGCATACTCCAATTTACTGCGAACAAACGTATTGTATAGAACATTCAACGTCCCCTCATTCTGAAAGTCCTTGGCGTTACGCAAGACAAAACCAAGACTTTTAAATGCGGCATCACTTACCATGCGAATATGAGCATCAAAAGATAAATTACAACTAAATGTAACACCGAGGTCATGGAATTCCGAGACTCGATTCAAGATACTTGAATCGAGAGTATAGTTAAAAAGGTGGATATCTTTGCGACGGCAATAGGACATACTGTTACATTTATTTATGTTCAAAGGCAAATAATTATCATTACACCACCGATACAAATTGGATAGATTATCTTGCAATATTAAGCAATCAGAAGAAGACTTAATTTCTATAAATAATTTTAAATCATCCGCATACAGCAGATAGTCAACATTAAAAAGTTCTGTTAAATCATTAATAAATAATATAAAAAATACAGGCCCCAATACAGATCCTTGGGGAACTCCAGACAATTGCGGAAACTTATTAGACTGAAAACCCCGGCATTGAACAAATTGAAATCTATCGTCGAAATATGACCGAAATAACGATAAAAAGTTATTGGAGCAACCAAATGAACTCAATTTCTTAATCAGCAAATCATGGTCCAGGCGATCAAAAGCTTTAGAGAAATCCGTATAAATTACATCAACTTGATTTCCTCTGTCCAACACTTCAGCAATATACTGGACCTTAGTAACAAGATTCGTAGTCGTGGAGCGTCCTTTCATGAATCCATGTTGGTATTGAGAAATATGTTTTTCAACGTGAGAATATAAGTAGTGATGGATAATTAACTCAAACACTTTAGAGAAGTTGCAGATTATCGCTATGGGACGATAATTGGTGACGTGATTCTTCGCACCTTTTTTAAAAACCGGGCAAATTCGAGAATCTTTCCATAATTGAGGAAAGACGGCGGATTTTAGCATGCAATTAAAAATCAACTTTAACGGGGTTGCAAGAACTGCTGCACAGTCCTTTACCAAGAAGGCAGGTATTAGGTCAGGACCCATTGTCAAATTACCTTTCATTTTTTTTTGCTGCGTTTAAAATATCAACCTCGCTTATCAGTGGAATGTTTAAATAATCGCCGTTGACAGGAAGGTCAGGGAAATATGGACCATTGGGAGCTTTATAAAAAGCTTTAGAGAAATAATCAGCAAAGGCCTCAACGATATCAGAGGGCTTATCCAGTTGTGCGTCGTCGTAAAACAAAGAAGGAGGAATTGATGTAGAACTAGATTTAGAATTAATATAAGACCAAAAACGTTTAGGATTTAAAGATAGTTCGTCTTCAATAGACCTCAAATAATTCATATGAGCTAAGTTTATGCGAGCTTTAAGTTCAGATCGTAAGTTCCTGAAATCATTATAAATAGCAATATTATTAGACGATTTGTATTCACGCCATAATTTGTTTTTCAGTTTCACATTTTTAATAATATCATAGTCAAACCATGCCGGATAACAACCTCAAGACTCCCTCTTAGCCGGTACATGCTTTAATAGTATTGAATTAAAAATATTGTAAAACTCCTGAAGCATCGAATTTACATCAGCCAGAGTAGAGAGAGAAGCCCAGTCGGCATTTGCAATGTCCATATACAATAGATTCAAGTTACATTTTTTGTAATTAAGGCCACGATTAAGATTAACAATAGGGAAGGGCTTATAGTTCCTATCCGAGAATTGGGAATTAATTATAAGTGCAGGATGATGATGGTCTTCATTGAGTAGAGGATCGTCAGCCTTAGAAACCACACAGTCATCGTAATTACTATATACAAGATCCAAAATTCTATTATTTGTGTTTCGAATATTATTATTTTGGGTAAGGTTAAATAACTGCGCAAAGTTACTCAACGAATTAATGACAGGACTATGAACATTATCCACAATATTAGGTATATTAAAATCGCCAACAATTAGAATGTTGGACTCTAGAATGTAATAAATGGACTCAATAGCATCAAATAAAAGATCATAAACATTACAGCTCATGTTTGGAGGAATATACAAGAGCAGTACATATAAGATATTACCCAGAAAATTAATTTTTATACACAATATATCTAACATGACTAGTTCCATGAATGTGTCACAGAGAGAACTGAGATCAATTAAGATCAATTAAGGGTTTGAGAGTCTTATTAGCAGCAAGGAGAACTCCCCCACCCCTACAGGTACCAGTATAGTTATATCTACGGTCGCATCGAAATACATCATAGAGATGCACATCAAATAATTCTGAATTCAAAAATTTATCATTTAACCAAGATTCAGTGAGGGCGATCATATCGTATTCTGTGGTAGCACAAGAAGACGCAAAAAGTCGATCAGTTTTCGTCCGAAGTCCACGAACGTTTTGGTAATTAGGTGAGATGATGTCTGACGGAACTATCGGAATGGGGAGACGGAAATGGTTGCTATTTAGGTTCTAATATGTTAGCTCTAAATAACTCAAGATTTTGTTTGTAGGCAACACATTTGTTGTCCCATGCCGCATGATTAATGTCAAGATTAGAATATTTTGTATCATTCCCTTTCTTTAAATTGATAACAATTTATACAGCATAGTACTTCAGATTTGCATTCTTTTAGAGTATAATTTTGAGCACAACGGGGACATAAATGTTCTTTAGATTTACATTTATCTGCAAAGTGATCCGCTACATTTAAAACAGCGGCGTAGTTCGATGGCATCGAAGACAGTACAGAAATCATATCCAATAAACAACTTACCCTCATTCATAATTTTACTATATGTAATTCGATCGACTTGGTAATAGGCTTGAAATAAATTTTTATTTTTCCTTAAAGGTGTAACATTCAAAAGATTTAATTCACTCTGGTGATCAAATAAATACCCGTTTTGACACTTAATAAAATTAGTAAGCGAGTTTTCATCGAATTTCTCCGATATACCGACAATTTTTATCCTAGGGTGTAACGTTGCAACATCCTTAACGTCATATTTACTGGATAGTACATCCTCAGCTAAGTTTTTGAATTTGCTGCAGTCGGTGGACGTCGAACAGCTCACAATTATACTGCCATCTCTGGCATTCTTTACATTAGTAAGATTAATATTTGATGAAATAGGATTAATAGATTTTAGTACGTCACTCTTCGTCTCACAAATACTTTGTTCTTAGGCTTAACAATGACACTTGCTTTAGTCTTAGCGGTAACGGACGCATAACTTGTGGATGGACGCTGGTTATCAAGAGACTTATTAGTTGCACATACTTCTTCGAGTTTACTAGCAATGCCACTGCCCATATTTTCTTTAAACGAATTCAGGGTTGCTTCAATTTTCAAAATAAATTCATTATGTACGGCCTCCAACGATGCTTTTATTACATCCCCAGATATCAATTTAGCTAAACTGGCCTCAATGCTATCAATTTTAGAGTGTATGTTATCGGTTTCAGTTTTGCTCACAATTGCACAGTTATGTTTGCAAACATCACAGAGATAGACCAGGTTACGACATTTCTCAAGCAATTTAAATTCATTTTATCCCAAATTAATGCAAGATGTGTGAAACCATTTTTGGCAGGTACCTTCACAACCTACAAGACTGTCACGCTTGTTTTTCACTTTACACTTCCCACATTCAGACATATTGAGTTACCATAATATATTATAATAAATATATATATGATTTATTTAAATGAAGCAGAATAAGTCAAGTTTGCAGACGTCCGTCTACCTATCAGTACAACGATACAAAAACAGTAAATATTAACTCCACCTACAGATCGATTAACGCACATTCCATAACTATTTTGATGTTTTAAGACCTGCAAACGATACTGTGCAATCACAGTGCAGTATAGTTATAACACACAAGTCCAAGTTCAATTAAAAGTCACAAATTTTACACATATAAGCGAACTATTTTAGAGAGCCGAATAATAGATTGTAGGTCAATTCGTCACCCGTCTACTCAAGTCTACTTGACTACTTGAGTTTACTCGACTATTGCTTAATGCAATATATATAGTTGCTAAGTGTTTCTGATACCTGGTTGATAAACAATTCTGAAAAAATAACATTTATTTAATAATCACTCAATAGCATTTATAATTGAATCATTACTAAGTTGCATTATCATTATCATTAAGAAGATGTTTGCAGGTATTTGATGAACATGATAATGTAATACATAAGAAATTAATAGATAATAACCACTTAGGTCCTTAATTAAATACCTTACTTTCCTCTTACGATATTTTTCAGCTTCTTTCTTTTCCCGAGCTTTATGTATTTTCTATCTTGGGTTCTATACTACTGATGGATATTCCAGTTTTGATCGTACATATGCATAAAATGGAAGAGTTAGTGTTTCTTGTCAGCTAGTAGTAAAATCTCTGCCATTTCTTATAATTAATCCTAATTTTTTAAAAGCATGTTCCAAAATATCATTTACTAATCATGTAAATGATATTTGGTATATAATGTAAATGGTATAAAAGTTAATTCGGAATCTAAAGTAACTCCTAAGTCTCTAACAAGGCTACATCTAGTTATGATCTTGTCTATTTGATATACAAATGCTACAGATACCTGTTCACGGGAAAATGTCCATATTACAATTTTTATGATTGAGATATAGTTTATTTTGAATACACCATCGAAGAGGATTTTTTTAAAATGAGAAACTTTCAAATAGATATGTTTTCATTCAGACTTTAGCCAAATTTTAGAAGAAAATAATTATTATAGATATAATAAGAATTATTACAGGAAGAGAAGGAATAAATTTTAATATCAAAGTTAATAAATAAAGATTACAAGAATACAATATAAGAAATTAATATTAAGACGAAAGAAGAGCTATCTAAAATTTTATTTTTTATTTACATTCACAATTAGAAATTCTACAATTTCTAATTGTGTTACAGTACACCTTACATTACTTTCAGATTAAAAAGCGATATTAGCAGTAATATGGTCAATAATGAAACACAAACTGAACTAGTGTCTGCATCAGTGAAATTACCACAATTTTGGACAAGGTGTCCTGAAGTATGGATTTTGAAGGCAGAAATTCAATTTAAATTAAAAAGGATTTCTAAATACGCAACAAAATATGAATATGTAATAGCTTCTCTACCACAAGAAGTAATTTGATGGTTTGAGACAAAATTAAAGATCTGAATTTTTTCAACTGCAGCTATTAAAACATAGTGTTCAGTGATGGTAGGTAGAGAAAGGGGCAGACAGATATTACAAGGTAATAACTGTCTAATTACCTAATAGTAATTAATATCAAATTGGGACGACTCAGTATAAGCAGATTGAAAATAATTTGGAAAAGAAATCAAGATTTCCTGGGGCCTATTAATAAGATTATCATTTACATACATAGTTTCTGGTAAATTAATAATATTAGGCAGGCTGAAGTTATACAAAAAGAATAAAAATCAATCAAATCAATAATAGAACATTGAAAGATAGCGCTTTTATTAAACTTAATGGTGATAACTGTATCTCGTCGGAAACAATATAGATCAAACGTGGCTTTCCCTTCTCCAAAAAGATGTTATTAGTGGAAAATTAATAATATCATAGTGATCAGTATATGTCATTAGTTTTGAATTAAAAATGTCCATCTGACAATTTTTTTCACACAAACTTTTACTATTATACTGACGACGAGTCGAGAATCGCCTTGAAACGTATAGAACAAAGCTAGATAAGTGTTTAATTTCTTTAAATTTTGCTATAATTTGTTTGTTTAGACGTAATTTGAAATATAACTTGTAATATTATAGAATTGTATATACTAAAAGACCACTGATGAAATTTAGTTAATTTGTGATATGTTTATTTTTATTGCATATTATACAGTGGTTTTTTGGTGCAAACATTCAAATATTTACAAGTGCTGTACTCCCAAAAAAAAAATAAAATTAATTAATAATATTACGTTTTTCATTGAGGTAGCTACGTAGTCTAAATACTATTCAATATAAGTGACAATATTCCTGTATTTAAAATAAATTTTTCTATGAAAACTTACCTATTATGTTACCTAAAATTAAAGAGACGAAGTGATTATAGATCTTTTTTAATAATGGACAAAGAAACATTTGAGAAATTAGAAATTTTTGGACATTCGCTGGTCTGTTCGTATTCATTAATTATACTGACAGTTTTGGAAGAAGTTTCTTGGTCCTCGAAGAAATTTAAATCATTAAACTACCATGAACTGGGTTTATATATGTCATCCGAAGATGTACCTGATTTATATGAATCTAACTTTGTTCAATTATTTTCTATAGTTTGTTCAAAGGATGTTAATTTTATATCTAACCATTTAATGGTTGGCTTTTTGGGTCATATTCCTTATATTTTTTCGTTAATACTCTATACGCCTTATTCTTATACTTGTCGGTATATAACCTAGATTTTAATTGTCATAAGAAGGCAAGATATAACAACTTTTCCAACAAAAACTTGCGTTCCACACGTTTTGTCATGCATATTGTTGCTCAACAAGATGCGTTCAATATCTACCTCAAACGTTCAATGGTTTTTAGATTAGGTATCAATCTTTGCATCAATTAATTTTAAATATTATGCTTACATTTTTTACAATCATTGTACAATATTTTCCAAACTATACTTTTCAATAGTACTATTAGGACTATTGCGCAATATGAAATATTGATATTATCGATTAAATTGAAAATATAATTGCACATCTTTTTCTAAACATCTTTTGCAGATTTAAGCAACTATCTGAATATTTGCTTTAATTGTAAATACCGTAAACATATTTATCGACGTTAATCAGAACTTTAAGAAATCTAATATTTTCATAGCACTTATTTTGTGTATACGATGTATGAGCTATAAATTTGAAATTTGGAAGTTTTATTGTATGATTAGGACAAATCTAATGATTTTCCTATATTGGCATCCCTAATGTTAGTTTTAAAGCATGAGGAATCTTATAAAATACAGTAAAACGAAGGACTGTGGATTAACTAATTTTAAGTAGGTACTAACAAAGTTTATAGAATATAAACTATCTATTCCGTAAACTTTGGAAATAATATATGTATATGTAGTGAGCGTGAATGATTAGTCAAGATCAAACTTATCAGATTTATTTTTGGCAAAGATAAAAGTGTTAAACAAAAGTGTAAAACGAAAAGCGTACAGTGTTAAGTGTAAAACAAAAAAGAACGCACTGATATATTCAGCTAACCATGTCTTCCAGTAGTATGTAGTTGTATAATAATAATAATAATAATAATAAATGCTTTTATTACAACCATTTTTCTAAAGAAATACATTTACAGTTAACAGAGTTATGTTATAAAGGGCAGAGTTCAGTGTTTTTAAGGAAAAAACCCCTGCTCTTCCACTCAACCCACAAAGAGAAAGAACAAAATAATCATGTAACGGTAATGCCAACAAAATATAAATATACTCGTATGACTGGAATCAAAACATTGAAGGAACAATAAGAAAAAGAAAAAGGAAGACATGTAACACTTGCTAAATATTTACTGCAGAAAGAATTTTTTTTAACTGATTTTAAAATTTTTGGCTTGGCAAATCCTTGAGAACGCTAGGAATGGCATTATAAAAAGATGCTATACAATATGAAAATCCAGAACGAAATATGGAAGTTTTATGTTTAGGAACTGTAATAGTGCTCTTGAATCTAATATTTAAGTTATGTACATCTGTCCTATAAGTTATTTTATCATACAAATCAGGAGGTGACCTATTCAGCAGAACATTGTGATAAAACAAGCAACTGTGGAGATGATTCCTATTTTTAATATTTAACCAACCAATTTGTTTCAGACTTGGAGAAATCGAATCATATTTCCCAACTCCCAACATATTAACCTTACACAACTATTTTGCAGTCTTTGTAATCGAAGAACATCAACTTGTCTTAAGAAAGGGTAATATAGAACTGATGCATAATTCATGTGAGATAGTACAAGAGCTTCGCATAATAGAGTTTTGGCTTTTCTAGTTAATACGTCCTTGCTTGAATAAATTAATTTTAAATTTCCAAAAGATTTCCTAATAATATGATTGACATGTGCTGTAAATTTCAAACCAGAATCAATATATAGTCCAACGTTTTTTGAAACATGCGTTAGGTCAAGAGGATTGTTAGTGATGGTGATTTAATCTTATCCCTACATCTGTTTCTCGCTTTTTCTCTACCAAATAACATAACCTTGGACTTTGTTGCGTTTATAGATAAACAAAATGAATTGGACATTTCTATAAGAGATGAAATATCCTGATTAATTAATCCACAAGCGTATTCCACATTAGTCTCCTTAAAAGAATGATACAACTGAGTATCGTCAGCATAGAAATGAACGTTACAAGTTTTAAGTACATTTTGAAACTCAGCTGTATACAAAGTGAATAAAAGAGGACCAAGTATTGACCCCTGCGGAACACCTTGCTCTATTGGTAACATGTCAGAGTTTTGATTATTAATATGTACTCTTTGATGTCTGTTTATCATATATTGTCTCATTAGTTGAACAGATTTGGAACCAAAACCAAAGTAATGCAAGATTGCTAGAAGCAGCTCATGATTGATACGATCAAACGCCTTACTATAATCCAGTAGATCTAAGACCGTGAGCTCATTCTTATCAACTGATTGAACAATATCGTCTACCACATCCAACAAGGCACTTGTTGTGCTGAAATCCTTTCTGAAACCTGATTGCTTATGTGGTAATATATTGTTTAAAGCAACATATTCACTAATTTGTTTTTTCATAATTAATTCGATTATTTTAGACATAGTTGGTAAGATACTAATTGGTCTGGGATCTGCTACATCTGATACATTAGTTGTCTTTGGTAACGGTATTATTGTTGAAAATTTCCACAATGAAGGATATACATCATGTTCAAAGCAGCAGTTAACAATATGTGTTAATAAGGGCAATATATGGGGGCATAGATTCAAAATTAAACTGATTCCAATTTAATTAACACCTACGGCACTGGATTTTATAGATTTTATTGCCAACCATATATTATTTTCTGTAGCCATCCTAAAAGAGAACGTCTCAGTGACAGATCTAATATTTTCATTGTAATAGTTAATAGTTTCATTTCTAACAACAAAATCACTTTTACTAGAGTTTAAAAAATACCTACTTATTAATTATATTAGCGTCACCGATTGTATCAGGAATCCGTTGAACACTTTTACCGCTATACACATTCATGCTTTTTAAATCATGCCATAATTTTTTACTACTTTTTAATTTTATAGAATATTCAAGGTTATTCTCTCTAATGATAGCATAGTTTGTTTTATAGCGAATCTGTTTATAATACTCCCAATGTGCTGGTAGTTTAGACTTTTTATATCTAAGTAATGCCTTCTTTTTTAACTTTATCATCAGTCTTACTGTATCAGTGAGCCATGGTGATTTCTTTCTGCTTATAAATACTGTTTTTACTGGGGCGTGCTTATCAAAAAGATTAATAATAAAATTGTTAAGCAAACTGACTTTGTCGTTAATATTATCTAAATAAAAAATATTCGCAGCGGGAAGATCAAAAAAATCATTTAACAGATTCTCCTGGTTAAGGTTTCTTAAGTCACGAAAAGTATACATAAATGGTTTGGGCTTAATTTGACTATAATCCAGACTACAAGATATTAGCCTGTGATCGGATATATCAGAGATCTTCTCAACATTAGTTGATTTTACTTTAATATTTTTTGATATAATAATGTAATCCAGTAGGGTAGAGGTATTAGCAGTAATACGAGTAGGTTGGCCAATAATTTGCTCTAAATCATAACTGTTAAGAATATTTAATAGGTACTTAACTGCCCTACTATCCATTTGTATATAATCAATATTAAAATCTCCAGCAAGTATAATATGTTCATAATTTGGCATTAACTAAATGACTCCTCCAAATCGGAAAAAAAATTATTAAGTTGAAACTTTGGGGGTTTGTAAATAGCACATACGGCAAAACAACAATTTTTTATCCAAATTTCGACCCACAATTGCTCTGTGTCCCCTACCTTATTCATAAAAATTTGCTTACTTCTTAATGAATTACTTACATACAAAGCCACGCCTCCAGCATTGCCATCCCGATCTTGCCGATATAGAATATAATTATTTAACGAAACTGCTTCGTCGCTAATACTAGTTTTGAGCCAAGTCTCCGAAACCGCTACAATAGAAATTTTTTTGCGTGTTATTAAGTCTTTAAATAATCTCATATGTGCCATTAAGGAACGTGCATTTAAATGAGCAAGAGTTACATTAACCTCCTTAAGCATGTTGATACAAAATAGATAATAATTAAATCACAAACAATAATTGATAATGTAGCTAACAATAAACACACAAAATTTAGTATTCCCTAATCCGTATTACCTAACCAAGTAACTTAAAATAAGTTTTTCCTATATCTAGGTTTTAACGCCTAAATGAAATAACAAAAAAAAGTAAAATGAATAAACAACTATGTATGTTATAAACAGAAATGTTATACCTACTATAAAATAAATAACAGTTAATAGGAAGTACATAGTGAATCGATATATCATATTTATATTTTTATTACAGAAAAACGATTTGTTGATAAATAATAATATTTGTAAATACTTATTTAAAATAGCAAATAAATATAAAAGAATGTATCACACAAAAAATTGGTAATAAATCTAAATATGTTAATACGAGTTTTTATTTATTGTCATTTTATTTAACTTATTTGTATTAATCCTTTCTCTGAAAGTTTTTTGTACTTATTGCTTTTATTACTGTACTATACTGTACTTTTTAATAAAAATATTATTTTGTGTTTGTTATGAGAACCCCTTTGTTTCAAGAAGGTTGCCTAGAAAAACAGAGCTTTATTAAATTTTTTTTGAGTAACTAGTTATTTTCCATTAACTCATGGACACCTCGTCAAATAAAGAAGTATAATAAAATGTAACATTTAAAATTAATTTAACCTAGTGCGTCGTTTCAAAATTAGGTCCGCTATAAGTTTGATTTAATTTCAGGCTTCAGTAAGGCCTACTTTAATATTCGCTGGGTGTTCAGCAAAGGTCAACATTTGATATTTAGGAATTATTTAGTTATTTCTAGACATAATAGTCGGCTAAAAGAACAATCACATCGAATTGTACATTTTATTATTTGAAAAATAAAGATACAGACAAAAGTTTTTTAAAATTACTTATTTTTAGTACTACCTACCGTTCATATAGTGAATTCTATCTGACTGTGATTTAGATAATCTTAAAATTAGTTGAGTAATATTATACAGTCCCGTAATCAGGAGTGTCTAGCATGTGCAATAACAAACTATATAAGTCGTGACGTCATATGACCATGCATCCCTTTGAACTGTCACTAACATACCGGTAGCCAATTGTCTAAATGCACTGGAGCTTGGTCCTTATGCACGAGAATATAATGACCTCGTGCTGCTAGCAGCACGAGGTCGAAGAACAAAATTATGAATACAGCTACTCAACCAGTAAGGGCGTTTCAGAGGGTAACTAAAAAGAAGAAAAAAAAACATCGTTATAAGTATATAATACATAATATTTATAGTTTAAGAGTGAACTGAATAGTAAATAAAAAAAAATGGCTATTTATTAAACTTTTTTGTAAAATAATAATTCCTTATTATCTTATAATTCTTGTTATTAAAGATATGGACCAGTTTGTTAGAGACTTCCAATATAAAGAATATGATACACAGTATGCTGATAGCATTGATGTATATACGAATAATTTTTCAAAATCCATATCATTTTTCCATAACAACATCCGTAGCATCCATAAACACTTTCATGAACTTGAAATCTATTTATCTGAATCAAACTTCGACTTCATTTGTCTTACCGAAACTTACAAGGTTGAAAATATACTCAATTACTCTTTATCCGATTATACTACTTATTATAATAACAGTACTATTAATAAAAGTGACGACGCTATTTTGTATGTTAAAAAATCTATTGATCATACAGCAAATATTGTAAATGTGGGGAACACTAACTTCATTCAAATTAAAGCAAAAAAACAAAACAAAAATATCCTAGTTAGTTTGATCTATCGACTGCCCTCAACCGATGTCCATGACTTTAATAAAACATTAAGACGGTATTTAGAATCCCTGAATACAACGGATTATAATCTGTTAATTGGAGATATAAATATTGATCTTTTGCGAGATGTGGATTACGTAAGTGAGTACTTAGACATATTATATGAAAAAGGTTTCGTATCATATATAAACAAGCCGACAAGGATACAAAATAACAGTAAAAGCTGCATTGACCATATTTTTATAAAATCACAACAAAAAGAAGATATAAGTGCAACTATTCTGCGATCTAACATTACTGATCATTACAGTACTATTAACTTCATTAAAACTAATAATAAATATACACCTAAAAAAACGGATATAAAATTCATAAACAAAATAAATCAAAACAAATTCAAAAATTTAATATTAAATGATGACTGGACGACTTTCTACAATGCTGAAAATCCTGAAATAGCATGTAACTTACTAATATCGAAAATTAAATATTACCTCAATGAAAGCACTGAAAAAAAGTATATATGAAAAATAATAAACGCAAAGAATGAATTACGGCAGGCGTAATAAACTCTATCAAAACACGTGATAAGTACCAAGTAGAATGGCAGCAAACACCAAATAATGTTATTTTAAAAGAAAGATATCGTGTTTATAGCAACAAAACCAACAATTTAATAAAAAAGGTAAAAAGCGACTATTTTAAAAATAAAATAGAAAAAAACAAAAACAACTCAAAAGGTATCTGGAATACTGTAAGAGCAATCGCCAATACAATTAATGAAAATGAAAATCAACCTGTAAATAAAATTCTGCTTGAGAATGGTGATACTGTGACTGACCAAAAAACTATTGTAAACGAACTTAACAAACATTACTCTGAAATAGGTCCTAAACTAGCAAACAAAATAAAAAACCTAACATAACATTTACTAATAAAATATTTGTAAAAAAATTTCATCTTTTGCCAGATGTAACCGAAAAAGAAATAGAAACATATATAGCCAGCTTAAAAAAATTCAAAGCTCCTGGTATTGATGAAATAACAAACGACTTAATAAAAGAGTGTTCAGACATTAAGACGCCCTTACTAACACATCTTATAAATATTATCTTTCTAACGGGAATATATCCCAGCCATTTTAAGTTAGGAGTAATAAAGCCATTATTTAAGAGCGGTGATAAGACCAAAATTATTAATTACTGGCCTATAACCCTCACACCAACATTTTCTAAAATTTTCGAAAAAGCATTAAAATGTCGTATGGATAATTTCCTGTATAAATATAAACTATTGTCAAAAAAACAATTTGGGTTTAGAGCAAAAACTTCAACTCAGGATGCCATAATATCATTAACAGATAAAGTATACCAATGCGTTGATAATCGAAGGCCCTGTTTAGGCGTTTTTATCGATCTTGCAAAGGCCTTCGACACTATAAGTCATTCTCAAATGTTAGGAAAGTTATGGGATATTGGATTTTGGGGTAAAAGTTATACTTTACTTAAAAACTATTTACTTAACAGAACACAATATGTTAAAATAAACTCTTATTTAAGCGAAGCAAGAGATGTAGAGTATGGCTTGCCGCAAGGGACGGTTCTCGCTCCATTATTGTTTAGTATATATCTGAATGGCCTACTCACTCTAGAAACGAATGCAGATATTATATCGTTTGTCGATGACACCGTCGTATTATTTTCTGCATCATCATGGAAAGACGTGTACGATATGACTAGCCAACACCTGAAACAAATCAAAGATTGGTTTGATTTACACCTCCTAACCATAAACATTGATGACAAAACTAAATTCTTACCTTTTTCATCTGCAACAAACCTACCTGATTATGATACAATATTAATTAATAATACTGACCAAGCTATTAAACTAGACTACTCAATAAAATATCTGGGAATATACATAGACGTACATCTTACATGGAAATACCATATTCAACATCTATCAAAAAAATTGAGATCCCTTATATATACTTTTAAACAACTGAAAAATTTACTTACATATCAGACGCTCAAAACTATCTATAATGGATTAGTTAAATCAATATTGCAATATGGCATCCTGGGATGGGGCGGTGTAAACAAAACAAACTTATACCCACTTGCCCAACTACACAAAAGAATTTTAAAAATAATTCATAAAAAAGACTATTTCTATCCTACAATACAATTATATCATGAAAGTGAGCTCTTAAATATTAGACAGTTGTATTGTAAAAACCTTTTAATTCATCAACATAATAATAAAAACGAATTTGAAGAAATTAGCCATCAGTATTCAACTAGACGAAAAAATCAGCATCCACTTGTAACACCAAGGGCTAAAAAAACAGTTGGAACAAAATACTGGGCATATTATGCTCCCAGAATTTATAATAAATTGCCCATTCAATTCAAAACTGTTACCAGAAATAGATTCAAAATAGAAGCGTATAAATGGATAAAAAATACTAAATATGAAATATTAGACAAATTCATAAATACAGGAATGTTTTAGTGACTGTGTATCTATCGAATGGACAACTAACTGTAATAAACTGTATTCTGCTATTTTTAAGTAAAGTATCACATTACACTTAGTTTTCATTCTTTGTAAAATGTAGCATTTAGTAATATGCAGCATTATTTTATTTTTATATAAAAGGAGACTCTTCCCGACCACACGAATTCAAAAAAAAAAAAAATTACATTAATATGCACTCACGCACAGTTTAATTAAAACTATTGTGAGGTTTAATTATTGTTTATGGACTATTTGGATCGTTAAATAGAATTATATTTTTTTTTTTGTGTGAGAATGTATATTCACACATTCACAGGTATACATACATATACACATTTGAATGTATTTAAGGGTACCACTTATTGTATACTTTTATATTTTCCCTACATTGTGTTAATAGCGTATTATTGTCAATAAACATTATTATTATTATTATTATTATTATTATACATATTTCTGAAAAAAAATTAAATTCTTTGAAGCAAATACTTTTTTTAAATATAAATAGAATTTTTGTTGCACATATTTCACATTATTCCCGATATGCAACGTACTGAAATCTTCAGCTTAAATAATTGTGAAGTGTGGAGTAAGGTGGCATTGCAGTATGGTAAAATTCATGGATCTACTATCCACTAACCACTATCATCCTATCAGACACCCTCGGAAATTCTTATATATTATTTCTACTTGCATCAATCAATCCTCGTAGTTTTCGTTGCAATCCGAATCCTTGTATTTTGATTCTAACTGTGTTAGACAAAATATGGCAAATTTTGTTTTGTAATTCAGCGCTCGGCGCGGCATATAGCAGGAGAATAGCTGTTTTAGCTTGATGTGTTTTAGTCCTTATTTAAATAAGGCTTTTGCAGATGGGGTCCTACTATTCGTAGTTATTTGCTATGTGCCTATCATCTGTCAAGTAGTAGAACCAGTTTCTACACCCTGTTATTGTATTGGATTATACCCCATACCATTGATTTGGATTATGGTGCGAGAACTACCAAGAGGTGGCGCCAATAGGGCTTGCGCATGCAAGACTTTCCTATTGTGCTAAATACTCAGCTCTTCGCATTCGTAGGTATGCTCACTTATACTGCACTGATGAGATCATAGAAAGGTTGAAACCGGTCTGCAATTAGTGACATCCTACGATGTGTGGTCTTAGTATTTCCTCGTAGTTTCCGTTGCAATCCGAATCCTTGTAGTTTGATTCTAATGTATTAGACAAAATACGGCAAATTTTGTTTTGTAATTCAGCGCTCGCCGCGGCATATAGTCAGGAGAATAGCTGTTTTAGCTTGATTTGTTTTAGTCTTTATTTAAATAAGGCTTTTGCAAATGGAGGACCTAATCATGTCCTTACTATTCGTAGTTATTTGCTATGTACATACCATCTGTCAAGTAGTTGAACCAGTTTCTGCACCCTGTTATTGTACAAGACAATATATTAACAACACAGTAAAAAGGCTGCCATGAGCCTGTAGCAACATCCAAGAGTAGTGAATAGCTTGTCTGGTTAATGCACTACTTGTGAAGGAAGAAAATGATGAAGTTTCGGCACGAAGTTCTATCCTTGGGCCGCACAAGGATAGATATGATAATTCGAGTTAAGTTATCCACAGATTTCTAGCCACGGATCATGACGTGGAGTCAAATAAAGAAAAATTAAATATCTGTGGCTGACTGATCGTCCCTATGCTTTCATGATAATCGAAGGATGGATACAGGATATTATACACGTAATTAGTGTACAGTGCGTTGCTTGTAACCCCGTCTAAAAGACCGAAAAAAATTTGTAATTGTAATTCAATTATTTTCATGTCATCGTTCGTTATGCAATAACTCATCAACCCTTCGCTGTGCGTTCATGAAAATTTAGGGGCAGGTAGACAATATCATAAACATAATGACCATATACAGTGCGTTGATTGCAACACCGCCCAAAAGACCGAAAAAAATTGATAATTGTAATTCAATTATTTTCATGTATTCGTTTTTTATGTTATAACTCATCAACCCTTTGTTGTGCGTTCATGAAAATTCAGGGGTAGGTAGACAATATCATACACATAATTACCATATACAGTGCGTTGATTGTAACCCCGTCTAAAAGACAGAAAAAAATTGATAATCGTAATTCAATTATTTTCATGTCATCGTTCTTTATGTACCTAATAACTCATCAACCCTTCGTTGTGCGTTCATGAATATTTAGGGGTAGATAGACAATATCATACATATAATGATATACAGTGCGACGATTGTAACCCCGTCTAAAACGAGGAAAAAAATTGATAACTGTGATTCAAATATTTTCATATCATCGTTCTTTATGTAATAACTCATCAACCCTTCGTTATGCGTTCATGAAAATTTGAGGGTAGGTAGACAATATCATACACATAATGTCCATATACAGTGCGTTAATTGTAACCCCGTCTAAAAGACCGAAAAAATTGATAATTGTAATTCAACTATTTTCATGTCATCCTTCTTTATGTAATAACTCATCAACCCTCCGTTGTGCGTTCATGAAACCTTAGGGGTAGATAGACAATATCATACACATAATGACCATATACAATGCGTTGATTGTAACCTCGTCTAAATCACCGAAAAAAATTGATAATTGTAATTCAATTATTTTCATATCATCGTTCTTTATGTAAATAACTCATCAACCCTTCGTTGTACGTTCATGAGAATTTGAGGGTAGGTAGACAATATCATACACTTAATGTCCATACACAGTGCGTTGATTGTAACCCAGTCCAAAAGACCGAAAAAAATTGATAATTGTAATTCAATTATTTTCATATCATTGTTCTTTACGCAATAACTCATCAACCCTTCGTTGTGCGTTCATGAAAATTTGGGGGTAGGTAGACAATATCATACACATAATGACCATATACAGTGCGTTGATTGTAACCCCGTCTAAAACACCGAAAAAAATTGATAATTGTAATTCAATTATTTTCATGTCATCGTTCTTTATGTAATAACTCATCAACCCCTCGTTGTGCGTTCATGAAAATTTGGGGGTAGGTAGAAAATATCATGCACATAATTACCATATACAGTGCGTTGATTGTAACCCCGTCTAAAAGACCGAAAAAAATTAGTAATTGTAATTGAATTATTTTCATGTCATCGTTCTATATGTAATAACTCATCAACCCTCCGTTGTGCGTTCATGAAAGTTTAGGGGTAGATAGACAATATCATACACATAATGACCATATACAGTGCGTTGATTGTAACCCCGTCTCAATCACCGAAAAAACATTATAATTGTAATTCAATTATTTTTATATCATCGTTCTTTATGTAATAACTCATCAACCCTTCGTTGTGCGTTCATGAAAATTTGAGGGTAGGTAGAAAATATCATATACATAATGTCCATATACAGTGCGTTGATTGCAACCCCGTCTAAAAGACCAAAAAAAAATTGATAATTTTAATTCAATTATTTTCATGTCATCCTTCTTTATGTAATAACTCATCAACCCCTCGTTGTGCGTACATGAAAATTTGGGGGTAGGTAGACAATATTATACACATAATTACCATATACAGTGCGTTGATTGTAACCCCGTCTAAAATACAAAAAAAAATTATTGTAATTCAATTATTTTAATTTCAGTGTTCTATATAATCCCAAAAAAGATTCTTGCCCCAAAAGACAGGGGTTCAAGTGTGCTTATATTTTTGTTTAATATCCTTCGCTGTCCGGTACTGCGTACGGTGAAGTAAGAAGATATATATTGAGCGCAAAATGTATTTCGTGCCTAATAATGAAAAACTTGGCATAACTTGTATACTTAACCTGTCCATTTGAATTTAAGTTAATTGCATTTGTTAACCAATTTTCTGTCATTTTTGTAATTTTCTATCTTTTATTTTTCTATAGTTGTTAATATGACTTCAAAGTTGGTTATTTCCTAAGTGATAAGAATATATTAAGCACTAATGTACTTACAATGAAAATGTCTACATACCAGATGATAAAGTGTGTTTGACTATCTTCATTACCATGGTCAGAACAAAAGAAAATTATTTTTCGTCTGTTGTGTATTAGCTATCTAGTGTCAGTTGATAACGTAGTTGGCAACATTGGTCAGACTCTGTCCTTATTACTGTTCAGTTCCCCCTCCAGTAGTTAGAGAGAGTTCTAGAAGAAATCTTGGAATATACTTGTAGACCGCTCGCAATAAAACTTATTAAATAAATATTATAAACTGGTGCCTAATTAATAATAACGAACCCAATAACAAGACATGGTGTCAAGTGTGGAAATTGTTAGCTAGTTAGACATTCCAAATAACCAAGAAACAGTGTGAAAATTACGAAAAGAAACCAACGTTCCAGTTCACATAAAAAAAAAAAGGAAAAAGAGAAAACAAAATGGAGTTCCAAGCATTTCAACAACCATATCCGTTACCCTTTAATACAGAAGAAACAGGTTTATGGGAAAAATGGAAACAAAAATTTAATATTTTTCTTAAAGCTACAGGAAAATATTCAGCTGAAGAGGATATAAAAATTGCTTTATTGTTAAATCTAATAGGGGACAATGGAATAGACATATATAATACTTTTTCTGCCGATCAAACAAAAACCTTAGACGACGTAATAAAGTGCTATGATGAATATTTTTTGCCCAAGAAAAATGTTACAATGGAAACATTCAAGTTTAATAATATAGAGCAAAAAGAAGACCAATGCATTGATTCCTTCATAACAGAATTAAAAAAACAGGCTGCAAACTGTGACTTTGTATGTGAAAAAACTGAGTGTAAAAAATCATATATGGAAAGAATGTTAAGAGATAGACTTATATTAGGTATAAAAGACAAACAAGTGCAACAAAGATTGATAAGAGAAAGCAACATAACATTAGAAAAAATCCAAGAATACTGCATATCAATAGAATTATCTAAACAACATATAAAACTACTTACCGCTGAGGAACAAGTTGATAGTCTCAAAATGAAATTTACATGCACGAGATGCGGATATGAACATGTTAGAGGGAAGTGCCCTGCATACAATAAAACATGTGCAATATGTCAAAGAAGCAACCATTTTGCAAAATTAAAAACCAAGAAAGAAACCGAAAATCAACAAGACAAGAATAGTAATATAGAAAATAAGCAAGAAAAAGTGCAACGAAGACAGAAATGCCAAGATGATACTGCTGGACCGAGTACGAGTACTAAAGCCTTGAATAGACCCTCTGAAGAAACTGCGAAAGTAGAAGAACTAAAAAACGATGTTGAAATAACTGGTAACGATAATGATGACTATGTTTATGTATATGAACAACAAAATTCTAATTTATGTACAAGTTGGTATGAAACAATACACATAGGTAAATATACAATTAAATTCAAGTTAGATTCAGGTGCTGAGTCTAGTCTCCTTCCGTTAAAATATATAAAAAATTTGAAAATAAAAAAATCTGAAATAGTACCAACAAAGATAGCTATTATTTCATATGGAAATTTTAAAACGCATGGTTTAGGATATATTACATTAAAATGTATGTACAAAAATGAATTTTGTCATGTAAAATTTCTAGTAATTGATATTGACTCCGAACCTTTACTTGGTCTTAAAGATTGTGTAAAACTTAAATTAATATGTCGATTAGACGCTGTGGTACAAAGTAAATTATTACCTAGAGATAAAAATGAAATATATCATAAATTTAAACAACTTTTCGAAGGATTAGGTTGTATACCAGGTTTTGTAAATATAAAATTAAAACTCGATGCTGTGCCTGTAGCACAGTCTCAAAGAAAAGTGCCTTTGGCTTTACATAATCAATTAAAAGATACTCTTAATAATTTAGAAGCTAGTAATATTATTTCAAAAGTAGATTATCCAACTGAATGGGTAAATTCACTCATGATTATAGAAAAACCCAATGGTACTCTTCGATTGTGCCTTGATCCGAAACCTTTGAACAAATATATTTGTAGAGAGCATTATATGATACCGAAATGTGATGATATTTTAAGCCGATTAGTAGGTAAAACTATATTCACTGTAATAGATATGAAAGATGGATTTTGGCAATTGCAACTTGATAGTAAAACATCTGATGTGTGTACATTTAATACGCCCTTTGGGAGATATAAATTTAATCGTGTACCTTTTGGAATATCATCAGCACCAGAAATCTTCAAACGAAAAAATTTGGAAATATTTGGTGATATTCCAAATGTAGAAATATATTTTGATGATATAATCATATCAGGTAAAACAGAGTTAGAACATGATGTAGCTTTAAATTGTGTAATCGAGAGAGCCTTAAGGTATAACATTAAATTTAACTATAAAAAATTACAGTATACATTGAATAAAGTAAATTTTTTAGGTCAAACAATTTCAAAAGATGGTGTTGAGCCCACTAATAAACACATTGAAGCTGTATTAGCAATAAAGACACCTGAAAATAAGAAAGACGTTCTCAGAATTCTAGGGTTATTCAAATTTTTTTCAAAGTTTATACCAAACTTATCACAATTAACTTTTAATATGAGAAATCTAACTCGAAAGGATGTTGAATTTAAGTGGACAGACAAACATCAAGAAGAACGCGATATGTTAAAACTTTTAATTACTAATAAACCAATTTTAAAGATTTTTGACGAAACTAAAGAAATTGTAATACAAACAGACGCATCTAGTACGGGTTTAAGCTGCTGCCTATTACAAGAAAATCAACCTATAGCGTTTGCTTCGCGTTCTTTAAATAAGTCTGAGATAAAATATGCCCAAATAGAAAAAGAATTACTTGGGATTGTATTCGCTTTTGAAAAGTTTCATTACATAGTTTATGGACGAGAAGTTATAGTTCACACCGATCATAAGCCTTTAGTACGAATACATGAAAAAAATCTAGAATCTGTCAGTGCTCGTTTGCAACGTACATTGCAGATACATTGAGTAGATCTTATATTAAAATTGACCACCCGATAGACGAAAACTTACAATATATAATTCATTCACTTTCAATTCCTATGTCAGAAAATAAAAAAAATACATTTAGAACAGAAATAAACAAAGATACCATTTTATCACAAGTAAAACAATTTTGTAGTACTCAATGGCCTAATAATGATAAAAATTTAAATCCGGAATTAAAATATTATTTTAAATTAAGAGACGATATTCATTTATCTGATGATTTACTATTTTACTTTAACAAAATTATAGTACCAAAGACTTTAAGAAAAGAGATGTTGAATTTAATACATGAACCACATTTTGGCATACAAAAATCAAAATTACGTGCTCGTCAAGTAATGTTCTGGCCAAAAATGTCGGATGATATTACTAATTTTATTAATTTATGTGAAACATGTCAGTTAAACAAACCCGCAAATTCAAAAGAGACCCTTATTTCACATGACTTACCTGAAATATCCTGGCAATATTTGCATTCAGACTTCCTAGAGTTTCAAAATAAAAATTACTTACTAGTTGTTGATGCATTCTTGCATTGGCTTGAAGTTATACCAGTTACAGATAAAACATCCAACACAGTTATAAATGTTTGTAAAGATTTATTTTCTAGATTCGGTGTTCCAGATAAATTTTATGCGGATAATAATCCTTTTAATAGTGAAAATTTTAAAAAATTTGCAGAACAGTGGAATTTTGAACTCGAATTCAGTAGTCCGCACTATCACCAATCAAATGGGATAGCTGAAAAGTACGTTGACATAACAAAAAATATGTTAAAGAAAATGAAAACTTTAAATGATTTACCTAACTTTTTATTTGAATATAGAAACACTCCATTACCTTAGTTTAGAATACTCACCGTCAGAATTATTATTTCACAGGAACCTTAAATCAAAATTACCTACAACATTAGACAATTTAAAACCTAAAATCATAAATCCTGAACTTGTAAAAAATAAATTACAACTGATTAGAAATAAAAGTAAACAAAACTATGACAAACATGCTAAAGATTTACCAAAGTTGAAACAGGGAGATACTGTATTATTTAAAAAAAACAATTGTTGGAATAAAGGAAAAGTAATAGATGAGTATAACGAACGTTCATATATTGTAAGGGACTTTGAGGGAAATAAATTTAGACGAAATCGTAGACTAATTAATAAAATCAGTATTCCTTTTAAAGCTCAATTAGATTCTGATAATTCTATCATATACGATGAGTTTTTAATCGAATCAGATATAGAAGTAGATAAAGGAAATAAAAATTATCCTTCAGCCTCTCTCGAAAGTAGTCCTAAGTCTGATCAGTTACGTTTATCAAGTGATACTTGCCCCGGCACGAGTTCAAAGCGAACTTTGAAAATACCAAACTATTTAAAAGAGTATGAATTATATTGACATAAAAAAAGCGTGTTGTGTATTAGCTATCTAGTGTCAGTTAATAACGTAGTTGGCACCATTGGTCAGACTCTGTCCTTATTACTGTTCAGTTCCCCCTCCAGTAGTTAGAGAGAGTTCTAGAAGAGATCTTGGAATATACTTGTAGACCGCTCGCAATAAAACTTATTAAATAAATATTATAAACTGGTGCCTAATTAATAATAACGAACCCAATAACAAGACATCGTCTACAAAGATATTCTTATATAGAACATACTACAGTCTCTCGGATATCTTACAAATGTAATTAATAAATGCATACTGCCGGAGAAATGTATGTTTGCTATATATTTTAAACGTTCTCAAAGCTTCTATCATAAAATTACCAAAAATTGGCGTTTCATAAGGACAATTTTGGTAAATTTGACAAAAAAATCTTAAAACATAACTTCTCAAGTGTACTGTTTCTATAAAGCAATTCAGATGAACCAATGTTCAGAGAAACCAGTGAAAATGTGAATTGTAATTTTTTAAACAATATTTTACAAAATATAAAGCAGTAAGATAAACAAAATGTAAGTGTCTTTAACTAACGCCTTTTCTCTATCTCACACATTATTAATTATTAGTAGAGGGAACAAAGCTGACACAATCCGTATATATAGCGATATTTGTCTAAGTTCGGATTAATGCATTTTATATGAGAGAGCCTCCTACATGAATTGCATTGAATAAATTTTTTGGTTGAGGCTATGTTGCCGCAATAAAAGCAGTTTTATGTTACATTGTCTGAGTTTTGAAGAATATTTTTTAGTGTAACTTTTCTGTAATTGCTTATATCCACTTTTTTGACAGAAAGTGTGCCATTTACAAATTGCTGATAGTAATAAATTATATATACTCCGCAATTGTAACCGTCCTTTTGATGATCATAGGAATACAATTCTGGTTTCCAGAATTTCGTATCTGCAGAAGAATTGTGATTTGTCAAGAAGTTCAGGAATATATCAAGGTACTTTTGAGTTTCATTTTTCGTATTTCTTAAATCCTTTCGGAAGTACGAACAGTAAAACTCAAAAGTACCTTGATATATTCCTGAACTTCTTGACAAATCACAATTCTTCTGCAGATATCAAATTCTGGAAACCAGAATTGTATTCCCATGATGGGCAAAAGGACGGTTAGAATTGCGGAATATATATAATTTATTACTATCAGCAATTTGTAAATGGCACACTTTCTGTCAAAAAAGTGGATATAAGCAATTACAGAAAAGTTACACTAAAAAATATTCTTCTTCAAAACTCGGACAATGTAACACAAAACTGTTTTTATTGCGGCAACATAGCCTCAACCAAAAAATGTATTCAATGTAATTCATGTAGGAGGCTCTCTCATATAAAATGCATTGATCCGAACTTAGACGAATATCGCTATACACACGGATTGTGTAAAATTTGTTCCCTCTACTAATAATTAATAATGTGTGAGATAGAGAAAAGGCGTTAGTTAAAGACACTTATATTTTGTTTATCTTACTGCTCTATATTTTGTAAAATATTGTTTAAAAAATTACAATTCATATTTTCACTGGTTTCTCGCAACATCTCTATTGCTTTATAGAAACACTACACTTGTGAAGTTGTTTTAAAAATTTTTTGTCAATTTTACCAAAAGTGTCCTTATGAAACGCCAATTTTTGGGAGTTTTATTATAGAAGCTTTGAAAACGTTTAAAATATATAGCAAACATACATTTCTCCAGCAGTATGCATTTACTAATTACATTTGTAAGATATCGGAGAGACTGTAGTATGTTCTATATCAGAATATCTTTATAGACGAAAAATAATTTTCTTTTGTTCTGACCATGGTAATGAAGACAGTCAAACACACTTTATCATCTGGTATGTAGACATTTTCATTGTAAGTATATTAGTGCTTAATATATTCTTATCACTTAGGAAATAGCCAACTTTGAAGTCATATTAACAACTATAGAAAAATAAAAGATAAAAAATTACAAAAATGACAGAAAATTGGTTGACAAATGCAATTAACTTAAAATGGACAGGTTAAGTATACAAGTTTATGCCAAGTTTTTCATTATTATGCACGAAATACATTTTGCGCTCAATATATATCTTCTTACTTCACCGTACGCAGTAACGGACAGCGAAGGATATTAAACTAAAATATAAGCACACTTGAACCCCCTGTCTTTTGGGGCAAGAATCCTTTTTGGGATTATATAGAACACTGAAATTAAAATAATTGAATTACAATTATTTTTTTTATATTTTAGACGGGGTTACAATCAACGCACTGTATATGGTAATTATGTGTATAATATTGTCTACCTACCCCTAAATTTTCATGAACGCACAATGCAGGGTTGATGAGTTATTGCATAAAGAACAATGACATTAAAATAATTGAATTACAATTACTAATTTTTTTCGGTCTTTTAGACGTGGTTACAATCAACGCACTGTATATGGTCATTATGTGTATAATATTGTCTACCTACCCCTAAGTTTTCATGGACGCACAACGAAGGGTTGATGAGTTATTACATAAAGAACGATGATATGAAAATAATTGAATTATAATTATCAATTTTTTTTGGTATGTTACACGGGGTTAAAATCAACGCACTGTATATGGTCATTATGTGTATGATATTGTCTACCCACTCCTAAATTTTTATGAACGCATAAGGGTTGAATGAAGGGTTGATGAGTTATTACATAAAGAACGATGACATGAAAATAATTGAATTACAATTATCAATTTTTTTCAGTCTTTTAGACGGGGTTACAATCAACGCACTTTATATAATCATTATATGTATGATATTGTCTACCTACCCCTAAATTTTCATGAACGCACAACGAAAGGTTGATAAGTTATTACATAAAGAACGATGACATGAAAATAATTGAATTACAATTACCAATTTTTTTCGGTCTTTTAGACGGGGTTACAATCAACGCACTGTATATGGTCATTATATGTATGATATTGTCTACCTACCCCTAAATGTTCATGAACGCACAACGAAGGGTTGATGAGTTATTACATAAAGAACGATGACATGAAAATAATTGAATTACAATTACCAATTTTTTTCGGTCTTTTAGACGGGGTTACAATCAACGCACTGTATATGGTCATTATTTGTATGATATTGTCTACCTACCCCTAAACTTTCATGAACGCACAACGAAGGGTTGATGAGTTATTACATAAAGAACGATGACATGAAAATAATTGAATTGCAATTATCAATTTTTTTCGGTATTTTAGACGGGGTTACAATCAACGCACTGTATATGGTCATTATGTGTATGATATTGTCTACCTACCCCTAAATTTTCATGAACGCACAACGAAGGGTTGATGAGTTATTACATAAAGAACGATGACATGAAAATAATTGAATTACAATTATCAATTTTTTTCGGTCTTCTAGATGGGGTTACAATCAACGCACTGTACACTAATTACGTGTATAATATCCTGTATCCATCCTTCGATTATCATGAAAGCATAGGGACGATCAGTTAGCCACAGATATTTAATTTTTCTTTATTTGACGCCACGTCATGATCTGTGGCTAGAAATCTGTGGATAACTTCACTCGAATGATATGATATGGAAACATAGTGAACAACTCGAAAAAATAAGAGAAGTCTTGTCTTTGCTCCAATATTCGTCAAAAAGAAACTTAGCAATAGGCACTAATCCAAAACAATAAGATATCCAAAAATTTTCTGTAATGGGAAAATATTGGTGTAAGGTAAAATACTTTGGTAGTAGAAGTAACCTTGAAGATAAGATGTAGATAAGGTAAAGAGAAGATATCAGAGCAAGATATAAAGAGATAAAGAAATGAAGTTAAGAGCTCTCATGTAAAAGTCTAAACAAATTAACACTGACCTATTCGGTGAATATCTGCATACAAACTGCAAGAGTTTTCAATAGTAAATAAGATAAATAGTACTAAGAACTTTTACATAAACCAAAGCTGGAGTCAATAACACTAGCCGACACAGTGAGTGAAAAACACATAAGCTTATGCAAAATCTAAATATAGAAAGAAGGAAAAAATAGCTAAATTATAGATCCTTACAATTAACATTAGGAAATAAAATAATAAAATAACAAGATATAATTATGGAATTCATAGATACTTCATTTGAAATCGACTTGGTTTCTCAACATTTTTGCCCGACATTAGATAATAAAGATAAAGATACGGCAATATTTTACAAGATACCAAAAAACTACAAAATACTAACTAATAATTATTATTAGTAAAAATTCCATGGAACACAAGAAAACAATAGGAGTAGGAGAAAAAATTCGACACAAAGAAATAAAAAGATGGCGATGTTAGTTGTCATATTTCTATCTGTATATGGGAAAATTAGTGAAACCGCTGTCCAAGAAAGGAAACAAATTACCATGCCTCAACAAATATATGTCAGAAAAGATAAAAAAATATAAGATACGATAAGATATTCTGACACCAAAGTTGACCTTAATAATACTTACGTTAACCTAACTTAGATAATGGCTATAACTTTTAATAAATCAACTCTATATGGGAAAAAATGAGGAAAATATACAGATAGAATATTTTCCATCCTACAACTCTTGCATCAGAAAAAAAGAAAAATATAGTTGCAAGCCTAAAAATAGAAATTAAAGATTAGTATAACGATCTGAATCCGAAGAATGTTCAGTTTAGGGTTCATAATTAGAGTAGTCTGGTTTAAGATCTTTTACATGATAATTCACTAAATTATGTCCATCGGTATCTTTAACATTATAAACTAATTTTGAAATGACTTTATTAACAAAGCAAGGCATAATTATAATATATAATTTTTCTTCCAGACTTTATCTCTAACATGAAATCGAACATCACGTTTGCGAAGGTTAAACTGGTTAGGGTTTAGAAGATAAGCATTAAGTAATTCTTTTCGTACATCGATATATAATTCAGGTAAATCCTGTAAGTCATTAGTTAATTGATTTTTATCACTAATGGTAACAATATTTTCAGTATTTTCTAAAATTTCACATAATAATCTCCCGATAATGGAATATTCGGTGCGGAAGTTAAAAATGCATGGAAATAGCTACTTACATAATGTTTCTCTAACCTGAAACCTAATTGCTGTTAAAATAACTTTATTACAACGCTCTGTATGGCTAATTCTAGCTTGATACTTGGCAGTTAACCACATAGTTACTTTATAGCCGAGCCGGTGGCTCAGGGCTTAGTGTCTCGATCGCTCAACCCAGAGGTCGTGGGTTCGAATCCCCATTCCACCAAATAATTTTTAATTAAATTGTTTAGTCGTAGATCAAGGCTTATTCGCAAGGACGGCTTGGCAACTATCCTGGCGATGGCCTAGGATATGAAAAATGTCAACTTGATCTTAATGTGAGAGATTAAAATCACATTTGATGTTTCACTGTCCCCTAACTAATGAGGTTTTCCAGGTTTCCATCATTCCAGCATTGAATGGTGGTTAGGGCCTACCAACGTAAGTCGTTCCTGAGGCGCAGATGCGGGCCGCGAAATAATACTATGCCGCCCCTCTCCCACACAAGTCTCAAACTTTCGGGCTAATATTTGTGATTAGAGTGAGGGGTAGAGATATTATTATTATTATATTATAACTATCCATGAATGTTTTCATTTCCTTGCTAACAAGATAACTCGCGTTGTCTGATAAAAAATCTGAGGACAACCATAAATAAGAAAAACTTGATTTTCTAAAAATTTAATAATATTTTTGACATGAGATGTACTAATACAAATTTGGTAAACCAATCCACTACAACTAAAAGATAAAATATAAATTCTTTTAGGTTCCCATTAAACCAGCTGCAGATAAATTTGTAAATTTGTTATCCGCACAAACTGAACATTTCTTAACAATCATAGTTATAGTTATATACACTTTTACCCAAACCAGACCAGTAATATAATTCCAAGATTCGAGATAATGTTTTAGACATTCCGAAATAACCTACTGTTTCATTATCGTGATACAACTTAAAAATTTCAAAGCGATTAGCGGTAGGTATTATTATTTTTCAATCTGATAAATTACTAACAATATGACTATGAAAAAAAATCTATTTATACAGGATGTTATTTTCCACACGAAACGAAGAATAATTTTCCGGGTTATTTTGAACTCGCTTTATGATACCAAGGTTCCATTTATCCCTTTGAATGTGGATACATCTAGAACAGCTGTTTCTGAAATTGAACGAGATACGGCATCTGCGACAACATTTGAAGTACCTTTTCGATGAACAATATTGAAATTATATTGCGATAACCTTACTGCCCATCTTGGCAAACGTCCCCAAGGATTGGAAAAATTATGAAGCCAAAGGAGGGATAAGTGATCGGTTTCTACAATAAAATAGACTCTATCTGTACCTATATCTATATCTTCAATATATTTTCTGTAGGCCTCAATTCCGAGAATTGCCCTATATACTCTTTTTCCGTGGTTGTATAGGACCGCTGACATTTATTCAATGTTTTAATAAAATATGCTACAGGATGCTCAATACCATACTCCTTTTGATATAAAACAGCACCTACAAACGTATCAGATGTATCACACTGTATATGAAATTGTTTGGAAAAATCTGGACTAGCTAAAACAGGAGCTATAGATATCCTCAAAATTTGCTCAAAAGCTCTGCCAGATTCTGAAGTTCAAGAAACTGACTGACCCTTCATACGACCAAGAAGAATGTTCGTAATAGGAGAACATAGAGAAGAAAAATCTTTAATAAATCTGTGGTACTAACCAACTAAACCAATTAACCTTTTGATCTCTGTAGTATTCTTAGGAACAGGATAATTCTTAAACCTTCAGAATCAACAACAAATTCGAGATATGCAAGAGAAGGTTTACAAAATTCGCATTTATCAAAATTAATGGTGAGATTAGCAGACTTTAATCGATCATATACTCTTTTTGAAACCTCTATATGAGTGGTAAAATCAAGGGTGGCAATAATTATATCATACAGATATGCAAAAACAAAAGGCCCTAAGGAAGAACCTATAAGTTGATCCATCAACCTAACCATAGTTTTGGGACTGTTAGACAACCCAAATGACAATACAATATTCAGATAACCCTCGGCCAAACGCAGTTTTGGATCTAGATGAAGGATCTACAGGCATTTGATTGAATGCGCATTTAAGGTCTATTGATGTGATATAAAGAGCATCTCTCAATCTACTCAAAATAGTGTCAATCAATGGCACGGGATAAGTATCTGGAACAGTGAATTAGTTTAGTTTACGACCATCAAAATACACTCTAAATTTACCAGGCTGCACCAACTGGACTAAGAAGATTGAATAATTTTAAGGAGGGGCATCTCATCTATCTTCTTGTTGAGATGTTTAGCCATAGTAGGGGACAAAGGATATTGTCGTTGTCGTATGTCGTATAAGTAGTGTATCTCCCGTATCAATAGTATGAGTCATAAGATGAGTACGACCTATTATATCGGTAGGAGCAATTGATTTAAAAAGATTAATAACTTTCTGCAGTTGATCCTTTTGATTGGCCAAAAGATCAAATGCAGACTGAATAGTGTTGACTGTACAAAGAGTAGAAGTCTGGGATACATAGGTAAGTCTACTAAAGTCGATATTAATTTTAAAAGCTTGAAGAAAATCAATCCCTAGAATGTCTTAAGGAAGGAATAATTAAAATTTTTAAAGATTTGGAAATACCATTAAGATTTATAGGAAGAAAAAGAGAACCAAAAACTTCCTGAGGTTGACCATCCGTTGTGGTGACCTGTATATTACCATCATACTGTACAGGAATATCCAATAATCTTAAAATTGACATGTCTAAAGATCCTAATTTAGAAAAATTGCTACCACTATCTACTAAGGCTAATATACTATTATTATCTGAATATAAATATAAGCACGTGTATCACTAGGTTTCCTAACAAAAATGGGATTAGTACATTAGGATCAAAACAAGAATTGGAATTAGAACTAAAAAAAATTTTTACTACATCTAACCATTTGTTCCACTCAGAAACACAAGATTTTATTTTCATGAATTTTCTCCTTTCCCTTTTCCTTTGTTTTTATTCAGGTTTAATACTTCATAAGAAACTGTTACTGCTGGACTTGACACGTTGGTGACCATGTCCAAGTTTTAGTCACCACTGGAAAAGTGGCAATCTTAGCACGATTAAAGGGACGAACAAAAGTAGATTTTGAAGAAGACGATTCACTAACCGCATAACCTAAGTCTGGTTCTAATAAACCGGAAGTACTACGAGCTAATGTTATTGATTCGAAGCTAATGTCGTTGAATTTATTTAATTAGAGCCAATAAAAAAAATTAAAGGTTTATTGCACAAAATTGGAACCCAACGAGGGGCCGAAATTCACTAAAGAATACAAATTTCCACGTAACTATAATATATTATAAATATATAACTATATAAGATAACTACTGATTGAATCTGTCTCAACAGATATACAAATGCAATAATATAAATCAATGAATATTAACAATCAAGCTCAAAAATTAAGAAAACAGTATATTACCTCTGTCATTCACACACTACAATAGCCAAGGTTTTAACGTTTCGGTTGGATATACCGATTTTCTCCCACCTCAGTACCATAAAACTAACATACTGATATTTAATAAGTCAGAAGACCAGCATTACCTATGGGTGATTTATACATTGCATAGTAATGACTAATGTTCATATTGAAATTTACAAAATTTTCGTTACAACGTTAAATAAAGTTAGGTATTGTAAAAATATAAATTTATGATAAAATTATGAATTATTTTAGTTATTTCATGGATTGGACAAAACTGATGGTGTGACGCTCTTAATTCGGTTTCGGATTTATGCTCGGGTTTTTGCCATCGGACGCCACCACTCACGGGTTTTATGTGGTGAATAGTCCACGAGGACTCTACTCTGATAAGTAGAGGGTGGGTAGCTTCAGTGAAGAAAGTGCATAAATACACATGCCAGAGGGTCAATGTTTCTTAACCTAAGTAATAAAGGTCACACATTTCCAACTCCTAAAATATTTATTTTAAATCAATCGGTCGGTAAATAAAGCAGTTAACACCAAAAATATTAATAGCAATCAATATATTTATTCATAGAAGCAGCAACAATGAACAAACGGAAATATATTAGCAACAAATGGTATCAAGTAGCAGTAAATAGACAAGCAATAAATAGTATACAAGTACATCGGTAGCAATTGTTATTAACCAGGTAATAATAAAACGGTCAGTAAATAGGCAAGCAATTCAATAAAATAATCGGTGAGTAAAATAAGCTAGACGGTGAATAAACAACAAGCAATAACCACTAAAAGAAGCTCAAGCAAAATGTTCTATTAATTAATTATTAACAGGAAAATCTCGGTAAATATGTTCACCGTACCAGCTTCCAGCCGTATTCCACTAATGTACGCTAGTAAGCAACTTTCCCAATGTCAATCGCTCATAGGAGGAACCATTGCCAAGGTACATTTAGTAAAACACTTCAAGAAACAAAATACAGATCTACCAGGATTTTATGCACTCCGATTTCGGAAACGTTAGACTAGTGTACGCTACCAAGCAACTTTCCCAATGTCAATCGCTCATAGGAGGAACCATTGCCAAGGTACACCTAGTGAAACGCAAATCGGAAACAGACTACAAGCCTGACAGGTTATAATCCGGACTGACACTACGGAGTTGGTTAGCGTCTTCAAGCCTTTTGCACCAAGTCTAAACGAGAAATAAGATGCAGCTTTCCGCAAAGCACAAGTCCCCAAGGCAATCGCTCTTTTAAGGGAAATGTACTAGCATTCAGCCACAGGTTATTTTCATCCAAATAAGTAACAAATACACACAACGCTACTTCGCCCAAGTCATCGCTCTTAAAGGCGACCGCAGCTATGTGTACCTGGAGCTTGCTTCCAACGGCCGGCTGGTCAGAACGATGTCGATAGGATTATTCGCGCAGGAACTGGGCTAGGTTGGAACAGTCTATCAAATGGTTACTTACTCCTCCTGATGGTTGCTGGTGCTGGTGCTGGTGCTGGCGGAAACAATAGATACAAAATCTCAAAGATACTTTCTAGGCAGTTACAATGCCTTAAATAAGGAATCGGAGACACCACGTGACTGTAAATCATGTGGGAGAATCATCGCGCATTGGGTGCGCGGATATTTTAATTTTTTATTCAAATTCGATCAGCTTGGTGGTACACGGTACTAATATTGTCAATATATTATTACTGGCCTAGTCACAGCATTAAATAATATAAACAAATTACAAAATAACATCTTGACAAGCTCATGGACTTCTACATTTGTTTTAAATAGCTTTACCAAAAAGAACGGTTTTAAAACTCAAAGAAATAACTAAATGTCATATTATAACAAATCCTAAATATGTTAAATCTACTTTACAATATCAATAATAAATAAATAATTCCAACATATTTTTAAATCATTTCGGAAAATACAAATTACTCTAAGCTCTACAAAATAATGTAAAGACCTAAAATAAACTAAAATATTATATATAAGTCCTTACTTATATAAGGAAAGCAAAGTTGGATATAAACTCGGTAAAATAAACAATCTTATAATATTAACAAAAATGTAATTCACGGAATACTTTTAAGTTTTTACTTTATACTGCGGTGTTATTATTTTACCAATTAACTACTATATTAATTGAATGTTGTAAGCAACGACAATAATATAAAAAACTTGACCCGGCCGAGAGATCGAACTCCAATCTTTTGGCTGAAAAGTCGACACCCTTTCTACAGCGCTACGGAGCTCACCATCTATAATAGGTAGCGGCGGATACTAACACATATTAAACTATACTAAAAATAATAAATAAAAAAGTAATTTCGTTACAGTGGTTATTTTACTACGTTTATTTAGTTTTCAAAGTGAATTGTGAAAATAATGGAATCTAATTGTAGTTATCATTTTGCATCAAGTAAATCGGAAAAACTGTAATATGCCAATTAAATAATCAGTTAACAGAGCGGAATAAAATTTCCTGTTTAAATTATAACGGGAGGCTACAATATTGTAAGATTTATTTTTAAAATAATTCTAGTGTTTGCAATTTGAATATCGAACGACAGCTATTGAGATAGCTGAGATGGTAGCTAAATAGTATGAAAATCCCTCATTCGGGACGTTGGTCTGTCGTTGTGCCTAGTTAATGTCCAAGATGTGCCTTAAAGATGTGTGTCCCTCAAACAAAAAACAAGAACAATTCAGATTATATCAGAATAGCTTTGTCGTTGCAATTTTGCATAAGAACTTTATGCAGCGTGTTTCGCCGATTTTATCTTTAAAAAGTTTTAACTTACAATTTAAAAAGAGCAACAGTATTGTTTGTGTACATGATTGAAAGCAATAAGCACTAGTTACATACTATTATGTAATGACAATTAACTAGTATTTTCCACATTTTATTGCATATTTTTTTAGAATAGATTACATAAAATCAATATCGATAATTAAAATGCCTATATTTTTACAATAAGTCATAAATATGATGTCAATTGTTATTCATACAAGTATTAATTCTTCTTTTCATAATATTAACCACATTCTGTATCACTTTGTGCAATACTCTGCGACGGCCGGCATTTCGACTGATGCGGGACTCGGGATAATAAATAATTAAAAATAGTAATTATCAATTAAGAATATTAAGTATAATCGGTAGGTATCTGCTTTTCGAGGGAGAGTTAGAAGGATCATGATACAATGTATGAATTAATGTAATTATATCGGCACCTATTTTACAGAAAAAAAATAGCCTAGGTTCCATGGATATGTAAAAATAAAATTTGAAGGTTACCATTGACTATTTATCATCTTACACATGAGCATTGAGATTAATCTTAAACAGCGTTATGGTTCTTTGTACTAAAAAGCACTATCACTTCCAGTCACCTTGTGTGTCGGTGAGATGTAATTTGGAACAATTGGTAGATGTAATCTGTTTGTAAATACATGTTGATACGTTTGGTGGAGCCGCTTGGCGGATGCGTTTTGGAAGATTTAATTCAACATTGGGTGTTAGGAGAACATAATTAAACTGACTTTGATAATTTCTAGGTAATATTGACCAAATATCCAATAATTCTGTTGGTTGTATATATTCTAAGGGAACATAGCACAGTTCACCTTTAGTAAAATCACTAAAAGACTTTATTTTATTTCCTTGAAGTGATGCCATATTTTAACTTTTACAACACAAACAACTAACAAAACCAAAACGATCCAAAAATAGGAAGAACTCGAATTCGCTTTAATCTAGCGTAACTTGTTCGTGGAAGAAACCTATTTCAGCGCGACTCTCAGGTCGAGCGCTTCGCTTGAATACAACAATCTTTGAATAGATGAAATGAATAGTGTCTACTTGTTTGATTATTACACACATTTTTCATTGCACGCCGCTGGATACTGGTCCACTGTAATGGATTGACCTTGGGACTGACAGTGCAAACTAGCTAGCACGAAAGAAACCGGCGCGCCCGGCGCATAAAAGATTTGCAGCGTTTTTACTTTAAAATAAACTTAAAGATAGATAGATGTGACCAAAGTGACGTGTCTTTAAAATGAATAAAATTTTGTTACACTAATTTTGGAGAATTGCGCTACTTCATTACTAGGTATTAGAAACATGAAATTTATAAAAAATTTGCACATACCTTGTTACAAAAGCTGTTCGAAATAATATTCCTGGACTTGTACACAACTTTGGACACGCCTTATCCAATTTTGCCGCACTAAACCGACTGTTCCTCCTGGTTGCTGATCTTGTAAACGCAAATTATTAAGTAAATTGGGGATTTTCAGCATTTTACTGCAACAACCACTCACAAAACCTAACTGTCGATGTGTCGGTGTGTCGATTGGGAAATCGTTCCGCATACAAGCGCGAAGCTGCCAATGAATTTTGTCCAACTTCGCCATAAATAAGAATCATGTCCATTAACTCAGCATTACTGTACACATGAGCCATTTTGAAAATTTTACAGTTTAACACTCGATAAACAAAACACCCGCACTCCGCACAGAGACAGCGAAACAGAAAGACTGATGACTGCAGAGACAATAAGAGATATTATCCCCACTTCAACTGTATTAGCCAGACGTTCACCAGGTACAAAAACTGTTGTTTATTGTTTTTTGGAGGAATGTGATATATCAGGTCGTTGAAGTACAGTTGCCCCGCTACGTAGTCCTTTATAATGGTATAACTTTAAACATTGTTTACGGGAAATCCTAAGCCTTTTATTATAAATTTTATATCGTGATATCGATTTCTTATTTAAGGATGCACATATCCTCAAAGTTTTAGAGATGAGTTCTGAATAACCCTGTATATGTAACAGCCACGGCTTCTGAAATAAGTAGTTACAATAATAAGAGTAATACTACACATTTTTATTAAAAAAATCAATATTTAAATTAGGCAAGTTGCTTCCTTTATTTTAATCAGTCTTTCACAATGTCTAATGTCTCAACCTGTAAGTTGTTTTTGTTGTAAAAGTCCAAATGTGGCCTCACTTCAAGGAAATATAATAAAGTCTTTTAGTGATTTTACTAAAGATGAACTGTACTATGTTCCCTTAGAATATGTACAACCAACAGAATTATTGGATATTTGGTCAATATTACCTAGAAATTATCAAAGTGAGTTTAATTATATGTTCTCCTAACACCCAATGCTGAATTAAAACTTCCAAAACGTATCCACCCATCAAGTGGATCCATCAAACGTATCAACATGTATTTACAAACAGATTACCTCTACCAATTGTTCCAAATTACATCTCACCGACACACAAGGTGACTGGAAGTGATAGTGCTCTTTAGTACAAAGAACCATAACGCTGTTTAAGATTAATCTCAACGCTCATGTCTAAGATGATAAATAGTCAATGGTAACCTTCAAATTTTATTTTTACATATCCATGGAACCTAGGTATTTTTTTTTCTGTAAAATAGGTGCCGATATAATTACATTAATTCATACATTGTATCATGATCCTTCTAACTCTCCCTCGAAAAACAGATACCTACCGATTATACTTAATATTCTTAATTGATAATTACTATTTTTAATTATTTATTAATACATAACAACAGCTAGCCGCAATCTTGATTTTTGAGCGAGCAACACCCAGCTCCAACATCCACACACCTGAACATCATCTCCGTAGCTAAAGTTTCTGGATATATGTATTACCAACAACTTGAAGTGTCTCAAGATGATACCATTATTAAAATGTACAGTTTGATATCCATAACCACCTATAATGACTTATCCCACAACATACATAATCTCGAAACCTGTACATAGCCTCGATAAGAGTTACAAGGATAACGAGGGTAGCAAGGATAACGTGTAAGGATAACGAGGATAACGTGTAAGGATAACGAGGATAACGTGTAAGCATAACGAGGATAAATGGGGTATATGGTAGGGATAAATTAAGGATATTCATTACCATCATGTCATTTGATATTGTATATGAGAAGAGTAAACATGTTTACGTGTAATATTTGTAACGAAGTATTCTCGTGGTCGAGCGGATTAAGTAGGCATATATAAAGACTTCTCTTTCCAGTGTGATTTATGTACTAGAACATTTAAAAGAAAAGATAATTTAAAACTCCACATGAAAAGAGTACATGGCAATAGTGATAATAATATCATCATCAATAACCATGAGATAACCTCACCCACCAGTATGATTAAAGAACAAGATCAGTGGGGAAAACCCTGTACCTAACCCAATGCTACATAGAGAAAAATTTCTTACAGGAAGTAGAATGCAAGCAGACAGAGAAATGTAAAATACATCAAGTTTATTAAACTACACAGATCGTTATCAAACTAACTATTTAGAGAAATTGAGGAATAAAGAAGTTTTAGATTGGAGCCTTGAGACTTACCCTAATGATATAGTAGAAACAATAAGAATTTACATACGCCTGGGACAAGACTATAAAATATTTGTAAATACGCTGCGTGAAATGGGTTTTATCGAATAAATTTTGAAAGTATATATGACTTTTATTACCCCCCTTCTATATCATATTGTACTTAAGCTATTTCGTTATGTAGATATCCTCCAATCAAATCCATGATTTTAAATATCCCTCATTCACATATTACTCTGTTACCAACATCCTATCTCCACTACCAACCTGTATAGTTAAAATGTATAGTATTCAAATTACCCTCTATTACAAGGTTGATTATGATCAACCACCTACAGATAGCGCCTCCAACCACATTACAGACCCCTTTCACCAATGTCGGTAATACATTATACTTCCTACCGGCAGATGGCACCTTAATGAAGTGTCTACAATAATTGCATTAAAATTAAAGTTATCCTAGGTATCAAATTACAAGTTATTTGTTCATATTAACTGACAGATTTATTATTGTTTTACACAGGTGTTTCTGTTCCATAACAGCTCGTGGTTCTAAGTGTCTGGCTCATGCCGCATCTACCGAAAGACCCCTATAAACACTGCTGTTTTTTTTTCCTTAAGAATCTATGTTAATTTAAGTAACTCCTTTGAACCAAATTCTCATTTAATTACACGTTAATATAGACTAAGACTCACATTATAATATATTTAAAATCTATAGTAACCGCAAGTTTCTTATTCAGAACCCAAGATACTATTATTACCAATATACTTCCTATTTATGGAGATACAAATATAATTAACACCAAGTTTTTCTGTTTAAATATCGGAATTTACTGCGCATGATTTTTCCTTTTATTACATCATACATTTTTTCTATAAATAAAACGATCTACTGCGCATGATTTTTCTTTAATCTTAAGGTTACTTTCTTGTCTGGTTCACCCTGTATAGCTTTTAATTTGATACACCCTGTATATTGCTTATTTATCTTTTGTTATACTCATTTCAAACATATAAGGATTTAACTGGATACTTACAAGATAATTACATGTGAAATAAAATCTGTTTCTGTTTACCACCCTGTATCATGAGAACACAGTACTTCCAATCGGTATATGACATTGCGTCCTTGGAAATATTTTCAGGTTAATGTTGAAACGCCCTGTATAATATACTAAGCTTACCGTATTTTTTTTGTTACATAAAATTATATTGTATGTTGGAAAACGTAATATTTTAACGTTAATAGTAATAATTGAATGCTGTCTTTAAAACAAATATTACCATTGCGATATCAAATAACCTCGAAAGTCGAGAGTCTTATCTACTTGTTTCAACTTGTTATTTCCGAGTCTTATATGGTCAGCGTTCCGCCGCCAAAGAAATTTGTTTACATTTAAAGTCGATGATTTATGCGTTCCTCAAACAACATTTAATAAATATGTAATATTATTCATTCTTTGGGCGCATTAAAATGATGTGTGATACCTGTTGGTATATTATTCATTTTATATTATTCCTTAACTCGAGTGCTACTGTTAGCTACTTAACATGTCTAGGTAATCGGGAAATAAATGTTAATATTTAAATTATAATAAACCAAGAGAAGCTGTCCAGGACTCTGACGTCTCCGTTTCCCATATTATTATAAATCTGTTATTGTTACTTAGTAATGTAAGTTGGGTATATTTTTTAAGAAGATTAATGAAATCTAGATATCTGCTTCCCATAGTATTGAAGTGTTTTACGGTTTCTTCCAATCGTTTATAGATTCCTTAAACGTTGATCTATTTTGAATAACTTGTAATAATAGAGAGGTAATTATGAGATATCCTGTATATTGCACATACATCAAACTTGGTTAAAAAGTCTCTAAAAATTGGAAGGGTCATATTTTTTAGAAAACTATAATTTACATCTACCAACAGACGCTCAAACTAATAAATCTAATTCAATTTACTGCATACTTTAATTATGGTACATACTGTATATATTAAATCTAATTCAATTTACTACGTACTTCAATTATCCTGTATATATTAAATCTAAAAATAAATATCCAATACCAACAGCTAAAATGTATGTTCAGCGTTTTTTATTCCACTGTGCTGTGACGACGTGGCAAATATTTTATCTCAATCTGTTTATTTTACTAAATAGAAAAATCTCGATATTAAAATGGTTCTACCTCCTGAATATATTAATAAATTCAATATTATAGAAGGAGACTAAATTTACACTCTAGTTTTATTTACTACTATTATTATTATTATTATCTATGGTTGAAATAGCTCAGATGGGAGAGCGGTATACTGAAAATCTATAGATCCCAGGTTCGATTTCTGGTTTCAACATATGTTTTTAATTTTTAAATTCATACCCCGCCTATGAGCCTACTACTACTTGTTAATAAATATCCCTCTTTTATGCCACACCACTGTATAAAATTTCAACATCAACAACAACAAATTATGGCGGGAATATGTAATCCATATGTGCAATGAACCTCTTCGTGTACGGATGTGCATTAGTGTCACTTATAGCGAAAATTTTAGGAACTGGTGAGTTATTGAAATTATGTTTACTTGGGGTCCCGACCAAATTAAATTTTGTACTCATTAAAGCTATGTTAAATTAGACCGTTATTATTATTATACAAAATTCAGCGACAAGACCCCTAGAAATAAATGGAATATAATAATAAGAATCGCCTTAAAATGAATTTCTTGGTAAATATTTTTCTCCCGATGACTTATTAAGTGCTGTCGTTTACATATCAATAAGGTCATAGGTTATCTATGCATGCTGCACAAACAATTCATTAACTTCTGCTTTCCTAATACCAAATATTGAATTAAATCTTCCAAATGGGCCTTATTAAGCCAGGCGTTGGACTAATTGTGATACCTTTCCCTACCCCAAGATGCGCAAGAACACAAATAAGAATCTTTTGGCTACTTAAAAACACTAGTTGTACAGCAATTGAAATTGGAGTTCATTATTACCTATTATTAAATCAGATCTATTAAAACCTACTGCGCATGATTTTTTCTATCCGAATTCATCACTATTAACGACACACATATGTCACTTTTCTATACCCTGCTAAGCTAGGCCAGGTTCGTCGGATCTAAGATAGAATCGTCGATGATAGAAGGCCATAAGGACCACTTTAACATGTAAAACACGTCTCATACAAGCGGGCCCCAATTGAAATTAAGCTCGTGATTACCTAAATTAGATCCATTAAAAGGAATCTATTGCGCATGATTTTTGTATCGGAAACCACCCCCCAGTTACGTCACTGATTTTTCTAGAAACTAGTTCGGTTTTTGCTGTACACCCTGTATAACACATTTTACAAATTAGTTTTTGATTCACCCTGTATACTATATATTTGAATTCCCCGCTATTTTTTTAAATTTTGTGAGGTTATGTTGGCTGCAGTGACGTTCAATGGTCACATTCTGTTCTGTAGTTCAAAGGTCTCATTCTGTGGTTCAGTGGTCTCATTCTGTTCTGTAGTTCAGTGGTCCGCCATTTTACTTTTTGACAGCTGGGGCCCCATTGACCAGTGTTCTATGGATACTATTTTTGACAGCTTGGGGGCCCCAGCGAAACCCTAAGGGGGCCCTGCGGAGCCCTAAGGGGCTTCATTCTGGAGGGGCGGAGCCCGGGCTCCAGTGCCTTCATGCCTACTGTCTCGTTACAGGTGTGAGCTGTTGCGCCATCTTGCTGAAAGTATCCATATTTGATTCAACCTCATGAAGTTCTTCAAAAAATGGTAACAATATTTGTCGTCGATATAACTGTCCAGATACATTTTGTTGGAAAAAATATGGTCCTACTGTTCTTCCACGTGACATAGTTACCCAAACCCCAAATTTAAGCAGAAGTATTTCATGCAAAATATGTGGATTTTCTGTATTCCACGAGGGATAATTTTTCGTTACAGCGAAACAGAAGCGATTAGAGAATTGCCCAGGCTTTTTAAAATCTAATGAAAGTTGTTACTGCACAATACTAACTTTATAAGGAAGAAAATGCAACTTCATTATTGCTCTATGGCATGATCCATACGATAATCCTATAAATAATTTAGGAATAATAATAAAAGTTTTAGATTAAATATTTGTTATTACCTGTTTGGGCAGATAACTGTCGTAATGATTTGGTTGGACTTGTTCGTAAACGATTTTCGACATTTTCCAAGTTTTCCTCCGTGAGAACAGACCTATTGCCTGGAGATTTTCCTTTACAAACGATTCCAGTGTTAGGACCAATCTCCTAATGTGTCTTGAAAAAATTTCATATTGGAATTCATCATTTAGAAATTCTTCTTGAAATTGTAAATGGCACGAATTTATCGAATAACTAAAGTTTCATTTTTAAATTAAAAAATACTATTCAGAATAATACACTTTGTTAGAGAAAGAATAGAGAATAAAAAATAAGTTTTCAGTAAAAAATTCAGTATAAACGATATGTAATATAATATTTTCTACTTGTAAATATACGGATACTTCATATTTTTATATTTACATACATAGAACATGAATGCAGTGTTAAAGAGAATGAGAAGATGAATACAGAAAATACATTACTACTGGGTTATTTCAGAATTTGCTAGTATAAAGCAGCAAGGGTCGAGGCTTTAGAATGTGAGTAGTAGCCTCCAACATTTTCTTTTTAAGTAACGAGGTTACCTATGTTCTTTACCTATATCGGTTATAGAAAATAAGCGAAACCGAAGCTACATTAGATAATTATATTTACATAATTTCAATAATATGTCTGTATGTACTTTATTTTATATATTTTTTATTTAATGCCAAAATAAATGTGTAAACAATTAAATATAAATTAAGAAACGTATCATTGCCCATACCACAATGTTATTTGCAGTTAGCTCTTCCGCTAACAAATCTAACACGCATTACACTTACAAAAAAATGTGCCCTACAAATGCTGTAATAACTTAGCTAGGGTTCATACGCTTAGTGAGCATGGAAACGTTCCGAATTTTCTCCCAAAGGTATTACAGTTACAGCCATGGGGGATCAGTAATATTGTATTATACTGCTTCAGAGAAACAATCCATAGCCTGCTTGCTTGATGCGAAGAACTGGTTAGGGAATGAGTAATATAGTCTACTCAGTTTTTCGCACAACGAATATACATTTTTCTACAATAAGTTAAAAGTGGGACACATGTTAATTCGAATATAAGAGCAGAAGACTATATACCATATAGCCTATAGCATATAGCATATAGATGTAATTAATTACTATAATTGTGTTTGACCTCTACTTTAACATGTCTACGTTATTATTGTAGTCTGAAGAGTACAATGTACAGTAGGTACAGTCTTCATAATTTTTATCCATATAATTAGGTTTAAGTATTATCACAGGTACATTTGTATATGGGTTGAAAAATCTAACTGTAATGATAAGGGAGTGTATTTCCAAAAGAGAGTTTGCCATAAAAGCCAAACTTGAACAAACACCTCATAATAATTATTAGAGATAAACCCATCAAATCCTTATTGACATGTGGTACAATATACAAGGTATATACAAGTGCATTTACTTCAAGTAAAAATGAAAGTAGTTTGTCTTTATATATTATATATATATATATAGAGGTATTTGTATATATATATTGTATATATATACAAAATACATAATATATAGTAATAATATACAGCGTTAGTCAGAAGTAACGCACGGGTCAAATAACTCGGAAACTACTCAAGATACGGAAACAGAATTTAATATACGTGGTGTACAAATAACGCCCGATACAATAAAAGTTTTGGCATGTTGCCAAGTTTACCGGTTTTTCCCAAAAAATTCTTATTTATTGTTTTTAATGGAACACCCTGTATATTTTTACGTATTTGGATAGGGCGTTCTTTTACAAACACATTGATGTAGGTTTGTAAATAATTTTTAATACATTCGTTTGTTTTATTGTTGGTATCCAACTTTTATAATTTATGTTTGTTTATCAAAACTGACAATTTGAATTTGAGCAATTTAGTGTTATTTCAAAAATAGCAAAATTAAATGAAACCGAAATAATTGAAATATTAATGATAGTTGGATATTGAGATCGACAACGTTCGCAAAAAGAAGTTTGTGATTTATTTAATACAGTACTTCCAGAGAGAAACCCCATTGTTCGTTCTACTGTTTCAAGGTTGGTAAGGAAATTTAGAGATACGGGCAACCTGACAACTCATAGATAAATAAGTACTGCAAGCAAAAAGAATATGTAACTGAAAATTTGTACCTCGTTGATGACAATTTATTCAGCGTATTTCAGCGTATACATACTTCAGTTTACGAAATATGCTACAACTGTATTTGAACTCATTACACCTATCCAGCGACTAAGACAGTTGCATAGGCTTGACAGACTTTCCAGCAAATTTGGTTCGATAACCTTAAATGAAAAATCGTACCTAAGTACCTACTAATTGACTTATTGCCTCAAAACTCTAATGAAATTATAAGTTTGCTAAACGACAGTCTAAAAGACCTAAATTCAAAATGAGTTAATGAGTGTAATGCAGTTCAAATAACAATATATATATAAAAAGTATTAATCAATAAACCTTTGATTATAAATAACTTAAAAAAACGCCAACACATGGCCTCGTGATTCGTTAAAAAATCCACCGAATAAAAACTGGAATATAAATATATAACTAAATAAGATACCACTGATTAAATCTGTCTCAACAAGTATAGTCTTTATAATCTCAATTGAAACTGCATAAAAAATTCCGACAAACAACACACGTTCGTAAACAAAGAGGCCGCCATCGAAGTGCAGGTGTTTCTTTTGTCGGAATTTTTTTTTACAGTTTCAATTGACATTATATAGACTATACATAAATGCAATAATATATTAATTATTGAATGAATAAGGCTTAAAAATTAAGATAAAATAACAGTACCTGTCGTTCAAGTCACAAACAAGAAAAAGCCTGGATTTTAACGTGTTGGTTCGATATATCGATATTTCTCCCACTCCAATACTATAAAGATAACATCTTAAATTAATTAGAGGACCAGCATTAGTTATGGGTGATTTATATATTGCCTAATAGTTGCTACTGATTGAACATACATTTACAAAATTTTGTTACACCCATCATCATTAAAATTTCAATTCATTGGTTTCCTGTTAATTCTGTCATATTTTTCAAAAATATTTGGAGTAATTCAAAACCTGAAACAAACACCGAGCAGAAGTATCAAGAAATGTGACCAAATTACACCGATTCTAGATTCAAATTAATTTTCTTATTCTAAATAAATATACCTTGCTGTTCTAAAAAAATGTCTTTTTATTAAATAAGGCAATTAAAATCATGTGGTGCTATTTAAACAAAATGAGGTGGTTGCCATGGCAACAAAAGTGTTAACGTAAATTTTTTTTAAATAAATTATTTTTAGAAGTTGTGGAGAATATTCCACAGTTTCTACTCACCCTGTATGTATATATAAAGATAAACTACATCCATTTGAATTCATTTCTACTTGAAGGACCTGCACTTGTATATATCTTGTATATTTTACACATGTACGAGGTGTTTGTTCAAGTTTGGCTTTTATGGCAAACTCTTTTGGAAATACACTCCCATATCATTACAGATAGATTCTACAACACATATACAAATGTACCTGTGAGAGAGCGCTTTATCAAATTTATCATCGCGCTTTATCATCCTGTGCGTGCACCAAATTTGACAATATGAGATTTCTTTGAGGATATGTCAAATATAAGGTTGCAGTTACTACGGAGGTAGAAGACAAGGGAGCATGTCCGTCAAATATTCGCTTATATCCAATTATAATTGTAATATTAGTATTAGTATTATATAGTATATTATATATATATAGTTAGTGCGCGAGAAAGAGAGAGAAAACATATTTTTTATAGTTATTTGTCGCTTGATCTTGTATTACAAGTATAAATGCCTCTGTTTCTGAATATAATTGGCTTGTTTGTAAGAAATTATATGAAAGTTATTTGTTTATATGTTGCTGGTAGCTGGTTGACACTATTATATCTGCCGTGTAATCCTTTAGACGACCATACATTCTGCTTTTGTACAAAGGCATTATTTTATAAGCATTTTAGTTCTTTCATTGACGTTTTTCCTCCTCTTTCAAGACAATGCTGGTCTCGGTAGGAGCCAAGAACTCGATGACAAACATTGTCTTGCGCTGGTGGTCGAGGAGGACTACATCAAGCTTCTTGGCTCGAATCTGCCTGAGCGTGGGAAATGAGTAGTTCCAATAAATTCGGCACCTCTCATTCCCCACAATGGACTCAATATCCCCCGGAGCGTATGGCAGCACTGGTGTTTGATGGTTTGATGTTTGTTTGATGGTGGTAGTAATGCATCCGTAAAGCCGCATTATGTCTATGGATATAGGCCGAAACTGTATATGCCGGACAAGCGGAGAGCAGATACATAATTGTCTCCGGCGCCCTATAGAATGCCCTGCAGTTGACATCAGGGACCTCCATACCTTATTATTATTATTATTATTATTTTTATTATTATTATTATTATTATTATTCCTGTTCCACACGGTACTCCGGTATTGATATAGTATGACGGCAGGCTAGCAAGTCAATACTACAAGTTCTTCTTCTATTAATTTTTAGTTATAAATGATCTTGGTCACCAATCACCCTTCTAACAATGCTGCATGTGTCGAGTACTACTGTCTTCTGTAGTGGTATGTGTAGTTCCCACTGTAAACCCAATTGCTCTAAGCTGTTTTTGAGATTCTTAGGAATTTCACCTGTTGCACCAAGGACTATGGGAATAATGGTTACTTCGTTCATTCGCCACATCTCACGTATCTCATCTCGAAGCGGCATGTATTTATTGATTTTTTCGGAGTACGTTTTACTGATGTTACTTGGAAGCGGCACAGCGAAATCAACTATTAGCGTCTTTTTCTGGTCCTTGAAGGTGATTACGAGGTCGGGAATATTATTAGGTATCTGCTTATCTGTTTGAATCTTTCTATTCCAGTAAATTCGTATGCTGTCGGTTTCACACACAGGTGGCGGTTCATACTGATAATAGGGAACCTCTCCGGCGTACTCCATATATACCTCCCGCAATTTTATATGGATTATCTTGCCAACTCTGTCATGTCTATCCAGGTAAGCCTTGGGCGCTAATACTGTGCATCCTGCAATTAAATGGTCTAAGGTCTCTTCGTAGGAGTTACATAAGCGGCACTTAAAATTGTCAATATTCTCCTTCAATATCCGCTTTTTGTATGATCTCGTCGAGATTACCTGATCTTGAATAGCGCCCAGAAAGCCTTCTGTTTCTACAAAGATGTTCCCATGGCGAAGGTACGCACTTGAAGCAATGGTATCGACAGAGTCGTCTTCTATCCTGGCAAGGTATTTGCCATGGAGTGGCTTGCTTCGCCATTGTAGAAGTTGCTGGTCAGGACTGTTGACTTCGTTTAGTGGGTGGAAATTTTTGTCAGCGAGTTTCAAGGGGGTGGCTTTCTTATCTGCTTTTTCTACTATTCGGTGTAGTTCACTAGTTTCCGATTTCATATGGAAATATTTTCTGAGAGTGTCCAGTTGTTTATGGTGTCTTAATTTTATGTCTGGAATTCCGCGGCCACCCGCTTTGCGAGGAAGGTGAAATCTTTCAATGGACGCTTTGGGATGATGTGCACGATGTTTTCTGAATTCCTTTCTGGTCTTGATGTTCAAGTCTTCCAATTCAGTGGCTGTCCATTTGATAATACCAAAACTATATGAGAGCGCTGATGTAGCATAGGCATTTACAGCTTTTGCAACGTTATGTGCAGAGAGTTTGGTTCGGAGGATTAATCGGACTCGTTTTAGGTAGGTGTCGATGGCTTTCCGTTTTGCTAGGGCATGATCGATTCCCCGAGCTTGTAAATATCCCAGGTATTTGTACTTCTCTTCCTCGCTCATTCCTTCTATGAAGCCTTGATTTCCGCCGACTTCGAACCCTTCGTGCTGTACCCACTGTCCTTTCTCCATGCTACTAGTCTTACACTTATCTAATCCGAATTTCATAGATATGTCTTTGCTAAACCTCTCGACGCAGGTAAGAAGGTCTTTGAGTTGTTTTTTGCTAGCCGCATAAAGCTTCAGATCATCCATGTACCACAAATGACTTATAGGATTGTCAGTGCGTGGAATAACATAGCCTTTATTTTGGTTATTAAGCATTGTGGTAAGCGGACGTAGGGCCAAGCAAAACCAGAGGGGGCTAAGAGAATCCCCTTGTGATATCCCTCTGTTGATATCAATTATACCCACGTCTAAAGTGTTGTCAGGGGATCGGATCAGCAGGTGAGTACTCCATTGAGACATTGCGTGTTTGAGGAACAGTCTTATGTGCTTTTCGATTCCATATAGTTCTAGCACCTCAAGAAGCCAGGAGTGAGGCACACTATCGAACGCCTTCTGATAGTCAATGTATGCTGTATGCAAGGCACTTTTGGTCATTTTGGCGTTTGTCATTATTGTTGCGTCTATTATTAACTGCTCCTTACAACCTTGCGATCCTCTGCGGCACCCCTTTTGCTCCTCATCTAGCAGCTTATTGTCCTCAAGATGATGGTATATCTTTTCGGCTATTATGGCAGTTAGTATTTTATAGCAAGTGGGCAGGCACGTTATCGGTCTATATTTAGCAGGGTCATCAGTATGTTGTTTAGTCTTCGGTATCTTCGGTATCGGTCTTATTATTATTATTATTATTATTAATATTATTATTATTATTATTATTATTATTATTATTATTATTATTATTATTATTATTATTACTATTATTATTATTATTGTCATTATTATCATTATTATCATTATTATTATTATTATTATTATTATTATTATTATTGCTATCATCGTCATTATATTATATGTTAAATTACCTAAATATTTATATTGAGTCAAAGAAAACTCACCTCCGTATGTAAATTTTATTTTAAAATTGTGTTGTAAAAGCTGCTGAGTGATTTTATCCAGCAGACCCTAGTTTAACATTTCCCTTGTCGATTTAGTAAAGTAATTTAAAAAATAGCTCATTCTGTTCCAAAGGATCGCATTAAATTAACGTGGCTCGAAAAGTGGCTCTAAGTAAGGGATAAATTTTAATACAAATCGGTGTTTTCACTGTGTACAGTGAAGTATTTTACATTTTCTCCAAATATTTTCAGTATGGATCGGAACGAATGTTTCAGCATAGATCGGATATGGAGAAACAGAAAAAGACGTAGAAGTGATGCAATTTTTAATGAATTGATCAATGAATACAAACTACGTAGTTGAATATTTAACTATTTAGTTTCAAATATTTTATGACAAATATGATTTGCTGACGCATAAAATTATTTTCTTAAGGCTGTAGATTAACTGATAACAAGCATATTGTAATTATTGAAATGTATATTTAGTAGTGTGGTACGGTCCATAAATACATATGATAATAAAATAATATATCATAATAATTCAAACAGGATAATACATGCGATTTAAAAAAATTGACCTTTTTGTGTTTTGATGTAATAATTTATTTTCTTCAGTTTATCGAAATGAACATTATAACCAGAATTCTAATCCATAGCCTCATATTCTAGCTTAGACCACTTATAACAAGAATTTAATAGTACCCAACATATTTAAAATCTCTAGTAACTCATAAAATAACATTAGTATCTCATATACCTTCTATGTTTGTGTGAGAAGAAAAGAACCAAATTGATTGTGGTGTATTAGTGTAAAATTAAATTTTACACCAATAAGGGTCCAATTTATTTATGTAAAACAAATAACTTAAACTATATGATGATAGAATATATAAAACCAGAGGAATAAAAAATTAAAGGATAAAACTTATTTTATCAAAAACGGGAACGGAACTATAATAGGTACTAATTACGATTATGATACGAATAATACATATTAATTAAATTAAGCTGTAACCCAGATACATAGCGAATACACGCAGATACATACACACAGACACATACCGAATCAACTATACATATTTACAAATTGTTAAAAGCTTTAACGTTAGCTTTCTTATTTTCTCTTCAATTCGAATAGAAAATTGGAACCGGTTTCATTGTTGTCATACCACTTATTCGCAAGGGTAAAGATTTCATAACATTTCATAGCAAATTTTCATAACAGTAATAATAATAATAATAATAATAATGACTTTATTAAGGAAACCAGCAAAGACAAATATAGAAAGACAAATATAAAAATTATAATATAGAAGCTAAGTTGGCTACCTTAAAAGGCGAAGTTCAGTTGCTCTCTTATACACAAGTACAAGAGAGGTCCTGCTCTACCACTTAACCTTACTTACCCTAAAATTACTATACAAAAATTATACAATATAGGTACAAGACAAAAAAAAAATAGATCAGTTAAGAATTTACTTGTACAATTTACATACATCCTTAGCTACAACACGCGCATACACACAATCATACACACTCCCGCGCACACACTTACACAAACCCGAACACACATATCCATTGAATATGTATACCCTACAAGCCTCCCTACGTATATGTGCCTATACATTAACAAAAGTGCTATATATTAAACAGTTTCACATACAAACCAAATTTTATTATATAGGATGTTGACAAGTGATTAAAAGCTTGAATAACTCTGTTTTAAATTGTTTGAATGATAGATGGTAGATATCTAAAGGAATAGAATTAAGGATTTTAGCAATGCAATAAGAGAATGATTTTTTAAATAGTGAAAGCTTATGTTTGGGAATTTCAATATTATGTTTGTATCTTGTATCGACAGAATGAATGTTATGACGAAATTTTATTTTTTGGTATAAGTATGACGGAAAATGAGTAGTAATAATTTTAAAAAACAAACAGGCACTATGTAAATACCTCCGCTGTGCCATGTTCAGCCAACCGAGATCTTTGAGTTTAGCTGAGGTGTGCGAGAACCGAGGTAGACCATAAATGAGCCTTACACATGAGTTCTGAATTTTTTGTAGTCGGGTAGCATCACGCGCCGTAATACAAGGACCATATACTACGTCACCATAATTCATATGAGAGAGGACCAACGTCTCAGACAATATGGTTTTGCTTTTCTGATTTAGAATTTTCCTACAACCATATAACAATTTTAATTTACTAAATGAATTCTTTATTATATTATTAACATGATGAGCAAAATGAAGACTTTGGTCAATGAATAACCCAAGGTTTTTTACATAATTCACTATGGGCAATGTTGTACCCTGTACAGAAAAGTCAATATTCTCTGAAATTAGCCTTCTATTATTTTTGGTGCCAAATAGTAAAATAGCTGACTTAGAGGGGTTAATTTTTAGACAGCGCTTTTGAGATAAAGTTACTAAACTAGTGATATCATCATTAAGATTTTCAACGGCAGGATTAATTTCACTAGACTTAAAAGATAAATATAATTGGGTGTCATCGGCGTAATAATGAGAGGAACAATACTTAAGATTATTTTTCAAAAATGACGTATATATTGAAAAAAGAAGAGGACCAAGGACTGAACCTTGTGGAACACCACAATTTACTTGTAAAGGGTTGGATACAACATTACCGATTTTAACTAACTGTTGCCGATTTTTAAGATAATTTGAAAAGAATATGTTAGTATTGAGACCTACACCCACATAATGTAAAATACTTAAAAGGAGATCTTAATTGATGGTATCAAATGCTTTAGTGTAGTCAAGCAAAATCAACACAGTTGCTTTTCCCGCATCTGTGGCAGACATTATATCATCGCATACCTTCAAAAGAGCAGTGGTACAACTATAATTCTTTCGAAAGCCAGATTGAGTTTGGGGTAATATTTGAAAATTATCTAAATGAGAACGTAGTTGACTTTCCACAATTTTTTCAAATATTTTTGACAATACACTTAAAATGCTAATTGGTCGCAGATCTTTCATTTCTTGAGGGGCAGCTTTCTTTGGTAAAGGTATAACATATGATATTTTCCACTGCGAAAGAAAATAATTTTGAAGTATACAGGAATTAATAATATGAGTGATATAATTAACGATAAATGGGCAAGAATAAAGCAATAATTTAACATTAAGATCATCTACACCAGTAGCATTTGATTTAATAGAAACCATCATCCTTTCAATTTCCTCGTTAGTTGTCAAAGACAATTCAAAATTTTCTACACCATGTTTAATATTATTTGAATAAAAGTTCAGCAACTCAGCATCCGGGACATTAGTAGTATTGGAACTCATAAAATAGTTATTTATTTGATTGACATCTGAAAGTGCGATTGGAAGTGTTGAGCTATCTTTTTTCTTATACATACCTAAATGTTCCAGATCTTTCCATAAATTTCTATAATTAGTGTGTTGTACTTCATACTGCATATACGTCTTCTTTTCTGCATCAACTGCAGCATTAGCAAAGTTTCTCAAATTCTTGTAATACTCCCAATCACCAACCTTCGCTGTAGCCTTATATTTTTTAATAGCTTTGTCCCTCTGTTTCAAAATCAATTTAAAATTGTCTGTCAACCAAGGGGCTTTAGATTTTGTTATACGCACCGTTTTAATTGGAGCATGGAAGTTAAATAAAGATAATAATAAATCATTAAAAATATAAACTTTTTCCTCCAAGTTATCGGTACATAAAATATGATGAAATGGCAAATTACAAAGATCATCATAAAATCTTTTCTGGTTAAAGTTTTTAAAGCAGCGGTAAGTCAAATAGAACGGTTGAAAACTGCTATCATTTATAAATTTACATTTAACTAAACAGTGATCAGATATGAAAGGTACCTCAATATTTTCACAATTAGAAGTAGGTAAGTGCTCCGAACAAATTATCAGATCTAACAGTGTGGCAGAACTTGCAGTTATACGAGTGGGTTGATCAACAACTTGTTTCAATCCGTAGTCACTAAGAAGAGACATTAATTTCTTTGAACCACTTGTAGCCACATCAAGAAGATCAATATTAAAATCGCCCGCACAAATTAAACTGTCACAAAAAGGTATGAGATTGACAAGACGTTCTTCAAAACTATTAATGAAGTCAATAACTGAGTACTTTGGAGGTTTATACAAGGCACCAATACAAAACTTTTGTTTTTTAACTGTAACAGAAATCCATAATTGCTCCACAATATCCATAGGTAAATTTTCAAGTATATTAAATATGTATTTACTGTTAATGTAGATTACCACACCACCACCATGACCTTGTCTGTCTCTGCGGATGATGTTGTAATTATTCAAGCTAATAACATCGTTACTTATGTTGGTATCAAAATGATGATTTTGTACAAAATTCCTCAGCTGAGTGATTTTTGGTACAAGAGACCTAACATTTAAATTTATAATATTGAAAGACATATTCAAAACATGTAACTATGACTTATAAACTACAAGTAAATAAGCAGACAACATGAACATATAAACAAAAAAAATATTACACAGAATAAAAAAGAAAAAAAAAAGAACCATATCTTAATAGCGATTCCAATAAATCAGTACAACAAAAATATAATGCTACAATGTATCAGTATCAATATCAATAGTAAAATAATGCTACAATTACATCTGCAAAGTTTTCTTAACGACAGGCACTCCTCGAACAAATTTTATACGAACATCTTCTCCATTAGCTTTGCGGTTTTCAACTTCTTCCTTTATAAGTTTAAAATAATTCCTTTGATTTATAGTTTGGTCATATGAGATGTTAATGTCAGGATAAGAATCTTTAATTTTATATCTATTTTTAAACAAGTTAATCACATCATCCCTACTATCAAAATAAACTTTTATGGGTCTTTTCTTGTTACTACTATTACCCAATCTTTCTACTATTAAATCAGCTGTAATCAGATTTACATCACTAGCTTTTAGCACGTTGGTTACTTTGACATGGTCTGCAACACCCAATTCTTCCTCACAGTTATAAACAATCAGATTGGAGGCTCGCCTTTCGCGCTCGGCAATTTCACTTATTACTTTTTGAATAAGCACAGGCTCATCTAAACCTGTTTTATTTAGTTTTAACTGATTGACTTGAGCAGTTAAATCTGTTACAATTTACTTTAACTCACGAATAAGTTTTATTAAAGATGGTAAGTTACTGCACTCGTTACAAGAATATTTCAATACACGGTCCTGGTTTTTTAAGAGGGCAATTTCGGTTCTGGACAAATTAGTGCAATCCGGGTGAAAGACTTCCCTGCAGTTGTCACACTTTATTTGTTTACTAATGTGTACCTCCTTTTTACATGCAAAACAAAACAGCGACATCGATAAGAATTATGACAAAAAAGAGGCTCACCCACCAAGAATTTAAACCTTATTGTTGGTGTATTTAAAGCAAATGCAGTTGCAGAGCGGTATTACAAGGAAAGTTGATGTGCAACTTACCAAAATAAAATATTTCCTAATTGCAGTGTCCAATAAAACAATTTCTGTATTGCTCTCCGTGAAAAAACCACTATAATTCAATATTTTATGTACAACAAATGAAGAAACACCTTGCTCGTACCGAAATATAGTATAGTATATACAGTTAAATATTCATCATATAAAGTATACGGTGTTTCTTTTAAGTTTCTTTACATTAAGTTTACTGAGTTTAAGTTTTCTCATTTTGTATTAAAAATGAAATCAGCAGTTACAGTGCGTGGTTTCCCATCCTTGCGTTGTTCCTCAGAAGGTCCCTTTATCTAAGAATTAATAAAAATAAACGATATACGATAAATAAGTTTCATTTAGTATTTTAGTAATCCCATAAATTCCCCGGTTTTGCTCTAATGTATCAATTCTTCAGATTTCTTACTTATTATATGCTGGCAACAAAAACACGCCAACAGGAATATGACAATATATCAATCTAAAAAAGTGAACTGATTTGGTACAACTCAAAATTCTTCGAAGATTATCTCTAAAACTCAAGTTCTCCATATCTAGTATGACGTAAATGGGTTAGTATTATACGCAGATGACACCATAACCTGTGCTACAGCCCCATCTACAGAAAATCTGCAAATCAAAGTAGAACTAACACTTCAGAAATATTATACTTGGTGCTCTAACAGTAAACCTATTTTTAATGTTTCAAAAATTAGTTACATGATATTTCACAAGCGGCGTGAAATTCCAAGCTTTTCTGTGAAACTGAACAATGCTATAATTGCACGAATACAAAATATCAAATTTTGGGAGTTATATTTGGATGACAGCTCACATGGACAAACGATATTGAGTATGTTTTAATTAAGATGAAATCTGGATATTTTGAGACTTGAGAAACATTGTAGATAAACACTACCTAAAAGCAAAATTAAATATTGATATTGCTCTAGCCTACTCACATTTGTTTGGGTGTTTGTGTTCCAGAAAAAAATAATAAGATTAATTTTTTCCCTTGGAGTCGTGTCGGCCAACTATAATAAAAAATAAAATCTTGTCACTTCCTAGTTTATTGATATTCGAAGCTGTTGTTTTTGTAAAATACCATGAAAATTTATTTCTTCAATAAAATATTTTGCATAGTCACGATACAAGAGACAATAATTGTATAAATAATTTTTTATTTTAAGTGCGTTTAATATAGGTCCATTTTATTTATGTGGAATGATTTTCAACAAGCTGCCTGATACCATGAAATACCAAACAAATATTAAGAAGTTTCGAAGGAGGTTTGGGTGCTCCTTTGCGAGAACTGTTTTTATTCATTGCAAGAGTTTTATATTTTTAAGTGCAATCGTATTCATGACTGTATTTATTATTGTTGTGTAAAAGGATTACATAAATAAAGGAATATTATTATTATTATTATCATTTTCTTTTTTTTTTCTTGTCGAAATCCAGTCAACTGGTTCCCTGGCTCCGATTCTCAGGGTCGGCCAGCTGGTGGTTAACAATAGCTACTCCCCACGTCCGTGGGGTGAGCAACTACTGAGTTCGGGAATCGTGTGCCCTGAGTAAACGTAATGAGCCCAGAATGAGCGCCTTCTGAATTCTTCCGGCTAGAAGATCTGCCGAATTTCGGTATGCCGGTATAATCTTCAGTTCCGAAAGCAGTGTATCTCTTGCTCCACCGAGGGCTCCTATCATCAGTACCACAAGCTTCACACTATGTTCTGGATGGAGTCTGCGGAGTTCGAAGAGAAGGTGTCGATATTTCGCCCTCCTCTTTCCATACAACGTTGTTCTAGGCAGAAGCCGAGAACTCGATGACAAACATTGTCTTGAGCTGGTGGTCGAGGAGGACTACATCAGGCTTATTGGCTCGAATCTGCCGTTCCCACGTTTCCCACGAAACGTGGGAAATGAGTAGTTCCAATAAATTCGGCACTTCTCATTCGCCACAACCGACTCAATATTCCTCGGAGCGTATGGCAGCACTGGTGTTTCATCTATCTCGTACGAGTGCCGTAGAAAGTAGTAGAGCATTCATAAAGCCGCATTGTGTCTATGGATATAAGCCGAGACTGCATATTATGCCAAACAAGCGGAGAGCAGATGCATAATTGTATCGGCGTCCTATGGCAGGCCCCTTGTTTCAGTTGACATCAGGGACCTCCATACCCATGACACGGCTTCGATAGACGAGGGTGTTCAATAGACATCCTGGCAAGCCATTATGAATCCCTCGATCTCCAACTTAAGCCCTGCTGACCTTAAAAAAGCAAAAGTCAGCCTTCCGGATAAGCCATGATCTTCAAGGCTCTTATAGAAGACACCGTGCAATGGCTTATCCTTATGCAGCTGCAGAAGATTATGGCCTTCTGCAGCTTTTACTTGGGCTTTCAACTGAACGGGTCCGAGCACGGTGACAGAGTCTAGGTTCTCCGTTCAGCGTCGAAGATGAGACCGAGTTCATCAGCTGCTCTTCGTGCTGCCTTAAATAGAAACGCTTCGACCCTTTCATTTTCATGGTTTGGACCATGTAGAGGAAGGGATCCTAACTCCTGATTACCTTGCAGGCTCCATCCAGTACCATTCTGTTGTGCAGATACCCCAAACTCAAGAGTCTCCGGCCTCCCCGATGTCTTGGGAAGTACAATCGTGAAACAGACGACCTAGGATGCAAACGCCTATTGAGATGCATCATTTTGCGTATTCCTATGTCGAGTTGTCGCAGCTCCTCTTGTGTCCATGTCACCATTCCGAAGGAGTAGAGGAGGATCTGAACGGCAAGCATATTAGTAGCACTCATCTTATTCTTACCCGACAGTTAGGAAGACCAAATCTGCCGGAGGCGGTGTCTATACTTGCCGCGGAGAGAGTTTCCGACATCCAGATGATGTAGGATGCTTCCATCCGCAAGCTGCGCATCTTCGCCGTAGTCACCGTATCGTACTTCCTCGAGATGGACCAGTGCACACGCTTGTCGAACCCAAATTCCATCCATACCGCCTGCGTATGTTCCTGTACCACCCTAGGAGATTGATTTAAATATCTTCCCGGAGGCATAAAGTTTAAGGTCATCCATAGAAAATAAATGGGTGACCTTATGCCTCCTGTTGCCGGGGGTACCGCAGTTGTATCCACGAGTTTTGCGGATTTCAATGAACAATTGAAATCCGCAAATCCGTACGAGATGTAGAAAAGTAGAGGGCTGAGGGAACCTCCCTGGAAAGCTCCTCTCCTGAACGATACCAGCTCTGTCTGGACCCTGATATTACCAGATGCTATGGTAAAGCGGGTTTTTATTAAATTATTAATATTATTATTATTATTATCAATATTATTATTTTTTTTTTTTCAAATCCAGTCGACCGGTTCCCTGGCTCCGATTCTCAGAGTCGGCCGCTGGTGGTAATCAGTAGCTACTCCCCACGTCCGTGGAGTGAATAACTACTGAGTCGGGGAATCGTGTGCCCTAAATAGACATAATGAGCCCAGAATTACCGTTTTCTGCATTCTTCCGGCTAGAAGATCTGCCGAATTTCGTCATGCCGGTATGATCTTCAGTTCCGAAAGCAGTGTATCTCTTGCTCCTCCGAGGGCTCCTATTATTAGTACCACAAGCTTCACAGTATGTTCTGGATGGAGTTTGCGGAGTTCGAACTGAAGGTCTCGATATTTCGTCCGTTTCTCCTCCTTCCCAGCTTCAACTTGCGCTTTCAGCTGAACGGGTCCCAGCTCGGTGACAGAGTCTGGGTTTATCCGTTCAGTGTCGAAGATGAGACCGAGTTCATCAGCTGCTCTTCGTGCTGCCTTAAATAGAAATGCTGCGACTCTTGCATTTTCATGGTCTTGACGATGCAGAGCAGGGGACCCGAACTCCTGATTACCTTGCAGGCTTCATCCAGTACCATTCTGCTGTGCAGACACTCCAAACTCAAGAGTCCACGGCCTCCCCGAAGTCTTTTATTTATTTATTTTATTTTATTTATTTATTTTAGTTTCACATCCAACAGGCACAAGGCCCAATTACAGGACGTATACATACACTAGTAATTTAAATGAACTAAAGTTTATAGCAGCAAAATATAAACATTAAAGAGTACACAAGTATAAAACAATACAATACTCGTAAATACAATCGACCACAATATACAGACTTGTTGAAATAGTCAATTAAAAAAAGTAATTGCAAATAAATATCACAAAACATGCCACAACAAAGCAGCTGCATTAAAAAAGTAAATGTATGTAAGGCAAATACAAGCAAGGCAATACAAATAACGTAGTACGATAAATAAAATTAACCACAACATACAGATCTGTTGAAATGATCAATTAAAAACAGTAAATGCAAATAAATAGCTTAATGTAAAATACAGTATAATAAAACAGCTCCATTAAAAACAGTAAATGTAAGTAATGCGATATTATTTAACGCAAACTGTCACAAAACTATATACGAATGGCTTTAATTTGTTTTTCGCTACAAACAAATGTATCAATGCTATCCCTAAGCAGTTCACAGGAAGTGACCATTTGGTATATAGGAGATGCAACAAGGACATTAGTACGTGCTAATGGAATGTTAAAAATGCTGTGGTGGCGTGTAGGTAATCGAGGAACTTTAAAAGTAATTAGTGAAAGGATTTCTGGGCAGTCCAATATGTTGTTTAAAATTTTATGTAAAAATAATATTCGATGGGTAGTTCTACGACTTGCTAATTTCATGAGATCAAAACGATCAAGAAGAACTTCTTGAGAAAAATTTCTGGGAGGATACGTGCCATCAAGTATATATGAGGCCGACTTCAGGAAACGCCTCTGCACCCTTTCTATTGATTCTATACGAGCATTATATATAGGGCTCCAAATTACTGATCCATATTCCAAACGAGATCGCACAAATGACACGTACAGTAGGCGAAGTGTTTGCTTCCCTGTGAACCCCTTACAATTACGCATAACAAATCCTAGACTTTTATAGGCAGCAGCAATGCAGGTATCTACATGTTTATTAAATGTTAGTTTACTATCAAAAACGATTCCAGGATCTCTTATATATTCCGGTCTAGTTAATGTATCACAATTGAGGTGGTAATTATACATTATTTGGTTTTTTTTTTTTTCTAGAAAAGGTCATAACATTACATTTAGAAGCATTTAACGGTAAATTATTTCAAGTGCACCAAGCAGCGATTCGATTTAAAGCATTCTGTAATCGTTCGCAGTCTGATAAAGACGATATATTACAAAAAATCTTAAGATCATCTGCGTACAATAAAACTCTAACCTCCAAGTCAGAAACAATGTTATCGATAAATAATAGGAACAAGAGCGGTCCCAAAATGGATCCCTGAGGAACACCCGATAATTGAAGAAATTTCACAGACGAGTAGCCACGGCATTTTACGTACTGGTACCTGTTAGGTAAGAACGGAATAGATTTAAAAGTGCGTCGGATAAGCCAAATATTTTAAGTTTGTTTAGCAAAATACCATGGTCCAGTCTATCAAACGCCTTCGAGAAGTCTGTATATATAACGTCGGCTTGACTTCGCATATCCAGAATTTCACTTATATATTGAGTCTTACACACCAGATTTGTAATTGTTGATCGTCCTTTCATAAAGCCATGCTGTTCAGTGGATATGACTCTAGATACGTGTCTAAAAACAATAGGATGGAGAGTAGCTTCAAATAACTTGGCGAAATTAGGAATGATTGCAATCGGCCTGTAGTTGCTTATGTCATTTCTATTTCCTTTTTTATAAACAGGACTTACACGAGATAGCTTCCAATTTTCAGGGAAGGAGCACGTTTTTAAAATTGAGTTAAAAATAATAGTGAGGGGTGTAGCAAATACTGAACAGCAATCTTTAATCAGAAATACCGGTATCATATCTGGTCCCATTGTCATACTTGCCTTCATTTTCTTAATAGCAGCAAATACCTCTTCTTCAGAGAGAGATTTGATTTGAAGAAGAGGAATATTATGATGTGTTGAGGAAGGGTCATTTCCAGCAGCAGTGGCACTCGGTGCCAGGAAAGATTCAGAAAAATAATGCGCAAAACTATCTACTAATGCCTGGGGATTCTCGATTATGTTGTCATTATAGGTCATTATTAATGGAATAGAGCAAGTATTACGTTTTGACTGCACGTAAGACCATAATCTATTTGGATTCGTTTTGATTTCCCTTTCAATTGAATGAAGGTATACAATGTGTAAGTTATGTGTTTCGGCCTTTATCTGATTCCTTAGGGTTTTAAATTCATTAAGATATTCAACATTAGCATATTTTTTGTATTTGGCAAGCAGTCGACTTTTTTGCTTAATTTTGTAAATGATCTGCCCATTAAACCAGGGCGGGTATGACTTAGAGGTAACCCTTTTCTTCGGTACATTATTTTCAAAGGTAGTATTAATCTTGTCAGGGAGTGCTTGAAGAGCACAGTTAGGTTCTGTATAGCTATTCAGAAAGGCCCAATCAATATCGGATAGTTCCTAATAAAGTTGCGGAAAATTGGCTTTCTTAAAATTGAAACCCGCGGCTGTGATACAGTTAGAGCTGAGGCGATTTGATTTGGGGATGTCTATTCTTATTTCAAGTTCAGGATGATGATTGTCCGGAGGCAGAAGAGATTCATTAGCGGGATACAGGGTACAATTTAGATTGGAGAACACAAGATCAAGAATCATGTTGGTGCTATTAGCCACGGAATTATACTGGGTAATGTTAAAAAATTTTGCAAAATTTAGTGTAGAATTGAAATTTTGAGTAGTATTAAAGTTTTGGGCAGTGGTAGAAACACACTGTACATATTCTGGCAGGTTAAAGTCTCCAATTAACAGAATATCATTGTTATAAAGATAATTTAGTGACGCAAGGTAATCATAAAGGGTTTCATAATCAACATTATTTCGTGACGGGGGTATGTAAAGTACTATAATATAGAGCCAGCGAAAGCTGACTTTTAATTTTACGACAACTAGATCAATAGTATTGGGAAGTACAACCGTGGAACGGACGACCTAGGATGCAAACTCCTATTGAGATGCATAATTTTTCATGTTCCTATGTCGAATTGTCGCAGCTCTTCTTGTGTTCATTTCACTACTCCGAAGGAGTAGAGGAGGATCGGAGTGGTAAGCATGTTAGTAGCACTCACCTTATTCTTACCCGACAGTTCTGAAGACCAGATCTGCCAGAGGCGGTGTCTATACTTGCCGCGGAGAGCATTTTTTACGGCAGCAGCCTCTTGGATGGAGCGTTGCTCGACACCTGAGTAGGTATACGTCTCTCTGACATCCAGAAGATGTAAGATGCTTCCATCCACGAGCTGCGCATCTTCGTCATAGTCACCGCAACGTCCTTTCTTGAGATGAACCAGTGCACATTTGTCCACCCCAAATTCCATCCTGATCGCCTGCGTGTACTACTGTACCACCTTGAGAGATTGATGTAGATCCATCTCTCCGGAGGCATAAAGTTTAAGGTCATCCATATAAAATAAATGGGTGACCTTATGCCTCCTGTTGTCGCGGGTACCGCAGTTGTATCCACGAGTTTTGCGGAGTTCAATGGACAATGCCAGTAGCGAGATGCAGAACAGGAAAGGGCTGAGGGAATCTCCCTGGAAAACTACTCTCCTAAACGATACCAGCTCTGTCTGGACCCTAACATTACCAGATGTTATGGTAAAGCGGGTTTCCAGAGCTGCATCAATTCTTCGATGCATCTCACTATAGGATCTGACACGGACCGTTAGACCAAGTAGTAGCAGCTCATGAGATGTCATATCAAACACCTTGCGGTAATCGATCCAGGCCATAGAGAGTCTTCGCTTATAATGCATGGAGTCCTGCGTGACACATCTGTCAATCAGCAGATTCTCCTTGCAGCCAGCTACACCCCTCTTGGACCGGCGCTGCTTGTATATCCTTTCATAAACCGGGTCAACTGCGTGGAGCACCCGCATGTACAAGATCCGTGTAAACAACTTGTAACATGCGTTCTTGTAGGTTATTGGCCGGTAGTTTTTTAGGCTAGACAAATCTTCGTTCTTAGGGATTAGCACTGTCCTCCCCTCGACAAACCATGCCGAAACTTGCTGCTCTCCATTAAGCCAGGAGGTGAATATTCAGGCCAATGGTGTTATTATTATTATTATTATTATTATTATTGTTTTTTTTTCTCGAAATGCAGTCGACCGGTTCCCTGGCTCCGATTCTCAGGATCGGCCGCTGGTGGTTAACAGTAGCTACTCCCCACGTCCGTGGGGTGAGCAACTACTGAGTCCCGGAGTCGTGTGCCCTGAGTAAACGTAATGAGCCCAGAATGACCGTGTTCTGCATTCTTCCGGCTAGAAGATTGCAGAATTTCGGCATGCCGGTATGATCTTCAGTTCCGAAAGCACTGGATCTCTTGCTCCATCGAGGGCTCCTATTATCAGCACCACAAGCTTCACAGTATGTTCTGGATGGAGTCTGCGGAGTTCGAAGAAGAGGTCTCTATATTTCGTCCTCCTCTTTCCAGACAACGTTGTTCTAAGCAGAAGCCGAGAACTCGATGACAAACATTGTCTTGAGATGGTGGTCGAGGAGGACTAAATCAGACTTATTGGCTCGAATCTGCCTTTCCCACGTTTCCCACGAAACGTGGGAAATGAGTAGTTCCAATAAATTCGGCACTTCTCATTCGCCACAACCGACTCAATATTCCCCGGAGCGTATGGCAGCACTGGTGTTTCATCTATCTCGTACGAGTGCCGTAGAAAGTAGTAGAGCATTCGTAAAGCCGCATTGTGTGTATGGATATAAGCCGAGACTGCATATTATGCCGAACAAGCGGAGAGCAGATGCATAATTGTATCGGCGTTCTATGGCAGGCTCTGCAGTTGACATCAGGGACCTCCATACCCATGACACGGCTTCGATAGACGAGGGTGTTAAATAGACATCCTGGCAAGCCATTATGAATCCCTCGGTCTCCGACTTAAGCCCTGGTGACCTTAAAAAAGCAAAAGTCAGCCTTCCGGATAAGCCAAGCCGGGAAACCAGCGACCTCACTAAAAAACCACCTCCCTTTCCCACGCAGAACATCAGACCGGGACCGCTTTCGCATTACTTCAGCCCGAGTCTTGTTTCTTGCTCTTGATAGCTCTACCGTTCTAGCTTGCATTGCCTCTCTGGTTTTTCTTTTCTCTTCAGTCTGTCAAGCAGCCGTCATTCCTCTTTGTTCGTAGCAACCTCTGCACGTAGGCAGCCACTCTGTTCCACCAGTTCTCGTTGTCAAGCATCAACTCGACGATGCTGGTTTCCTCCAGCACTGTCGTTTGCTGTTCTTAATCGCGTTGCGGAGATTTTTCCTTGCCGTTTTATATTCGTTTGTACGGAGCTCAGCTTCTACGACGTTACCCTATCTCTTCCGTCCACTAGTACACCGATTTTCTGCTGCCTCGTCTTTTCGCTGGCATAGAGGCATCACAGGCGCTCTTGATTAAGCTCATGGTGGAATTGACGAGGGTTTCCGCCCTGTCTTCCGCTTAGTCCCCTGGGAAGCTCCGAGGAGGGATCCAAAGCGTTTTGTAGAAACTCCACCAGTCTAGTCCTATCCAATCTTGCTAAATTCTAGCGGTGTGGTCTTTCGGCGTTATTTCTCGCAGTTTCCCCGCTTCCTCTGATATCGAAGGTTATGTATTGGTGATCGCTTCCAGTGTAGTTTTCGATCACCCGCCACCCTTCCATCCGAGGTGCCGCTCCAGTCGATGCCAGTGTGACGTCTGGGATGGAGTTGCCGAACCTGGTCGCCTGTAGGTAGGTGTTGTGTCCCTGTTCAGTACTTCCAGGTCGAGTCTGGCCGTCATTTCCAGCAGCAACCGGCCTCTTGCGTTTGTCTGGGGCATGCCCCAATCCAGTGCTCTGGCATTGAAGTCTCCGGCGACCATCAATTCGCCTGTGACCGTCCTCAGAGCATCTTCGATGGACTCTAGCTTTTCTCGGTACTCTAGAGCGGTGGTGTTAGGCGAAAGGTAGACACTTACATAAGTAGTGTTGCCTGCTTTCACCCACGCGTAATCCTCCCCGGAGCCGTGTGCCTCTGTTCGCAATTTCTAGGTATTTGCTACCCACATTACTGCTGTGTGTGTAGTTGTGGTGAACCATGTTGGGCTGCCTATGTTTCGGTACTGCTCGCTGATGGTTAGTACGTCTGCCTCCAGCTCGACCACGAGTTGGGACTCAGCCCATCTCGATGATAGCCATTTTTTGTTCCCGCTTATTGGGCTGGGTAACAAATACTTTAGGCTCTCCAGCCTCTCCCGTTTTCCGTTTAAGGGCCTCTTCGAGTTCCTCTTTGGTTGTGAGGTAGTCTAGGTCCCGTATCTCCAGCGCGACTCTTGCTGTCAAGTCTCGCACCATGCACGAATGGGGTAGCTGAAGCCTAGCAAGTAGTGGCATTACTTTCCAGGCCTACCCCTACCATCCCTATTCTCCAGTAATTGACTCTCCTTGAATCTACCTGACCTTCTGATGAATGTCAAGATTTGGATCCATGTGAGGGACTCCACCTTTTCTCTGTCTAGCTCGCAGGAACCAAAGACATGCTATTTCAGCCTCCGAATGCCCCACATTATCCCAAAAAGTGAAGGGTTCTGTCGTCATCCTCCATATATTCCGAAAATATCAGCTCCTCCTCTACCCCTATCAGGGATAGGTGCCTTCTAAGCCTGTACTGCCTAGTTAGCATTCCCATTAGTTGTTTAAGAACCCTTCCACTGTGGCTCACTAGCCAGGCTGTCCTCGCCTTCCTCAAGTTCTTTTAGAAAGTCATGGTCCTGTCTGCAACTTTTACTCCTCCTCCAGTTTTTCCTAACGTCCCGTAAGCCCATTTGTTCATGCCTTCGACATTCTATTAATTCAAGAACACACGATCCGAGGGACTGCAAGCCGGGTTAGTTATCAGTTTTCTCATTGCCTGGGATTTCCATATGGCCGGGTATAGTCATACCAGCTTCCTGGTATGAATACTCCTTCTGTCCAGCCAGCAGCTCCAAGAGTCGCCACACTTCCGAACAAGCGCAGATCTTGTTCTTGGGGAACATATTTCCTTAAACGCAACTTGATCATCAAATTAGATGAAAATCTTCTACTCTGTCTTATTTAGAGGTTTAATTAAACGTGTGCAAGTCCAGTGTAGCATCCTGTGGACTAAAGACCCAATTCCTACCTACTACTCTTCCTCAGTTGCCAAAAGGTAGCCACTGACTTCTTAAGGATTCTGCCAATATATGGCCCTTAGGTGAACCCGATATCTAGGATCAAGTACTTTACTTCCCCCACGAAGATTTGAGTCCTTCTATACATGATTGATTAAAGCTTTCGATGTTCTTTCTTCAAAGTAAAAAGAATCATCTCGGTCTCCCTTGAGTTTACCAAGAGACCCGCTTCCCTGCACCGCGTCTCTATTACCTTACAGGCTCTTTGCTTTCTGTCGCAGACCACGTTTAAGAATCGGCTTACAACTACTATAACACCAAAATTAATTATAAATTGCTTCCATAGCTCAGTCGTTAGGGTAGATACGGAGAGGGCACTGTGTTTACTATCACCCTATAGAGATTTTTTATGGGAAAAAATTCAAAACTATTTTATTTACTTTTCCTAAATACAGGTGAAATCATGAATAAATAAATACAAAAAACTTGATACATATATTAATTAACAGATTGAAATTTGAATTTGTATTACAAAAAAATTATTAAAAGTTACCAGTGCTAAAGTGATTAAGAATGAGAAAAAAATTATTTCAAATTACAAAACTGAACCTTTTACAATATTTTAGACCAAATATTGAACCCTACTGGTTTGGTGGCTACCTTTAGTAGCTTCGTCACCGTTATGTGGACTCCAGAGGTCCTTAGAGTATTCCTCCAGGAAGGTTGGTTCAGTTGTTATAACCGTCTAGTTAAAGGTCTGGAGTACTGTACGGAAACTCTGGGTCTCAAGAACTGGTAGCAAGACTTCAGCATGGATTTGTTTGGACCACTAGATAGTTGGAGCTCCAAGGGTAATAGACTCAATATTTGTTACTGGCCTTCAGGAGGTCGTACATACAAAATGGAACAAAGGGCTAGTAATTGAAATAACAAAAAAACTACAAGTTAAATTACTAATGAAAATAAACCTTATATAAATGAAAATTATAAACTCGTTGAAACTAAGTTATGAAATAGTTCCATTAAAAACAAAAATGAGGAAGATACAAATAATTGATTATCAAAGAAACCAAAATTAACTAAAAGTACTAAAGGTACTGAAGAAAGAAATCAAATAATGTAATCTCAAGTTTGTTTAACGTTAATTTTGAAAGAAAATTTTGATTTACGTTAAATCGCGGGATATGATTTAGGTCCGTGAAGTTAGCCCCTAACTCCTGGAGTTGGACGGCACTAATCCACAGTCGGTTAGTAAGTCGTTAGTAAGTGTTTGTAAGCCCATTGGTAACATTTGTAAGTAAACGGTAATCGTTTTATTTGTTATTAATTTTTAGGGGCTAACTTTTTAGCAGCCCCCAAGATGTTTATAAATACAGTTTTGATGTTATCAGCTATTAGTAAGTCATTTGTAAGTATTTGTAAGTTGACTGTCGACATTTGTAAGTCCCTAAGAAAAAAGTTATAACCAGTTAATAAATGGCGGCTAACTTCTTGCAGCCCCTAAGTTCTTTCAGAATGATTTTTTACCTTACCAGTTGTTAGTAAATCGTTTGTAAGTATTTGTAAGCCGTCTTGCAACATTTGTAAGTCACTAATAAAAAAGTTATAACCAATAAATTAAATGAAGGCTAACTTCTCGGCAGCCCCCCAAGTTCTTTCAGAATGTTTTTTTTTTCATCTTACCAGTTGTTAATAAATCGTTTGTAAGTATTTGTAAGCGGTCTTGCAACATTTGTAAGTCGCTAATAAAAAAGTTATAACCAAGCAATTAAATGAGGGCTCACTTCTTAGCAACCCTCAAAGTCCTTCAGAATATTTTTTTTACCTTGCCAGTTGTTAATAAGTCGTTTGTAAATATTTGCAAGGTGACTTTCAATATTTGAATGTCACTAATAAAGAAATTATAACCAATTAATTAAACGGTGGCTAACTTCTTAACAGCTCCCAAGCTTTCTCTAAATATTTTGTTTACCTCACAACTGACAACTCCCTAATATAACAGTTACTTATCAATTAATTCTGCCGGGGAAACTTGTTTGTCATGTTTTTTTTATTTACTGTTGTCGAAAATAAATAAAAAGATTTATTTTGAAAAAAGTTTTATTTTGCTAGCTAAAGATTTTACTAGCGTAAGATTCGAACAGATCTTGCGAGATATACCTAACAGATTAAAATATGACAAAATCAAAATCTTGTTAAAAAGTATCTAGTTCAGTAGGTACCTGTTTATCAAGTATAATTCAATATATATTTTTTTGACTATATGACAAAGGTTACTCAAATATTACTCGCTATTAATCGCTATCGCGATTTTCGTTCCCATTTCTAGCCCTACCGGGGGTTCAGGCCTGCGGCTTGGGGACACCCTTCGGGTGACAAGAGCATCTAGAATAATATTATTTTTAAGAATATATATTTAAGAAATTTTGTATCTGGAATGATGATGTAATTATACTAAACGATGTTTCTTAATATTTTGATGAATTGTAAGGATACTCTATTCTTAATGGTAAAACAGCATCATTTTTTAAGTGCTGAAAGTAGAATTTATTTTTCAGAAAAAATTATTATCAATTTTATCAATGGGACCAGAAATATTGTAGATATTTTAAACTCTACGTGCAAAAAGAATAAAAGCTACGGATAATGAAACAGAATAACTAAACGCTAATACTAATAAATAATTGGAATTAAAAAGTAAAAAAAAGTGTGCCTCCAGTGTAACTAGAACTCGTTAAATCAGCATTATCACGTTTTGAATCCTACGACTATCCCATTGCGCTACCGCACCTGCTGCAAAAAGTTTACCCTGACCACGTTTAAGTATGTAAACTGTACGTGTCAACTTGAAAAAATAATTTTTACCGATTTTCTAATTGGAAAAGCATTTCACTTCAATATTTTGGTAATCAGAAGTGTTTGGCAGTCAGTAGGTACTATCGATTCCGTTAGCAATATTTCTCATAGGAAAATAATGAAAATAACCTATCTGAAGTTTAATTAATTTGACAGTTTTCGTGGGAGGTGCTTGTCGCGTTAGTGCAATCTCATATCGCCAGATAAAATGAGAAAGAAGTTGAGACGGATGCGACTCGAAATTTTCGAAGACGAAATAGACGTAGAAGGACTCGACGTACGGTCTCGAAAAAAATCTCAAAGGATTAGAAAAAGGACGGAACTTTCGCGTGAAGCGGTTCTCGAAGCCGTAAAAATTAGAAAAAGGTCTCGGGGGTCCCGCGAAAAGTCGGTATTTCGGCGGGCGTAACGTGACTATTAGCCCGTCGAACGGCGATCGTCTCGTCGAACGGCGATCGACGAAAATTTTGCAGAGGTTTTTGAAAAGGCGTTTAAATTGGAAAAACGCATAGGAAACGGGACGAAAATACCCCTACGCATTAGAGAAAGGCCGGGGGCGACCTCCGGTGGCCCGCGGGGATCGTTCCGCCATCGCCCCTCGGAGGAGATAGCCTTGAAACTTTGTCGATTCGGCGACGGAATTTTTACGCGTTTTAATATATATCGATTTCCTCCCATGCAATTGAAATATGCTTTACCCAAGCGTCATCTCTTGGTGGACAAGAAAAACAATACCAACGCCGGAGTAGTATTGTTGCTTAATAGCTCCAATAGTAGTTTTCAATGCTCCAGCCACCAAAAATGGAATAGGCCACTATTTTTCTTTATACAAGAGAAACGACAGTGCATGGGAGATTTACAATGACCTCCAAAAAGAGTTAAAGCCATAAAAGCAGAGACTTATATAATGTACATACTATATTATACACTATTTAATGCACATATTATTTTATTTACTTTTTATGTATATTAGAAATATAGAATATAAAGTTTTGACTTAACATTTAACTAATTTAGCTCCATTTCTTAATTTTTCTATGGTTGTAATTAATGTTGAGTTCTACAGATCACTTTGCTAATTATTCTAAATACTTGGACTGTTAGGAGAATAATCAGTCCATGTTAGTTTTAACTGAACATTAACCATTGTTACGAAGATGGTATATGAATACCATCTTCTTAGTCCGTTATCGACATTGTCTGAGTTATATATATGGTCGTTATTGTAATGTCTAATTGACAGGAGATTGAAACTCAAGCGAAGATTGAGCCTGATTTTACCTATAGCCCAACCATACACATGCTATAATTTTTATTTTCGGTCAAGTAAATTTTTGTAATATTTGGTACTGGTATTTTGTTTCTTAGAGTACTTTGAATTATCTACTTTGAAAGAGGCGTAGCATAATTAAAAAAACTGTATAATTTTGTATACTTCTCTAATGTATTTATCTTTCCTGTCAATTTTTATAATTAAATAAAAAAAAATACAAAGGCCAACAAGATACTCATAAAATATTAGAATATTAGTGATTGCAATACTGATTGCAGGCTGCAATACCGTTACAGCCTGATTTGAGAACGGTATATATAAAAAATGTACACAATTACAGTCAGTAAATACTTTTTTTAAGTCATTTATGGGACAACTTTTTGATGAAGTGAAAATATATTAAAATTTCTTTATGAATAGTTTTTAACGAAAACTAAATTGTTTAAAATTTCATATATCGAAACTCCTTCGATTTAGGAAATTTTAGAGCTAGTTGCACGTTACCAAATTTACGTGCTTCGCTTGTGTTTAGTATTGTGTCCTACTACCTTCAGTACAATATAAAAAAGCTATGTATTTCTTATTACATATTTACATGCTATCTATTTGCTTGTTCCCTGGAAATACAAGTAGGTATTTGTTCGCTGAGTGTTGTCATGATTTGTTCCTTTGTGCTTAGTTCCTTGAGTTATTACTTAGTTGACCTTGATGCCGACGAAAATATAGAAATAGCTAATAAGAAGTCAAGTTGTACCATCCATATCTGTCAGATCGCTGGTTATGATCAAGCAGGCTTACTATAACTTTAAGTAATTTTACTTTAATTAACTAAGAAAATTAACATCTATAACTAAGAGTAACTGGTCAGTGGAGGAACCAACGCCATCAACTAAATAAAGATTTCGAGTCGACCTTTTTCATCTTTGCGACTAAAGCTTTAAGTTAACAATGTAGAACTGGCTTCATCAAATTAACCATTTTTTATTGATATTTAGTATAAACATTTCCTTTAGAAAATAAAATTTTAAAATAAAAAACAACTATTGTACCCAACCTACAATTAATTTTATATTGGTAATGGTTTGGTTGATATTATACTACCCATGAATCTTAAAGCGTTTAGTGACGCAGAGATTATCTTATAATCTCTGAGTGAGGTAACTGAAAGTTACAAATATTAGAAAAATTCCCAACAAAAATGTTTATGTCGACCTTTTCTAACTTCTTTTAGTGCCTCGGAGATACCTACGTTAAGTATGTGACATACAAATGAGATTTTACTTCTAGTTAGAACCAGTAAGAAGTAAGCCTTTGTGGAATTAATATCAATGTTTTTAGTAATAACATTTTCATTAGCAACTTACAGATGAAAAAGTCAGCATACAAATACTAACTAATGATGCTATAATAAATGACATTAGCAATAGGTAAGGTAAACAGAACATTGAAGTTTACTTCACTGAATTAATTGGTAGTAACTTCTTAGAGCCTTACAAATGATATTGAAAGTCAGCTTACAAATACTTACAAACGACTTACTAACATCCGGCAAGGTAAACAAAACATTCTGAAAGAACTTGGGTGCTACTAAGTAGTGAGCCCCCATTTAATTGATTATTATTTTTTTATTAGCGACTTACAAATGTTGCAAGACAGCTTACAAATACTTACAAACGATTTACTAACAACTGGTAAGGTTAAAAAAACATTCTGAAATAACTTGGGGGCTGCTAAGTAGTTAGCCTTCATTTAATTGATTGGTTATAACTTTTTTATTAGTGACTTACAAATGTTGCAACACAGCTTACAAATACTTACAAACGATTTACTAACAACTGGTAAGGTAAAAAAGCCATTCTGAAAGAACTTGGGGGCTGCTAAGAAGTTAGCCGCCATTTATTAATTGGATATAACTTTTTTCTTAGGGACTTACAAATGTCGACAGTTAACTTACAAATACTTACAAATGACTTACTAATAGCTGATAACATCAAAACTGCATTTATAAACATCTTGGGGGCTGCTAAGAAGTTAGCCCCTAAAAATTAATAAGGGGAGTTAGGGGCTAACTTCACGGACCCATATGATTTTGATAAAATCTGACTCTAGGTTTAAATAAAATGCATAGATAAAAATACAATATTTTAATTGTGCTGTACACGGTCTAATCCAGTTTAATTCCATAAAGAAAATTAAAATATGTTGCCGACACTGTACGAGCAGCAAAAGATATGTAAGATATGTAACAGGGCGATAATTATAGAAGATAAAAAAAATGTTAAAAATACAATCCTTGATTGATGCAACAAGATACACGATATAATAGAACATATTATGTAAAGATAAAAAAAAGAAAGCAACTAGGAACATAGTGAGAATTGTTATAATGACACAACTAGTGAAACTGAACAAGTAAACCTTTCTACGAATTCGTGAAACAGTGAAAAGACCACTTACTCAAGTCAAAATGAGGAATGTATCCTACTAGCTGTGTTAATGAAAGATTATACAACTTTACTCAGATTTGTATGAACCCTACGTTCCTTTAGGAATATTGTAAATTTCCAAATCCTTTTTCAATTTTCACTGCTGTCGTCTCTGCCTTATTTGCATTTGGGACGCATTGTATAGCCCTGAAAAATCGGCACACAGTAAAATTCTTTCCCAAAAGATAAAACAATAAATTACGTTGTTGACGTCAAGAAGAAACCTAAATATAATAAGTAATGTATGCTAGAAAAGGTATCTGCTATCAGATAAGTTATTATTTTCCTATGAGAAATATTGCTAACGGAATCGATAGTACTGACTACCAAACATTTCTGATTACCAAAATACTATTACCTAAATACCATACTGATTACCGAAATGCTTTCCAATTAGAATATCGGTAAGAATTAATTTTAGGTTAACACGTACAGTTTACATACTTAACTGTCTCAGCGTCAAACAAAAACAACGCGACGGCGTAATGGCATAAGTCACAGGATTTCAAACATCGTAATGCTGAATTTCACAAGTTCGAATCACGCTGGAGGCAGCTTTTTTTATTTTACTTTTTAATTCCAATTATTTATTAGTATTATTAGTGTTTGGTTATTCTGTTTCATTGTCCACAGTTTTTATTCTTTCTGCAGGTGAAGTTTAGAATTAGCTCGTTCATTTTGGCAGTCTGTAAAATTTATAGCTTACAAAAGTAAATATCTTCTACAATATTAACTTGTTGCAACAATTATGACCGCAATATATTTTTTAACGCCCCCATTAACCTTTTCGAAGGGCGGGCGGGGCTCCGAAGCCTAGCGGAGGGCCCCATTGATAACATTGAGAAAAATGTTTACAAAAATATATATTCTACTTTCAGCACTTAAAAAATGATGATGTTTTACCATCAAGAATAGAGTACCCTTACAGTTCATCAAAATATTATTAAGAAAAATCGTTTAATATAATTACATCATCATTCCAGATACAAAATTTCAGCTTTCTGTCTCTAAACTTATTATTTCATATACAAGGGATTATCTCAAATTTCTTTAATATGTATTTTTTTAAAAACAATGTTATTCTAGATGCTTTTGTCGTCCGAAGGATGTCCCCAGGCCGCAGGCCTGGCCCCTGGTAGAGCTAGAAATGGGGACGAAAATCGCGACAACGATTTTCTGCCATTTCTAGTTATCTATTTAAATAACGTTGTTCTGAGTTATGTCTAATGTCAACTGATGTTTACACACCGGACAGTCAAGAACGCAATTTGACTTTAATTTAATCTATACTATCTTCTGCAAGTTTTTATTCATTTGCCTATCAGTTTTTCCGTATTGGACTAAATTCTTTTAAATTAGCATCTACAACCAAATTAAATGTGGCAGGTATTCAAGAAATTTTACTTCCTAAATTATGTTTCCCATTAATTTTGCTGTGCCCTGAACCTCTAAATTAAGTAATCTGAATGCGAACATTGTGCTGTCTAATCAATAGAGAATTAAAGAAATCACAGTTTTAGAACTGTGGTTCTATTTTTTAATATGCGTATACTTAACCCAATTAAAAGTTCGGTGTAAATAATCAATTCTAGAGAACAATTATTCCTTGGGTGTTTAGGAAAAGGGAGAACCTGAAAATTAAAGCGAGTTTATTGAGTAAGAATATAATAGAATGAAAATGGTACGATATCAAATTTTCGCATTTTCTGTTTATTTTTACATATAATTTTACTAAGAAAAATCTCTTTTGGTTTTACAAAAGGTTTTAAAGGAGTAGAGGGGGTGTAAACTAGATCTAATCCGACTAATTATAACAAATTTTTCTCAATATTATAAAAACAGGTCCAAGCCTATTGGTCCTATATAATATTGGTCCAAGCTTCAATGCTGCTTTTTGATTGATAGTTAATAGCTGTACGAAATTAGTCCCAGAATTTATATTTAAATTTCTATTAATGTAGCTATTAGAATATCTTGTAAGGTATTATTCAATACAGCTAATTATATGTACAGTACAGGGTGACCCATTTTCGAGCGTCATCATTGCGATCTCGGACACTGTAAGAAATACAAGGTCGCTTTAGTTATAGCAAAGTTACGCTACTTGATCCTTATCAAAATGATGTGTTACAATTTGGAAAATTCCAGATGCTTTCGGAAATATCCGGAAAAACGAAATTACATAAAACCTTTTTTATTTTTTCTGGCGTTATTTGAAAACAAATTTAAGCCGCGTTCTCCTATAAATTCGCCAGTCGTTGGTAGCCGCGACTGGGTAGCTGCTACCAATTCGCCAGGCCTCCATTTATGTAATTTAAATACGTCTACAAATTCTCGAATCGCTGCTACCAACGATTCTTCGCCAGTCGTTGGTTGTCAGTAGTTTGTCTCGCCCGAGAGCAGTACAGGTGCTATTCGCAGCGAATTGAAGTTTATTTGTGTACAGTTTTTACGTGAAATGGATGAATTTACCGCAGAAAATGACAAACAGCTTGTTCATCTCGTTAGTAACAACCCAGAATTATATGATCCTAAAAACGTATCATATAAGTTAACGTTAAAAAAAGAGGCCACATGGAAGAGGATCGGAGAAATTATGAATAAAGACAGTAAGCAAGTCAAAATTTGTTAAATATGAAAACTCAAATTTGGTTATTCTGCCACTGCACAGCGCCCTCGTTGCAGAAGTAGTTCGAAAATCGAGTTCGTACATCAAAACCTTCTTGGCATGCATATCCCCCCGCGTCTCTTAATGGAATTATATTGTCTGTAAGAAGCGGAAAAGTCATTTCAGTAACTCGTCTGGCACGACAAAGTCTGTAATTGAACACGGCTTTATTGTGATCTTCCAATGCTTGTCTTCTCGGGGAGGGTTTCATAATATTTGTATGGAGTTGAAAAGCTTCGTCTCCAAGAATCACGTGAGGAAGAATAATATTTTTTGAATACGAAAGTAATGACGGGGCAGGAAATTTAAATTTGTTTTCGTAAATGTCTTTGCCAATCTGAAATTTGCTAAAAATTCCCGCATCGCCCTCTTTTTCATAGGATCCAATATCAACAATGATAAATTGATAGTTAGCGTCAACAATGGACAAAAGCACTATTGAAAAATAATGTTTATAATTAAAAAAAAGTGATCCACTTTTGTCTGGGCACATAACTCGCACGTGTTTCCCATCAATGGCCCCGATAACATTCGGGAACTGCCACGCGTTCCAAAATTCTTTTGCTTTTTCTATTATGTTGACTTCCGTGGGAGGGGGCAGAAATATTGGCTTTAGCTTCTTATACATGCTTTTCAAGACTAATGCAACAAATACACTTATGTAACTGTGACTTATTCGAAAAGCAAATGATAACGCTCTGTATGACTCCCCAGTTGCTATGAACCTGCAACAAAATTCCATGTAAGTTACAACAGCTCATTCAGCAACAAATTTTTATTTTAGCCGGATCTTGTAAGAAAAAATGGAAACATTCGCGATAATTATTACAAACAAAACAAACAGACCGCAAAAACAACTGGAAGTGCTGCTTCTGGAAAGCGTAAAAGAAATCCAATTTTGGATCAAGTAGGCTTTTTAGACGCGGTGTAACACGAAAGACGGTAACATTCTTTTTACTATAATATACCTTCATTCTTCCAAATACTTCTATTTTAGATTACTAACCAGTCATGACAAAACAGAAAGTATTGAGAGTCAAGAACATGTGAGTAGTGAAACTGTCGAATCTCATTATACAAATCCTGCTATTGTATCTGAACATTTAGTACCTGCAAATGTGCATTTTGTCAGTAATGAGACACATTTTTCACTGAAAAAGAGGAAGAAAGATGTTTCTTCTGATATCCTAAAGGTAATTAAGCAGAGTGCTGCAGAAAGGGAGACTTTATTAAAATAACTAACAGTGGTTCCACCTGCACCACCTGATGATGAAATAGAAGTGTTTTTAAAAGTTTCGCTATGACAGTAAAATCATTTCCACCACTGATAAGAGCAGAAACAAAAAGTAAATTTTTTTTTTTTTTTATAATTTCAGCTGCAGAAATACAATTGCTACGCCCTCAAACACCCCCTTCGCGAATGTCAACCTACTCGTGTAAAAACAGCACAATCAGTACATCAATGCCTTCCCCCCATGTTTGGGAACAACAAGATGTGCCGTCGACATCACACACATCGGAATATTTTGGAAACTTTAGGGCATGAACTAATTGTTTTCATTCTTTTTTGTTGTTGTTGTTGTTAATTTGTTAATTAACAAGTGAAATAAAGTAGTATGTACATACCTCAATGTTACTGTCAGTTTTTCTGATGGTGTTATAGGATCTCGTATCCTATTGCAAGACTTCATTTCAATATCATGCTGTATCAAATTTAAAATAAAATTAAACTGACACCGCGAAATTCTAAAAAATTCTTTAAATTTTGTTTTATTATCACTTAGATGCTTTTTAATTAAAATGGATTGGAAACCTTCTCTCTGTCTATTTTTAAACATAGCCAGCTCTTTCTTCCTATGATTCTCATTTTGTAGTAATACATGTAAAATTAAATTCTCCTCTTCTGCCTGGTAATGCAACAACATTAACATAATGGCCTTTTTAGTAATATTCATTTTTAATATTCAATTTTTCCATTCACTAGAACTTAAAAAGTGTACTGAATATGTACGTAGGAAAACAATCTTGGCGGCAACTGACACCTACTCGGTGGTGGCTACTTGTGACCAGCGAATCTGTAGGAGAACACTTGGGTCGTCGCGAATTGGTAGCAGCTACCCAGTCGCGGTTACTAACGACTGGTGAATTTGTAGGAGACGCGGCTTTAAAACAATAACACTTCGGCATTGCAAATTTGACTCTAAAGAATCATCAACTTATTTTTTTATACGGACCTGGATTTTTAGTCTATTTTTTTGTTACCTTATTTATTTTTATTCGTAGGTAACTTATTTAAGTTACAATAGTAAATACGATTATAATAAGTTTTATTTATTTCCAAATCGCAAATGAGTAAATATGATTTTAAAAAATAGGAAAAGTCAATTTCAATGCTATGTGTCCGTCCACTTCGTTTATATTGAGCTTATTTGTGCAACATTAACGGAAAACGAAAAAGACAGCAAAAATTAATTGAATAAAATACATAATAAATGTATGAATAAAAAATAATAAAAGCTTTTAGGGAGTTCTAAGCTAACAAAAAATAAAATAAAAAATCCAGGCCCGTATAAAAAAAATTGTTCATAATGGTTTTTGGAAGACGAAACGTCGGATTTCTTAACAGCATTTCTTGGCAATGACGATATGTCAATTTAAAATTTGAAATTCCGGTTTTTCCGGATATTTCCGAATTCCTATTCAGAATTTTTCAAATTGCAACATAGCATTTTGATAAGCATCAAATTGCCCAACTTTTCCATAATTTAACCAACTCTGTATCTCTTAAGGTTTCCGAGATCGCAATGATGAAGTTCGAAAATGGGCCACCCAGTACAGATATTAATGCAAATTTTACAAGTCATTGTAGTGTCATTAATGCAGTTTGGAATGTAATCTTACTTTATATTGTAGACTTTTTACATTTAATGGTAGATAGCAGTTTATATGCAAGGCTACGTGAACAAACAAGTTTTCATAGCAGCATTGAAATAATAAAAATGAAAAACAGAAATAATTTTAAAGTTTAGTTCATTCGTTTTATTTCGTTCTCGATATCTTCCATTATTTATTGACCATAAACTCTCTGTAACTATATTATTTTTAGAAAGATTTGGATTTTTTTGTAATTAATATGTTATCTTCTAGTAATTATCATTAGAGGTGTTTTCTTTTAACAATTATTTAAAACTATTTAAAATAGAGTATCTTATTTAATTTGTTAGGTTTAGTATATACTTGTTTCTGATTTTGCCATGTACGCACTAGAGTTGCGACTTTTTAAAAAAATTCAGGCCAGGCCAGGGCCGGCCCGACAAAGTGTAGGTCAGGCCAGGCCAGACCAGATAAACTCAACGAACGTTTGGCACAATTAAACCCAGACCTCTTGACGGTATTGGCCCGGCCCGACCATGCCAGGCCCGGTAAAACAGGCCAGGCTCGGCCAGAACAGGCTAGGCTCGGCCAGAACAAGCCAGGCCAGGCCAGGCTAGGCCAGAACCGATCAAACCAGATTGAAGTCGAGAACAACAATGGGAAAATTACAAAAACATTTTATTAGATCACAGATCACTTTCCATTAGAGATGGAATTTGAGTAGTAGATGACAAAATAAAGGAGGCGGGTCCGGGATAACGCACGGAAATGAAAAATAATATCATATTATTGCCACTAGTGACTTTTATAATATTCATAATAAAATATTTCATAAGGCGATACTGCACTTTTGTTGAACATTACCAATAATCATTTTTGGTACTAAAGTTAAAATAAAAAATGAATTATGTTGATTGTATGAAAAATTTTGCGGCTTAATTTCTCAATAGTAAATATTGATGCTTATATTGAAATTATGGCCTATCCAACCTGAGTAATACTTATAATAGTTATTTTTAAGTACAATTTTTCAATTTAAGGGCACCTTAAATTTTAAGTAGTATCAGTGAGATTGGCTGTAAGTGATCAGATAAATAAGTCAAAACCTCACGTTATTATGAAATCAAATTCCTCATACGAAGAACAAGATATAGTATTTCAATTTGTTAAGTTATTACGTTAAACCGATTAGCTCAGGTCAGATCTGACCCGGTCCGAATCGGTCCGAACCAGCCAGGCCAGTTTGACTCCTTATTTTAACAGGTGATAGTATACATCAAAATAAACAAAAAACCCTAAATAACATGGTCCAAAACTCAACCATTTTGGAGAAAAAATTATCAAAATATCCGATCAAAACTTCAGTTATTTACGGATATATAATTGTCTGCATAAAGTATTATAAAATTGAATTTTTACAACTTCTATGAATTTATTTACTCTTAGTTTTAGTAGAATAACTTTTTTCTTGATCAATAAAATTCGATAAAGTACATATCGTGCAATATGACAAGAGCGCCAATAAATCGTAACTAGCATTTGACTAGCTGCCGGACACCAGTGATTAAACCAGTTGGTGTTTGAAATAATTCGTATCTGTTATAGTAGTCGGAACGTGTTTGTCTTCCACTATTCATTTGTCGCTCTAAAAAGTCATTATTTAAATGATTAGCACCTGAGTATCGCGATATGTTAATAATTTATGGATCATTGTGAAAATTGGATTCGGAGATGTCGTGTATGTATTGATAACAACAGTGGACATTTTGAACATTTGCTGTAGTTTATTGTATAGTTATACATTAAAAAATGACTGTATTTTGATGTTCGGTGAGTGTCTAGGTACATTCTTGTTTTTAATACTTATGAATAATTATGCGACGTGTCTTCTTAGATGTTTTTGTTGCATATTTTTCAAATTCATATAATCTATTAAAGTTATGTTTCTGCTTTAAACGTTTTAAAAGTTACTAAAATTTAAACAATTACAAGACTATATCTATATTTAAAAATTCATGATTCATTAATTATTGTACGATTTTATTTAAAAATAAAATCAAAAATAATTATCATCTACATGTCTTCACTTAATTATTTACGACTGTTATTGTTTACATTTGGATTTTTTGTCATCCACTTAAAAAACAAATTGCCGTGCGCGCTTACCAACTAAGCTCCCAGCCGTTCAAGAAAGGTCCAGTGTATTCGCAACTGTTGCCAAATTGTAATAAAATTCTTTGATGTTATTACTCAACGTATTTTAAAAACGGTTTAACTTACGCTTATGTAATATACAACTTTTTTGTTCATTTGTAATCACAAATGAACAAAAAAGTTGTATATTACATAAGGGGTTTAACTGCCATTACTTCAGCAAAAGATAGATTAATCAATCTATCTTATGCTGAAGTAATGGCAGTTAAAACCCTAACAGGCTGTGTATATATATATTTCCCATATATATATGGGGGCGTATCTATATGTTGTGCATATATATATATATATATATATATATATATATATATATAGATGTTTAGAAATAATTATTTTAAACTTAAAACAGCCTTCTTATGATGCGCAGATACTAGTTGTAGCAAAAAGGAGTCCATTTTTTGTTCCTAAAATTAAAAAGGGAACTCGACACAGACAAACCTCGGTGCGAATCGCGATCAGTTCAACGCGTATTAAACAATAATTTCCGTGAATAAACTATTGTACAAATAACATAATTTGGTGACTGTCTACGGCAAAATAACCATTATTTCCTTCTTTCCCAATTTCTCCTCCTTTTCTTCAATGGGAAGAAAAAACACGACCAGAAATTAGTTTCTACGTAGAAAGGAAATGGGTAAGCCAAATTTACAAAATTAAATCCATACAGTCCACTAATTAGTAAAACACAAAACATTTGGTCCTTCGAGCCGGATTGGACTTATTGTTATAGTAAATTTTGTTGCTAGAAATTTATCTTATTGAATGATACCTAATTGTGTAATATTTTTTACCGAAAATTGAGTTTTCCGTTTTTGCCGAATTTACGTTTTTGCCGAGTTGCCGTTTTTTTATGCGTTGAAACATAGTACATTTAGCCTGTACTCCTTTTTGTTCCAAAACAAAATATTTGCCCATATAGTTTAGTACCTATAGTAGTATTTGATGTAAAACTTAAAATTAAACTGTATGTTAGAGACTAAAAAGTTTAAGTAATTTTAGACATTCTGCCCAACCTTAGTACATTTTATTCTCCAAAATATTATTTTAAATATTTTGTTCTGTACCTATAAAATACACTAACGATTAAAATTATATTATTGCTATTAAAACCTATGCCATTTTTTGCTACAATTGCTACGTCATTGGGCAGATATACCTACTGGTTAATAGTTTTTATTGTTTGATAAATATTTGGATATAGTTTTTTGTCAATTTATCTCATTTATTTAAGTAGATAGGTATTCAATTTTTGTTGAGATATTTTATAAAGTCCGCCACATCATGCCAAAAACTACTGTCGAATTGAAGTTAGAGAGGTTAACTGCGAAACGTGAAAATCTTTTCAGGAGGATTCAGGGGTGTTTCGATGCTGGGCAATCTTTAAAAAATGATAAAGAAAATGTTACCAAATTAGACCAGTTTAATCTTCGTTACATAAATTTATCCAAAACAATGGTTGAATATAGAGACATTGTGCAACAAATCTCCTAATTATAATATTCTTAATGCTTTTGAAGATTTGTATGATCACATAGAATATATAGCTAAAGAATGTATTAAACCAAATTCCTCCAATCAATTTAATACTAATTCCAATTCGAAAACAACAAAATTAGAAATGCCTCAAATTCAATTAGTTAAATTTAGTGGTGAAGATTTATCGTTATGGCCTGTGTTTTTTGAAAATTATAAGCAACTGGTTCACGTTAAGTCTGAGTATTCTGATGCCGAAAAATTACATATTCTATTAGGTAGTCTAGAAGGTAAAGCATTGAAAACCTGTACTGCCATTGAAGCCATTCCAGATAATTATGGAATTATTTGGAAACTTTTGTAGGACAAATACCATGATAAGAAATTTTTATTAAATTTGTATTTGGATCGATTGCTGAATTTTCGTAATTTAAATAACAATCACCCTGGTACATTACAAACATGCCTTGAAAAATTTTATACCAATGTTACGACTTTGAAAAGACTGCAGTTAGAAAATTTAGATGGCTACATTTTAACACATATTGCTTTGTCAAAATTATCTCAAGAGACAGTCAGTTCCTTCGAATTAGTGCGTTCTGATGACAACTTGCCTAATTATAACGAGTTAATTAAATTTGTACGTCAACAGAAAGTAGTGATTAAACGTGATAAAATTCGTGTAGCTCCAAATAATCAAAATTATAATAACACTTTTAAAGAAATCAATTCTAAAAGCTTCCTAACTAATCAAGTTTACCGAATGTGCCTCGCTTGCCATAAAGGTGCCCATTTATTGAAATATTGCAAGTTTTTTAAAGACAGCCCTCATGAGAAAAAGTTTAAATTAGTTAAAGATAATAATTTATGCATTAATTGTTTTTCGAATAAACATAAAGTTTCTTTATGTCCATCCACATTTAGTTGCCTTAAATGCAAAGCTAAACACCATACTTTATTACATAGAAACGATTTTATTAACCGTAATATTGATATAAATTCGAATAGTCAAATTAATACAAGGAATAAAGATAATCCAGAGCATGATGTCCCATCTACCAGTCAAAATGACAACATTCATACTTTGTGTACAGACATAAATAATATTGAACCTAATAATTCTCAAGTAATATTCTTGAGTACTGCCATGGTTAAAGTTTTAGATAAACACAGTAATAAACCATGATTGTATCATGGTAATAAACAGAACCTCAGATTTTTAATTGACAGCGGTTCTATGTCCAATGTCTTAACATATGAATGTTGCAAAAAATTGAGTTTACCATATCGTAGCATTTCCTCTAATGTTGTAGGACTTGGTGATACTATTAACCCCATTAAAGGACGAGCTAGTTTTACCATTTACTCTCACTTTGATTCAACTATTAAATATCCGATTGAGGCTTTGTTAGTAGACAAAGTGACTAACTCCTTACCCGAAGTACCTATCAATACCGAGTACTTGAATCATTTAAACTGCTTACCATTGGCGGACCCTACTTTTCATATTCCTGGAGCAATTTATGGAATTTTAGGTGCTTCGTTATTCACCCAAATTTTAGAGTCCCATAAATTAACAGAAACGGCTGGAACTCCTACTGCTATTCAAACTAAACTAGGTTACATAATTATAGGTCCCGCTTCCTCCCGTCCGAGAATACCTGTTCGTCATTTTTAAATTTAAATTCCCTAGTCGAAAAAATGTGGGAACTAGAGGATGTTACTCCAGCTGTCCCTACATCTGAAGATTCTATTTGTGAAAATTTTTTCGTTGAAAATGTTAGTCGAAATTTAGTTATACAGTGGCCCTCCCCTTTAAAGACGACCCTTCTCATTTAGGAGAATCTTATTTTTTGGCGCAAAATCGATTGTTTGCGTTAGAAAAAAGATTAGAAAAAAACCCTGATCTTCGAAATACTTATTGTTCAATCATTCAAGATTATTTAGATCAAGGCCATATGTCTTTAGTCCCAAATTCCGAAAATAATATGTCCTCTGGTTACTATATACCGCACCATTGCATTTTCAAAGAAAGTGTTTCCACACCGTGCAGAATAGTGTTTGATGCTAGTATGAAAATCGATTCTGGGTTTTCCTTAAATGATATTTTGTACGCAGGACCGAAACTTCAAAATAGTGTAGTTACCATTTTACTTTAGATTATTTCCGGTAGCTATGACTTCTGATATCAAACAGATGTATCGTCAAATTAATATTGTCGAAGATCATCGGCCATACCAAAGAATTTTATGGAGATTTAATTCCAGTCACCCTATCGCGATTTATCAACTAAACACTGTCACTTTTGGTATAAAGTCGTCTCCTTATTTAAGTTTGCGTACTATAAAACAATTAGTAGAAGATGAATCTTCACGATATCCCCAAGCAATGAACTATATTTATCGAGATTTATATATGGACGACTTAATTTGCAGTGTACCTAATATAAAAAGTGGTATTACAATTCACACTCAATTGGTGAAACGGTTTGAAACTGGTGGATTCCAGATGGTGAAATGGATGTCCAACTCCAGTGAACTATTATCCAAATTTCCTGATCGCTTAAAATTTACCCAATCGGTTGCATTTGACAAAGAAAATTTGAAGGTTTTAGGTTTAGAATGGAATCAGTCTTCTGATAATTTTAGCTTTAAAACAGCTTTGTCCATTTCACTTTGTACCAAACGAAATATGTTGTCACTGATAGCACGCATATTTGATCCTTTAGGTTTTTTAGCACCCACTACACTTTTTGTAAAATTATTGATAAAACAATTATGGGGATTAAAATTGGATTGGGATCAAACAGCCCCTAAAGAGATTGATAATTTCTTGTTGAAATTTCAAGATGAAATTAAGTTATTGAATAGTCTAAAAATCCCACGCTATTTGTTAATTTATGCAAATTCCTCTGTAGATATTGTGAGCTTTGCTGACGCTAGCTCAAATACCTATGCTGCTGTAATATATACTCGTTCCACTGATATTGCAGGTCGTGTTAATGTAAATCTGCTGTGTGCACAATCCAAAGTCGCACCCATGTCCAAAATTACTCTCCCTCGTCTAGAACTTTGTGCAACAGTATTATTATCCAAACTTCTTTCACACGTGAGAGGTACTTATTCCCCTCGAAAAAACATTAAAGCAATATTTGCCTTATCCGATTCGATTATTACATTGAACTGGATACATCCTTCGCCATCAAAGTGGAAAAATATCATATCCCATAGAGTTTCCAAAATTCAGAATTGTTTACCTCGATCCCATTGGTATTTTCTATGCGGTAAACAGAATGCTTCTGACTGTGCATCTAGAGGCCTTTCCCCTGAGACGTTGATGAGTCATCCCTATTGGTTTTCTGGACCTGAATGGTTAATTTTAGATTCCTCTGAATGGCCTATTAAGTCATTCAGTGATAATGAATGTTTATCTCATGAAGAAGAAAATTCAGTTTATCTTGTAGTTAAGCGCATTATTTCTCCATTATACACTTTAATAGAATATTTATCTTCTTGGACAAAACTTCTTCATTCTAGCATTTACGTAATAAAATTTATCAAAATTCTACCTCGTAGTAGTACAATATCTAAATTGGATCTAGACCAAGCTGAGTACGTATTAATTCAAGCGGTGCAGCAACGTCACTTTCCTGAGGAAATTAAATTGCTTTCCGAAAATAAACCTTTAAAGTCCTATTTACGCAAATTGAGCCCATTTCTAAAAGATAATCTGATTAGAGTAGGTGGAAGATTAACAAATGCAAGTGTTGATTTCAACCACAAACATCCAATTCTTTTGCCTAAATCAGACCCTTTTGTTAATTTGTTGATCGATTATTATCATAAAAAACATTGTCATACTGGCGCTCATTTGTTGCAATCATTATTACAACAAAGTTACTGGATTTTATCAGCTCGTGGTGTTATTCGACAGCGCGTTTGGAAATGTAACCACTGTTTTAGGTTAAATCCTAAACCTAATTACCCCATAATGTCCAATTTACCGTTTGAAAGGGAAAATCAAGCAAAAGCATTTCTATCTACTGGTGTAGACTTTACAGGTGCATTTCATTTAACTTTAGGTCGAAGACGTGGTATTAAAAGCCAAAAGGCATATGTTTTTTTTTATTTATTTGTAGCAAATAACTACGAATAGTAAGGGACATTACTAAGTATCCTCCATCTGTAAACGCCTTATTTAAATAAGGACTAAAACAAATCAAGCTAAAACAGCTATTCTCCTGGCAATATGCCGCGCCGAGCGCTGAATTACAAAGCAAGATTTGCCGTATTTTGTCTAACACAGTTAGAATCAAAATACAAGGATTCGGATTGCAACGAAAACTACGAGGAAATACTAAGACCACACATCGTAGGATGCCACTAATTGCAGACCGGTTTCGACCTTTTTATGATCTCATCAGTGCAATATAAGTGAGCATACCGACGAATGCGTCCTACGATGTGTGGTCTCGGTGGTCCTACGATGTGTGGCATCCTACGATGTGTGGTCTTAGTATTTCCTCGTAGTTTTCGTTGCAATCCGAATCCTTGTATTTTGATTCTAACTGTGTTAGACAAAATACGGCAAATCTTGCTTTGTAATTCAGCGCTCGGCGCGGCATATTGCCAGGAGAATAACTGTTTTAGCTTGATTTGTTTTAGTCCTTATTTAAATAAGGCGTTTACAGATGGAGGATACTTAGTAATGTCCCTTACTATTCGTAGTTATTTGCTATATGCATGCCATCTGATAGTAGTAGAACTAGTTTCTACAACCCTTTATTGTATTGGGTTATTTATTTGTCTTGCTACCAAGGCAATTTATTTGGAGCTAGCCTGCAGTTTATCCACGGACTCATTTCTTGCAGCGTTTAAACGATTTATATCCCGACGTGGAAATTGCACTATTTTGTTTTCAGATAAGGGTACTAATTTTTTAGGAGGAAAAGCCCAGCTTGATGAAATATACCAATTAACACAATCGCAAAAATATAATGCCTTATTACAAGAGCTTAATAGTCTCAAAATTAATTGGAAATTTAATCCCCCTTCGGCCCCTCATTTTGGCGGAATTTGGGAATCAAACATAAAAAGCGTAAAATCTCATCTCGCCAGAGTAATCGGACACCAAATGTTAAATTATGAAGAATTTAGTACAATACTTACACAAATCGAAGCGTTACTTGATTCACAACCTTTATGTCCATTAAGTTCTGATCCAACGGATCCAGTTGTTTTAACCCCATCACATTTTTTGTACCGATCCCCTCTAAGTTCGATTCCTGCAGAGGATTTGTCAACAGAATCTCCTAATCGTTTAACTCGATATAAATTATTAGATTCAATGGTGCAACATTACTGGAAACGTTGGCATACTGAATACCTTTCTACCCTCCAAGCGCGGCAAAAATGGAATACACCCGCGAATCCCGCTCAAGTAGGGCTGATAGTGATAATTATTCAGGATAATGTTCCACCATTGCATTGGCCTTTAACAATAATTGAAGAGTAATATTATGGTCAAGATGGTATATCCAGAGTAGCAGATGTAAAAACAAAATCTAGTTCTTACACTAGACCGGTGGCAAAATTATGTCCACTTCCTAATCAATAATAATTATTAATAAGTAGTAATTAGTATTAGTCAAATTGGTGGTGGTTAGGCGTACATAAAGGGCATAACTTTGGGGTGCGTTGTATGTCTACTTTGCTCCAATAATAATTTTTTTTTTCTTTTTTTCGTTAGTATATAGTGGATTCGAGTTTCACATTACTGTAAAATTATTTGATTTAATAATTTGAAACAGTGAATTGACCTGACTTATAGGATTTTGTTTTATTTTGCAATGAATTTCATTCAGTATGGCGGGGGGCAGGATGTTTAGGCCATTTAGAAATAATTCTTTAAGCCATTTAGAAATAGTTATTTTAAACTTAAAAACAGCCTTCTTATGAGGCGCAGATACTAGTTGTAGCAAAAAGGAGTCCATTTTTTGTTCCTAAAATTAAAAAGGGAACTCGACACAGAAAAACCTCGGTGCGAATAGCGATCAGTTCAACGCGTATTAAACAATAATTTCCGTGAATAAACTAGTGTACAAATAACATAATTTGGTGACTGTCTACGGCAAGATAACCATTATTTCCTTCTTTCCCAATTCCTCCGCCTTTTCTTCAATGGGAAGAAAAAACACGACCAGAAATTAGTTTCTACGTAGAAAGGAAATGGGTAAGCCAAATTTACAAAATTAAATCCATACAGTCCACTAATTAGTAAAATACAAAACAGTAATATATATACAGGGTGAGTCAGTTTATACTAGCAGGACTCTGGCATTCGATAGAACACCTGATTTTAAGTTAAGTTTGTTATATAAACATATGTCGGGAACCGCTTCGTTTTTGAGATACAGGGTGTCAAAGTTTTGGGTTTTTTTTAGTATTTTCCACACAGCTCCTATAGTTTTTAAGATAATTTATTCAAATTTTTACCATAGATTACTTATGACGGTTTACAAGTTTTGACAAATGTAGACAATTTGAAAACGTACAGGGTGATATTTTTTCGGAGGTCAGGCCCCCTTTTACCATCCAGAACTTTTTTGTGGTACGCCACTGATTGCTTATTTGCCAAAATTTGGATTTCACGTTCAATTTATAAAAATTTTCGTCTCTTGCATTTTTATCGTAGCTGTAACAGTTGTCGAGTAATTTGAAGAAATCTCTGAAAGAATATGTTATTAAAAAAAATATTTTTATTAAAATTTTCACTAAAAACAATAATTATTGTCAAACGAAAGTTCATTAATCTAAATTGTCAAAGGTTACATACTTTCAGTACAACTTTTGCCACTAATTATTTATTTTTTGTAGCATTTCAGAGACTTAATAACTAAGTAAAATAATTAAGAACTAATAATAAACTAAGGCAAATACAAATAACTTTACAAATAACCCGAAATAATTTTATTTTCAAATTAAAATTTTCAAAATGTGATCCATACATAATCGGCATCTCGTTTCAATAGACCTTCTTGCTGAAACTAAGTGATGAACTCTTATGTCTTCGCAAGCATGCCTTCTACGCCCTCTAAGATCGTCAGCATCGTGAACAGGAGTGACATACACTTTTTCTTTAAAAAAGCCCCTCACAAAAAAATAAAAATCCATTGGATATATCTGAGGAACCTGGGGGCCGTGCGATTGGACCTCTACGTCCAATCCACCTCCATGGATAATTGTCGTCTAACCAAGCTCTTACATTTTCTCCAAAATGAGCTGGGCAGCAATCCAATTGGAACCAAGCTTGTTGTCTTAAATTTAGAGGGACATCTTCCCACATATTAGGATGCTCTGTTTCTAGAAATTCTAAGAAGTTTTGCGAACTGATCCTTTCTGGCAAAAAATATGGTCCAAATAAACGATTTTCAAAAATTCCAACCCATATGTTAATGCTAAACTCATTTTGGAATTTGCGCGTGGATTTTGCTCTACCCAAATATGTTGACTTTTGAAATTTACTATCCCACGTCGGGTGAAGTAAGATTCATCAGTCCATAATACGTTGGATAAGAAAGTTCTATTATTTTCTAATGTGTTAAGGATCCAACGACAAAAATTCACTCTGCGTTGTTCGTTGCCAGGATGTAGACCTTGGTTTATTATTAATTCTTAATTATTTTACTTAGTTATTAAAAGTCTTTGAAATGCTACAAAAAAATAAATAATTAGTGGCAAAAGTTGTACTGTAAGTATGTAACCTTTGACAATTTAGATTAATGAACTTTCGTTTGACAATAATTGTTTTTAGTGAAAATTTTGATGAAAATATTTTTTTTTAATAACATATTCTTTCATAGACTTTTTCAAATTACTCGATAACTGTTACAGCTACGATAAAAATGCAAAAGACGAAAAGTTTTCTAAATTGAATATGGAATCCAAAGTTTGGCAAATCAACACTCAGTGGCGCACCACAAAAAAGTTCTGGACAATAAAAAGGGGGTTGACCCCCGAAAAAATATCACCTTGTACGTTTTCAAATCTTCTACATATGTCAAAATTTGTGGACCATCATAGGGAATCTACCGTAAAAATTTGAATAAATTATCTTAAAGACTATAGGAGCTGTGTGGAAAACACTAAAAAAAAGAACAAAACTTTAACACCCTGTATCTCAAAAACGAAGCGATTCCTGACATATGTTTATATGACAAACTTAACTTAAAATTAGGTGCTCTATCAAATGCCAGAGTCCTGCTAGTATAAACTGACTCACCCTGTATATATATATATATATATATATATATATATATATATATTTTATATCACTTAACACTGGATTAACTTTTTAAAAACTTTTATTATTTACTAGCAGTTTAATAACATAGATTATATAAAATAATGATTAATAATAATGTAGTCGACTTGGTACTACGAGGTATAAATGACAAGTGTTCTTATTTGCGTCTTTCGGTAGTATTTATAAAGTATGGATGCCGACGCAAGCATAAGCATTCTAGGAACATGATGCCTTGTTTGCGTCTTACAGATAATGCTTCGTTTTCTGAGGAAGCTGTTATCGCTTTAGATAAGCAATATCAGATTACATGTTACTTGATACATTCAGAATGAATAGTATCATATTTTAGCATATAACAACTCCCCTTTTTTTTTGAAAAGTTGGCGTTTTATGCCGACTTTTTAGGGTAGATCTTGCATCTCCCTTTCTTCTGTGCTTAGATGGGGTCTTCTTCGTAGAAGGGTGTTAATCCTTTTCAGCATCTCATTAGGGGTTGTTTCTTCCGATTTCTTACAGCATCTGTTCCTGCATTTCCAGATGACGTAGATGGTGACGAGACTGATCACGGTACCAATAGTTAAATACGTGACCAGAGAAATGTGTTTTGTCACGAATGGTTCATTTATTAATTGATCAAGGTCTCTAGAATATTGTTCCAGTTTATGATTGGCTATATCCAGATTTTCAATATTTAGGTGATCAAACTGGAGGGGTTCTAATTTGGGAAGATGAAGTTTTTCGGGGATATTACTGCAACAGTCATATGGTATAACCACTGGATGAGAATTGTCTGTAACATTAAAGCTATTGCGGCCTTCTGCTTGCACCTTTGTTATACCGACAAATGCGTAGCAGTCTGATTGGAGTTTTAATATCGAATTTTTGTTAATCGTGGTGATTTTAGTGTCCATCAGATTACAGTTTATAGTGATGTGGATGGGTTCAGAAACAATTATAAGCCATACGTTGTTTTGTAGTTTTTGGACGTTATAGCCCTGTCCATATACCAGGGTACTTTCGCAGTTTTCGGGAACCTGCCTGAAATTCTTTAGCAACTGGGCTTCGCATATTGCACTACTATCGATCGGATATGCGTAGAGGTCTGAACATAACTTCTTACGAGCATTTAGTTGTTTGCATGTGCTCAAATCTTTTACAGGGATGTACATTAATGAATCATCGTTACGCGCAATGAATCTTTGTGAAAATGATAAAACGTGGTATAGGCCAGTTCTATTGTCTAAAATCGGAATGGGATATAAATGATATAAGGTGTAAAGTGGTTGTTCTACTAACGGTATTCTTAGAACGAAAACAAGATCTGATTTTGATTGAAAGGCTTCTAATTCAATAATTTCCAAGTATGTGGGGATTTTTGAATATTTTATTGGAAGGGGTAAATTATTTTTTACTAAATTTTGGGAAATTTTCTGAAGTGCGGTAATCAAATTTTCGGGTGTAATTATTGAGGAATGTATTATTTTCAAACGGGCGAAGGTTATTGAATTTAAAATGTCATCAAGATTACTCTGAAGGTACAAATAACTTTCAGTTAATTTTTCGCATATTTCAACGAATCTTAATTCGGCCTGAACTAGTGCGACTCTATCATTTAATTTGTGTAAGGAATTTTGAATCTTTTTCATGTCCTCATTAAAGGTTTCCTGGTTAATTTGCAAATTTTGAATTGTTTCGTTAAACGTTTTTATCACGGTAGAGGTGACAGATATTTGATTTTTTAGGAGGTTTTCCATTTGGTGTTGATCATTATTTAATTTATTGATACTATCCGTAAAGAATTGACCATCTTCGGCGTCTAGGTTACCGGTAATTGATTTGAATATACTACCTAAGCCGTTTAGTATTCCGCGTTTAAAACGTTTGGTGTTAATGAACACTTCATCGAATTTTATTTTAAGGGAATTTGATATTTGATTTAAAAGAGTTATGTGGGTTCTAACTTTAACTAGAAATTCTTTTGTTTCGCGCGTGTCGACGGCGAATATGTTAGTGATTGATTTTAAAATTTTATTGTTATTGTTGAAAGCTTCTTCAAGGCTTGATAGATTCTTATGGACAAGTAGAGTCCATTTATCATTGGAAATTACTATCCTTGTTTCGTCGTGGTAATAGATCCCGACGGTATTATTGATAGATGTTATCTGGTACTGGGCTACTGCTGCTCCGATCAGCAGGATGAATCTGTAAAGTAATTAGGTTTCAAAATATGGTTTTAACCTGTCAAAGTTGACTTTAGTTTTTTGTTTAGTCTTTAGGTTAAGGAGAGTGGCTGAATTTTTGTGGAGTTCCACAATCTCAAATGGGCCATTGAATTTATTGTGCAATTTATCGGTGATTTGTGATTCCTTTACATATACCTTTTGACCGATCTGATATTCGGGGGTTTCTTTTGAAACGTGGGCGTCAAATCGAGTCTTTGCTTTCTGTTTCTGTATTTCAGTTCTTGCGCGCGCTACTTTATAATAATAAGAGAGGCGGTTATTTAGGTCTCTAACGTATTTCGTGACTAATTCTTTTTGATTATACAATGTCTCTGGAGGTCTACTGGACGTATGTCCGAAAACCAGCTCATATGGGGTAAATCCATGAGTTTTATTTGCAGAATTATTATAGCATATTACTGCGTAAGGTAATATATTAAATGGGTGTTCATCAGGATGATCTGTCATGTGTATTCGGATCATTTCTAATAGGGTAGAGTGAAACCTTTCTAAGGAACCGTTCGATTGGGGATGTCCCACGCTCGAGTATGTTAATTTAATATCATAGAGATTGCATAAATCTCTTAAGAGAGCATTATCGAATTCTCGGCCATAATCGCAATGTATTCGGAGAGGCGTTCCGAAGTGTTGGAAATAAACGAGCAAGGTGTTTGCGACTGATTTCGCCGATTTGTCATTAATTGGGTATGCTTGACTAAATTTCGTGAGTTCGTCTCGTATCGTAAGGGCATGATTTTTTGTGGGGACTTCTAGTATATCAATATTTATACGTTCGAAAGGGGACCTCGGGGTTTCTGTGATTACAAGGGGCGTGTCTAGATTTTTACGACAGGCTTTTGTTTTCTGACATGTTTCGCATTTTTTTATATAGTCGTCAACGTCCTTCGTCAAACCTTTCCAATTATATTTTTCCCTAATTCGGCGGATAGTTTCGTTTATTCCGCGATGGATATGAGCTTTGCCGGCGTGATACTGATCAATAATAATTGGAATTTGATCATCACTAGGTGTTTTTGTAATATCTTGACATATTTTAAGTTTCACGTCTTTTTCTGATAGAAGAAACGACAAAATTTCGAGGATAGGTAGGTCAATGTTATTTTCAATACAATATGTTTCAGAGTCTTTAAACTCTTCACGGCCATTATATAGCGAAGCAAATAGATTTTGGATTACTGAATCGGGGTCATATGGTAGGGCAACAATAAAATAGTTTCTATTTCGCACCGACTTACTGGATAATTTATTTAATTGTAAATTCCGAAAGTCTGCGTTGTCTTCGAACAAGTCTTCAATGATTTTATAATGAAAATCCTTGAGATTGTTTTGTTGTAGAAAGGTTACAATATTTTTGTTGGTCTTGTCTAAAAGTTGTCCGTTTGAGAATTCAATTTTGGAATAATCGATTAGTGACGTTGTTTTGTATAAGTTCGTGAATGTTTCAAATTCTTTTAATATGTCTTCTTTTTCGTTTGTTTCTATTGTGTCACTTTGATTGTCAGAGTTAGGTTCATTTGAGGTAGAGGGATTTTGGATGGGGTACGTTGATAATTTTGATTTTGCCTGAAAGTTGGAATAATCTTGGAGGTGAGTTATTTTTATGCGGGAAAGAGCATCTGCATTTTTGTTAATACGCCCGGGTTTATACTCTATCTCGTACTCGTACTCTTCAAGTTTCAGTCGCCAGCGTGCTAGGCGGCTTCCCGGATCTTTTATTGAGAACAGCCACGTGAGCGGTCTGTGGTCGGTTATTAATTTGAACTTTCGTCCGAATATGTAGGGGCGGAAGTGTTTTACGGCCCAGACAATGGCTAAAAGTTCACGTTCTATAGTTGAATATTTGGTTTCGGCCTTGCAGAGTGTCCTTGATGCATAGGCTATTGGTAGATCTTTACCAACGGGGCCTTGTGAAAGCACGGCGCCAATAGCGAAAGCGCTTGCATCAGTGGTCAGTAGAAAGATATCGTCGAAATTCGGATAGATAAGGACTGGGGTCGAAATAAGTGCTTGTTTTAATTCTTCGAGGGACTTTTCGCATTCGGAATCGAAAACAAAGGGGACGTCTTTTTGTAGTAGTTTGGTAAGGGGTTTAGATAATTTGGCAAAGTTACTGATGAATCTTCGATAATAGCCCGCGAGACCGAGGAATGATTTTATCTCTTTTTGATTAGTAGGTTGGGGAAAATTTTGGATGCATGATATTTTATCGGGGTTTGGTTTGACTCCTTCTTTAGTGATAAGATGTCCTAGGTACGCGACCTCTTTGCGAAGAAACTCGCACTTATCTGGCTGAATCTTTAGATTGGCATTTCGAAGGCGTTTAAACACTTCTGTGAGACGGGAGATATGTTCATGGACGGTGGGAGAATATATGATGATGTCATCCATATATACCAGGCATCGCTCGTTCTGGATACCCAAAAGTATATTGTCCATTACCCTTTGGAACGTGGAAGGAGCGTTTTTAAGCCCAAAAGGCATACGAACAAACTCGTAATGTCCGTTATCCACGCTGAAGGCGCTTTTCGGAATATCGTTTGGGTTTATCTCGATCTGGTGGAATCCAGAAGCAAGGTCCAATGTAGTAAAATATTGGCATTTACCTAGTTGATCTAGAAGGTCAGAGATGTTAGGTAAGGGATACTTGTCTCCTACAGTCAGCTCATTGAGTTTTCTGTAATCCACAACTACACGCCATTTCTGCTTACCTGAAGCATCTAGTTTTTTTGGTACGACCCATACCGGAGATGACCACGGGGAATTTGAGGGACGTATAATGTTTTGGTCCAGCATTTTGGATACTTGCGTTTTAACTTCCTCTTTATGTATTTGAGGATATCGATACGATTTCGTGAATATTGGTTTCGCGTCGTTGGTGTCTATCGCGTGCTTAATTTCGTTAGTGAAGGTTAATTGATCACCCTCAAGATAGAAAATATCAGAGAATTCTAGACAAAGTCTAGTTATTACCTCACTTTCTTCTTCGTTTAGGTGATTTAGACGAAGTTGATTTATTATTTCATCATGTCTATTTGCATAAGTTTGAAAATCTATTTCGTTAGTGTTATTTAATGAGAAATTTTGGATAGGTTCTAGTTTTATGTCTGAGAAATCAATAGTTTTAGGCATTGCGTTTGCATTTATGATGGAAGTAAGAAATTCGCCTTTATCGTTTATTTGAACTATCGCGTTAGGAAGTCTTACTTTATCGATTTCCGTAGCTAGCAGTATAGCTTCGGTGTTAATCAAATGGCATTTAAGTTTCGAAATTTGTTCTGTACGTGGTTCGATTGAGATTGTATTTGAAATGCTGCGAGCAGTATCGCGCGTGGTTAAATCTGATTGGTTTTGTACGTCTTCGGTGAAAGTTTGATCTGTAACCTTGTGAATGGGAATTGTTTTGAAACTGGTTATAAGTTGTCTATTTTTTATGTCTATTATGCAGTTGTAGTGTTCCAGAAAATCGGAACCAAGGAGTCCATCGAACTCAATGTCAAGGTTGCATACATAAATTTTAAAGGGTTTATTGTCGTCAAACGGGATAAGAACGGCTTCATTGATAATTATTTTTTGATCGGTTATCCCTTGGATTGTAACATTTTCGGGATATCTCATTTTATAGTTCTCACAAGTCTTTGGTTTGAATATAGACAACCCTGCGCCTGTGTCAATTAATATTTTATAGGTATTTGTAGAGTCGTAAATATAGTACAGATTTTTAGATTTCACAGCCAATAGCGGGTTTAGAGAAAGCGTTGTTCTGGGAAATTGAGATTGGGATTGTAACTGTCCAAGTTCATGTTGCCAAATTGGGTCTGCAACACTGTCATATTGGGGTCTCTGGTTTGGTGATACGGTGGGTCCGACTGGGTAGGTGGGCCAGCTCGAAAATCCTGATTATATGCAGGGGTTGTATCGAAAGCTAATTCGTCAGTATAATAATTCTCATAGGGATCATTAGCCGTATAATGATCTTCGTTATTATCGTATTCAGAATTATTAGCTGTATAATAATTCAAATTCATGAAGGGGTTATTATCTGTATAATAACCATCGTTTGTATTTTCATAGACTTTATTGGTACCAGGATAATTTTGATTTGGTTGTTCTAAAGTTTCATGATCGCTATTTTGGTTCAAATGAAGTGTTTTCCTATTAATATTTGGTCTATAGTAATTGGGGTTCTGTTGAATCGCAGGGGGTCTTGGACTATTAAAATTTGGGTTTGGTGCAATAACAGGTGGTCTTTGTTGTTGGAAATTTTGTGAATTCCCAGGATTTTGGTTATAGTAGTTAGGTCTTTGCTGTTGGAAATTTTGTGAAGTTCCAGGATTTTGGCTATAATAATTGGGTCTTGGAAAATTTGGTTGGTTGCCAAAATTAGAGGGTCGAAGATTTTGTTGTCTCTGCCGACACTCACTAATGACGTGTCCCGTACGTTTGCAGAATGAACATTGTTTTATAGGCGAAGATACATTTGGGTTGCGTGTAGGAGTATTAGAATTATTACCGCGATTGAATTTTTGGGCTTCGAAATAATTTAGTTGAAGTTCTCTTCGAACTCTCCTAATTGCCGTTAACATATCTTCGGGATCGCTTGCTCTAATAACGTGGGCGATTTTAGGTTCTAAGCCCGTGAGTAGGGTATTTAGAATCATGCTTTCGGTGAACTGTATTTGCGCTTGTTTTTGTGACATTGATAGCTGTTGTTTTTGAATCGAGGCATACACTTTTGCTTCATGAGTTTGTAAACGTGTAATAAATGTAAGAGGCGATTCGCCAGGAAGCTGTCGCATCCTTTGGAGATCTTGAATTAATGTAGTTAAATCACGACTATCACTGAAATGGCTTTCTAAAAGTATTTTTATTTCGTTCCATGTGCTTGGATTCCTAGAGTTCACTAGTTCAGCTGCACGACCTTTTAATTGATTTTTTATATGAATAGTTAAAAGTACCTTCTGGTTGCCAACTGCCATGTCATGGGCAGTTTTACATGAATTTATAAATGTGGTTAAATTTATTTGATTACCGTCATATTCAGACACAAGTGTGAATATTTCGTCTAATTTATAAGGTTCAACAACATCTGGTTCAGGAGGATTTGGTTGCTGTTGTTGTTGAGGCATGTTTCTAGTAGTGACTGGCATAAAAGATTTAAACTAATGTAAGCTAGTAAGCTTGGGTCTTGTTTAAATTATTAAAAGTAAAACAAATAGAACTGTCCTTTTCACGAGCACGTGCTAAAGGTTATCACGCTTATTAAATTAATTAATTGTACACAAGAAATGCGAGATGATTCAATAAGTACTTACATAAAATTCTTCATTGATTGGAGTTGGTTCTGTTGTGCAAAGGATTGGAATCCACCACCGGCTATTGAAGTTCTTCCTTTTTCTGGCGATCCTTTCTCTGGAGTTAGGCACTTCTGGAGTGTTGTCCTTGTTCTTCAGGCAGGTTATCGTCAGTTAGGCTTCTTTAACAGGTGTTTCACAATCCTACCGACTGCGCCAATTTTATATCACTTAACACTGGATTAACTTTTTAAAAACTTTTATTATTTACTAGCAGTTTAATAACATAGATTATATAAAATAATGATTAATAATAATGTAGTCGACTTGGTACTACGAGGTATAAATGACAAGTGTTCTTATTTGCGTCTTTCGGTAGTATTTATAAAGTATGGATGCCGACGCAAGCATAAGCATTCTAGGAACATGATGCCTTGTTTGCGTCTTACAGATAATGCTTCGTTTTCTGAGGAAGCTGTTATCGCTTTAGATAAGCAATATCAGATTACATGTTACTTGATACATTCAGAATGAATAGTATCATATTTTAGCATATAACATATATATATATATATATATATATATATATATATATATATATATATATATATATATATATATATATATATAATATTAATAATAATATCCCTTTATTTCTCAGTAACAATTTTACATAGAGAAAACAAAAAAGAAAATAATAAATAAATTCGATTGTATACAAAGAAAATGCCGAAGATCAGATGAACTCGCAAGCAAGTTCTCTGCTTTTCATCTTAAACACAAGAGTGGTATGTCAGTCAGAAACTTAGATAACTAGCAATAGTTTTGTAAATATGTACAGAAGGAGGAGAAAGTATAGAGAAAATGTATACCAAAAGAAAAGCGGAAAAAATCTAGTTTAGTTCACAGTGGACAGACGGCATTAGTCTGACAACAAAAGAGGTATTGTTTGTAGTGGCGAGATACAGTGAAATACACTGCAGTGCCCTCTTTGGGTCTTTGCTACTACCTGTCTGACAATTATTGTCTAATTGACAGACAGATAACGATTCCAATACCTATGGCAGTCTGACGAGATCATAACAAGATCGAAACCGGTCATTGTCTGGTATTTGGTCTTGATGAAGGATGTGGCGACATCCATGGAGATGTTGATGTAATGCAACGCCAGTCGGGGCATATTGCCCGTGGAGTAGTTGTTTTCGGCATCTCCTTCCAATAAAAGAGGTATTGTTTTAATTTTTGTTTAAACCGCACAACAGTCATGTTTTTTAATGATAATCGTAAGGAGTTATAAATTTTTATAGTTATATTTAAGAAAATGATCGTTTGAAACTGCTCTGTTCTATGAACTGGAGGCGTTAGTCTGCCCTTAAACCTTACATTAATATTATGTACATCCGTTCTGAAAGTTATTTTTAAATAAAGATATGGGGGCAATTTGCAAGTCAGAATCTTGTGATAGAGACAGGTGTAATGAAGTAGTCACCGATTCGACATATTAAGCCAACCCACTTCCGCAAGCTTATGAGAGATTCTTTCCCGCCTCCTAACTCCAAAGATTAACCTTAAGCATGCATTTTGGACCATTTGGATTCTACGTATATCGTATGCTGTAATGCATGGGCCACAAATGGTGTCACCAAAATTGAATCTCGATAGGACTAATGATTCACATAGAATGCTCCCAGTGTTCCTATTTAGATAATCACGGATATTATATATCATTTTTAAATTACCGTAAGCATTGCGAATGCAATTATTTATGTGAATCTTAAATTTAAGCGAAGGATCGTAAATAATTCCAAGGTTTCTAGCTTCTGGACGAAATATAACATTTTCATTACCTAACTTTAATTTGACAAGTCCAGAGACGTCTTGCCTGCACCTAGATGGTCCAAATGCTAAAGCTACTGTTTTCGCAGGGTTAATACTTAAAGCATGTTTGTTAGAGATTTCCAATAAACTCGCTAGGTCTCTATATAAAAAATTAGTAGCTTGAAGACTGTCTGTTAATGGAAAGGAATAGTAGATTTGTGTATCATCTGCATACAAATGAATTGCACAGTTTTGTACTACTTTTGGGAAATCACTCGTATACAATGTAAATAAAAGGGGGCCAACTATTGACCCTTGCGGGACCCTGGATGCTACGCCAAGAGAACTAGACATATCGGCTCCAATTTTCACTCTCTGACTTCTGTTAGACAGATAACTATTAAAAAAATTTAGAGCAATATCAGCTAATCCTATAGATTTATGGATGGCTAGCAGAATGTCATGATTTAGCGTATCAAATGCCTTGGAAGAATCAATCAATACCAGTAGTGTTGCCTTATTCTTGTCCGGTCCCCTTAGGATATCATCCGTGATGTTCATCAGAGCTGTTTCACAACTATGATGTGGCCTAAATCCTGACTGTATGTCAGGTAGTAAAGAAAAACAAATAACATGTTCTCTTAATTGCTTATCTACTACTCGTTCCAGAATTTTAGATAAAGTCGGCAGGATGCTGATAGGACGAAGATCTTTAAACTCTAGAGGAGAACTAGTTTTCGGTAAAGGTATAACTAAGGCTTCTTTCCAACATGTTGGAAATATGCCCCTACTTAAACATTAATTTACCATATGAGTTATATGAGGCAGGATGGCTGGACAACACAATAATAACATTTTTATATTTAGACTATCATTCCCAAGAGCATTAGTTTTAATTTGGTATAAGATATTTTGAATTTTACCTTCTTCCACTGTCGTAAATGAAAATGGTGTTATATTTTTTTGAGTTCTATTGGCATAAGAGTTTAAGGTATCTTGGTCAGGTTGCAGATAGGGAATACTATTAACATAATAATTATTAATAGCGTCAAAATTTTTTAAGTGATCCGCGATATCAGCTTTTTTTGCCTTAATATTTAAATGTTTTAACTCTTTCCACATATTATTAACACCGTTAGCCCTGAATCTGTGTTCGAAATAAGCCTTTTTCTCCCTTTTACATGCTAGCGTTGTAAAATTTCTTAACTGTTTATAATAATTATAATGTTCTACCTGCTTTGTACGTCTCCACTTGATATGAGCTTTATCTCTAAGCGACATTAAAAAGCGAATATTTTCAGTGAGCCATGGGGAATATTTAGTAAGTTTAATTGTTATACAAGGAGCATGTTTATTGTATAAAACTAATAAATTTTCGGTAAAAAATAACACCTTTTCGGTTATATCGTTTATATCGAAAATAACCTCAAGTGGAATAGCGGTGAGATCTTGCATGAAGTGATCAATATTAAAGTTTCGAAAATCTCTAATAGTCCTATATATAGGCTGATTATATTCGCGCTTTATTTTTAAGTTACACAACGTTAGCTCATGATCAGACATGTGATTTAATGAAATCACATTTACAGAAGATACAATAGCTGTATTAGATGTGATGATTACGTCTAAAAGAGATACGGAGTTAGGAGTTATACGCGTTGGAGAGTTAACAATTTGAGATAAATTGAAAGACTCCAGCAGTCGATGGAATTTTTCATAATTTAACGTATACGGGTTAAGTAAATTTATGTTGAAGTCCCCCAAACAAAACAAATTATCACAGTCCTGAATAATATCATTAAAGGTCAATTCCGACGTATCAAGAAAAAAATCTACAGTTAGGTTTTGCGGCCTATATGACACCCCCACAGCATACTGCAATATATTTAATTTAATTTTCACCCAAAGTTGTTCTACATCATTACTAACATTACAAATTGTATAAGAAATGGGTTTTTTAATGTAAACCAATACTCCACCACCTCTGCTTCCATAACGGTCTCTTCTCACCAAATTATAATTGTTCATAGATATAGTCATTATTAATACCCTGAGTCAGCCACGTTTCAGTCAAACAAATGACGTCATATTCACTGTGTAATAAGTGTAGCCTAAGGTCTCCTAACTTAGGCAACAATGATCGAATATTAAAGTGAGCTAAAACTATATTTTTCTCCATTCTCTAAATCAACTCACAAAAATGAGATTCTATATAAAAGTAATAGCAATATCAAAATAATATGCAAATGCAACAAAAATAAGAATACGCAACAAGAAAAAATTAAATAATCAAATAAAAAGGTGTATCTATGTATATAGTATATGCACACACATCTCCATAACTAGAATAAAAGTAATACAAGTTTATTAATATAATTTACTAATTAATATAAGAGAGAAAAAGAGAAAAAAACAAGTTATCTTATCCTACAATTTTTTCAAATTCTTCATAACTCTGAACAGAGTGTTTTTTATTGTTTGCCAAAAATACGTCGCCATTTTTTGTCCAACAATTGTTTCCATATTTATTTCGCGCCTCCCTGTAGAGTTTATATCGCTGTATCGTGAGTAATTCGGCGATAACATATCCTGAGTTCTTCAGTGCTCAGTGCTTCATATATATATACAGGGTGGGCGAAATTCGAGGCTCACCATTGGGATCTCGGAAACGGTAAGAGATACGAAAACGGTTAAATTGGGTCAAAGTTGCGTAATTTTGTGACCAATAATATGCCGTCAAGAAATCCAGAATATCTACATTCGTTTTTGAGTTATTTCAAAAAAACCAAAATTTTGAGTTTTAGTTTTTAATTTTTTTTAGCTTTATTTGAGACGATATCAAAAAACTGACAAGACTTTTTCATTGCCACTTTTTATGCTCTATAACGTGGCAGTACAAAATTTCCGTTACGGCGTTTCGTCCGATCAGGACCATCTTCAACTTTATTTTTTTAAATAGGGACCCATAATGTTTCTTACGAAAAACGATAGGATTTTTTATTCTGATTCCAATGATGTATGATACTTTATAGTTTTAATTATTATTTTTGCTCAAATACTAGGAATAACTTTTAAGACGATCGAATCTAGTATGCTTTGGGCTGATGACATTTGTTATAAAACAATTTTAATTATCAATACAATTTGACGTTTAAAGAGCTTCGCTTTAATGGTAGCCTGTTTGAACGTATACTTTAATTTAAGAAAATTTTAATTTTAGATGCCGCTGACAAAAATATTTCTGTTATTATTATAAACTACTTTGTTATCATTATTTTAAATTTAATTATACGGTACAACTTGTGTTACCATATAAAACCAAATTTGAACATTCAATAACATGATTTGGACTATTATTTTGTATTCTCCTATAAATACTGTTATGTTCAAAACTACCGTTTTCTGTCAATTGTATGTGCAGTTTCGAAAATGTCGTTCTATGTGCTTGTGGCCTTTCTGGGTATGTTTCAAAATATATTTGTTCAGATCTGGTTGAATTTTTGTAACATTTATAATAAATTTCAATCATATCACATTTTTCTTGATTTGTAAACGGCATAATTACTTATTATTTAAAGCGAAGCTCTTTACGTCAACGTCAAATTGTATTGACAATTAAAATTGTTTTATAACAAATGTCATCAGCCCAAAGCATACTAGATTCGATCGTCTTAAAAGTTATTCCTAGTATTTGAGCAAAAATAATAATTAAAACTATTGGAATTGGAATCATTGGAATCAGAATAAAAAATCCTATCGTTTTTCGTAAGAAACATTATGGGTCCCTATTTAAAAAAATAAAGTTGAAGATGGTCCTGATCGGACGAAACGCCGTAACGGAAATTTTGTACTGCCACGTTATAGAGCATAAAAAGTGGCAATGAAAAAGTCCTTGTCAGTTTTTTGATATCGTCTCAAATAAAGCTAAAAAAAATTAAAAACGAAAACTCAAAATTTTGGTTTTTTGAAATAACTCAAAAACGAATGTAGATATTCTGGATTTCTTGACGGCATATTATTGGTCACAAAATTACGCAACTTTGCCCCAATTTAACCGTTTTCGTATCTCTTACCGTTTCCGAGATCCCAATGGTGAGCCTCGAATTTCGCCCACCCTGTATATATATATATATATATATATATATATATATATATATATATATATATAAAATAAAAACCCAGGGTAGTCACGACCGACTAGTTAAAAAACAAATTTTAAATTAATAGGGCTTCGGTCAAACCGAAGCCCTATTAATTTGAAATTTGTTTTATATATATATATATATATATATATATATTTTTTTTTTTTCTCTCAAATTGCTTAAACGCCTAACGCTTATTAATATTTTCTATTTCGTACTTTGCAGTATCGCTTAGTTTTTATTTCTTATTTTCAAGGTGATTTATCTCTTTCATTGCACGTATCTTTTATTCTCCTACTCTAGTGCTGCTTGATATTTTATGTGGGTATTTCGTCAATACAATTTCATTTTATCGTCAATGTTAATATTGCATGTTCCACCAACAGAATTAACTGCGTCATACACGTGCCTTCTAGATATTAAAGATCTTTCTTTTAAATTTTCAATCAATATATTTTTGTTTACACTAAACCCTCTTTCGACAGAAGCATTATCATGCTACAATATGAGGATCATTTTCACGATAGTGTATAAATCTGATTATGAATTATTAGTAGAACAATAGAACTATAAAATTCATCTAATCTCTCCGATTTATAATTTATAAATTTATCTACTCGTTCAAAAATTTTTTTACCATAGCTTTGATAAAATACTACATTCTATTAAAAACTGAGTAGTTTCTTTCTGAGTAGTTTTACTTTCTTTTCAATATTTACGAGTATTAAAACCTACATCTATGTCAGAATGAGGTAAATATATATTTTTATCGTCAAAATTTTACCTTGATAAATGATATGTAGATTTTTTTAAATATTCTTTTTCAAAAGTCGTTCCAAACGGCTCCTAACTGTCATATCTAATTTACGATATAGAAATGGAGCTATAGGTGCTGCTGAAATTTTCGCAAAAAATTTTCAAGGGATACGGCGATAGTAGCAAAAAAACTATTTTTCACTTCATTAACGAATCCTAAAACACTTTTTCGAGTGTCTTTACAGTAGACGTTCTGGGTAATTTTGTTTTACTATCACAAATGTATTGTTTTATGTCATCAAATATTTCCAAAGCCATATTGGCAGCAGTGCCGCTGTCTACCCAACAAATGCTGCTTGAAAATCCAATAGAAAGATCTTAAAACGTCATTTACTATCCATTTCACACTGTTATGTCCAGTTTGGAAAGCACCGTGCAAAACATGTAATCCACAAGAACCTAAATATAAAACTGTAACATCTTGTCCTTCACACAAAAGTCTAAAGTTCCAGTTAACATGGGGCCCATCCATAGAAATTTGTAATAGGTAGTTTATTTAAATTTAAAGGTTGAAGTCCCTCTTTAAAGTGCCGCAGGATATCCTGTGACGATGACCCATTCATAAATACTGATCTCAAGTATCTAAAAAAAAGTTTTCATTTATTTAATTACATTCACATAGAAGTGGTAGGTGGTAGGAAACAAATATTTTCATTAGCAGTAATAAATAAAGTAGAAATATATTCAAGGCAGTATTCAAATATTAAGTAGGTAGGTAATACAACCTCAAAAATATTATATTCTGAGTTCTTCAAATATATAATGTAGCAATTTTGTAAGGTAACTTTAGAAGTGGCAAACATTTGTATTAAAATTTAATAAGTCAGGATTACTTTTACATAAAAGTGATGATAAATTCATCACAAAGAATAGGTACATTTTATCTCTCAGATGCCAAGAAAACAGAAAAACAAAAAATTGCGTGTTTATAGCTGTAACTTATTATTATTTTTTTAATTATGACTACTTGTTTTTTTAAAACAGAGATTTCTGATGTCCTGTACATTATAAAAATCTAAGCTTTAATCGTTCACCTTTAAGGTTGGTAAGTTATAGACATTTTTATAATGTATACAATGTCTGAGATGAATTTTGTACCGATCACTGTTTTGTACGCAATCAAATAATATGGTAACTTTTTTATTAATTTTTTTCAAAAAAAGTACTTATAGTATAAAATATACAGAATACACACCTGCTTTCAACACTACTTTTTATTTCATTCCAATATCTTATAATTATGTCCATTTGGGCTCTTTGTGAAACCTTATTTAAAGACTCATCAAAGCAAGCCACAAAATAATCACATTTTTAATATTGTTTTCTCCAATTCATCATTAAAATATGGGTCTAGCCCAAATGTAATATAGTACCCAAGTTTCGAAGAACTAAATTTCATTTTTGAGCCGTTGTACTGTCATCAAACATTTTCTTCAAAATTGGTAATGCCTTGTTCACAGAAGTATTTGATAAATGTGATTCGACAACATGTAAAGTCCAAAGTACCTATTTCTGAATTCACAACTTTTATCTAAATTAGTGAAAAGGCATGATCTTTGTCGAGTAGTTTTATCAAGTACGAGAACACCCTCGGGAACAGTTTTTTCAGCATCGTTTTCTTTAAAATAATTGAAAGTGTTTGGAGTTTCTATTTTGGCATTTAATTTTTTTATGTGCGTTTTACTCTTCTGATGACTTGTTAAAGCCTGCTTTCCCATATTACTCAAAGAAACCGCCTTTTTACATATTTTACAAAGTGCTGAATATGAAGTACTCTTACTTTTCGGCTTTAGTACCCAAATGTACTCTTTTGTGGGCAAAGGTAGTATCATCATTATGAGCGAACTAAGAGCCGCCTGACACGAGACTTAATTTAGCACTGAATTCAGTACTCAAATTGCGCGTGCAGATTTAGCGGACTTGTATGCTACAAATTAGAACATGTTCTAACTTTTTGGACGAAATCAGCACAATATAGATGCACTAAATCTGCGCGCGCAATTTGAGTACTGAATTCAGTGCTAAATTAAGTCTCGTGTTAGGCAGCTCTAATATCACTATTATCCAGACAAAATTTTTATCGTTTCCTGTATTATCTACTTTATAATTTATACTTTCGGTCACCTCACTACCTCACTATCCGCCCATGTTTTGGGTAGTTTACAGTTTATATTCGGTAAACTGTAATGCTCATATATTCATCTACTAAAACCAAAAAATATCTTACCGAAAGTCGATACTTTTGTATAAACGGATGTTACATTAAAATACCGAAGTGCCAGGAAAACGCGCGACCTTGAAAATTTTACAAAATTTTCGCCGCGTTATTTTTCCTAGGGCGCCAGAAGTTTCGGTACTGATTGTGAGTAATCCGGCATTTTATGGATCTGCCAGAGAATTTGTACTCTTTTTTGAATGGCATGAGTTGGTAACCCTAGTCAGAACCTACTTTTCCAAATATGTCTGCCCATAATGGGTGAATTGTTGAATTTATCCAATCAGGATTGAATAATATTTTTTCTGTAACTCATCTGAAAAAGAATATAAAGCCAGATATTTTTCATTTCTAAAGAAAACATAACATAAACCAATTTTGTATAAGCACTTACCTTTTAGAACCAAACAATAATAACTTATAATTACTTAGAATGAACCAATTCGAATTTTAGTAGTTTAATCAATAAAACTTACCTGGTTGCTTGGTGCTCATAAATAAAAAATAATTGAAATTCAATGGAAATTCAAATCACAAGTAAATAGGAATCATCAAACCAAATTTCATTTCAGTTCACACAGTAAATTAACGGTTTTATCTGTTTGATTATTCATTTGTCTTGTGTCTTTTATTTCTGTTCGACGTACCTATTTGAGGATAAATGTATCTCTGTCTAGTATGCGCGAGCGAAATTTGCGGATTCACGCATGCGCTTTGTATATAAGACAGGGCCGGCTCCTCTAATTTTCCAGGTTAACTTTTCAAATTCCCTGACTCGTGATTATTTATATAATTCCCTGACTATTCCCTGATTTTGTGAAGAACAGTGAATTCCCTGACTTTTCCCCGGAATTCCCGGTTTTCTATGTCGCTACGAACCCTGACACTGCATTGTGATATGGAGGACGATATATTTACTGCAGCCAGTTACTATATAATATGCATACGTTACTACACTGTGTAAAAAAAATTTCCAGGCGTACAAGTTCTAAATGTAGATGGCGCTTTTGAAAACAGTCGTTAACCACAAGATGTCGCTCGTATCAGAGTGAAAATAGATAGAAAATATTTTATTAATACTTCAAATAAATTGTGGCGCTAATAGTACAGTATCTGATAGTATCTGATAATGCAGTGTTGTCTATTTTTTTGGTTATAGATAGGAAGTAGAAATATATATTTTATATATACAATGGTGAAAAAGTGCTTACCTACTTGGTTATTGTACTAAAACTTCGGACAATAGAAACAAATTTTTTATAAATATACCTGTTGCACCAGATTTTTGTTTCATCTTTGCATATGAAACATGACATGGAAAATTACATTGAACACAAGTTAACAAAATATGTAGTGAAAATTAGAATGAAGCCTTACATTGTTCCACATATATTTACTTGGACTTGTAGCTTAAAAGAAGAAAGTTCAACCGAATGTGGAGACGAGATCATCAACAAAGATATATATATATATATATATATATATATATATATATATATATATATATATATATATATATATATATATATATATATATATATATATATATACAGGGTGTGTCATTAGTGGGTAATTGTTCGATTACTCGCAAACGGTACATTACATCAAAAAACTTTTTATATGAAAGTTTTTTGGCACTAAAAGTGCATATTATAAACATATTTTCAATTACACAGGGTGTTCCAAAAAGTCGGGACAAGGTGCAAGTTGGTTATTTCAAATGCGACACCCTATATATTATTATATTTTTGAAATCTAGGGATCACTAGGAACATATTTGTATTAAGGTTCCCTATAGCTATCTCTTTTCGTTTTCGAGATATTTAAGAGTTAATGGAAAAAAACCTCGAAACAGTGCATTGCAAAATAAATAAAATTTCCTCTATGACACAATGTGAAAAGGAAAAAATGTAGTGTCAGTTAGCACAAGGGATACCTTAAATATTGCACTTGAAATAATTTGGACATTTTATACAGGGTGATTTTTATCGTGATTTATATTTCACAATGTTAAATTGCCTAAATCTCATTTTTTTTAAATGGAACATCCTAAATTTTTTTATGGCATTAGATGTAGAATTTAATTACCTTTCAAATGGTATTAGGATGTCCTATACGAAAAGTTGATCGGTTTCGAGATATTCACGATTTTTTGAAAATTTCGCTTCCATAACCTGATAATTACAAATTATAGTCAAGTAAGTTATGAAAACAATTTATTTTGTTGTGGAAGTTATTTAACTGTCAAATAAATATTCGACTTTGTGTAATCTGCACATTTTATATGCAAGATTCACTATTCCAAAATGCTGTCAAAAGTACCACGAATTCCGATCATAATGTTTTCTTGTGTGGTTGCTGTTGTGCGGTAAACTAAATCTTTTGTGTAGCCCCATAAAAAAAATCTAATTTTGTAAAGTCCGGGTACCGGGGAGACCATGAAATAGGCCCACCCTTCCTTTCCACCTACTACTGTAGGTACTCCCTATTTAACAATCTCCTTACTGAACCGCTGTAATGTGTAGGGCAACCGTCATGCTGCAACCGCATCCCTGCTAAAATGTTCAGAGGAATATCTTCAAGATAATTTAAAAGTTGATTTTCCAAAAAATGCAAATAAATTTCTCTATTGACAGTCGCTTCAAAAAATATAGTCCAAATACAGTTTGCATTTTTTGGAAAATCAATTTTTAAATTATCTTGAAGATATTCCTCTGAACATTTTAGCAGGGATGCGGTTGCAACATGACGGTTGCCCTACACATTACAGCGGTTCAGTAAGGAGATTGTTAAATAGGGAGTACCTACACCAATAGGTGGATAGGAAGGGTGGACCTATCTCATGGTCTCCTCGGCACCCGGACCTTACTAAATTAGATTTTTTTATGGGGATACATAAAAGGTTTAGTTTACCGCACACCAGCAACCACACGAGAAAACATTATGAGCGGAATTCGTGGTACTTTTGAGAGCATTTTGGAATAGTGCATCTTCCATATAAAATGTGCAGATTACACAAAATCGAATATTTATTTGACAGTTAAATAACTTCCACAACAAAATAAATTGTTTTCATAACTTACTTGACTATAATTTGTAATTATCAGTTATGGAAGCAAAATTTTCAAAAAATCGTGAATATTTCGAAACCAATCAACTTTTCGTATAGGACATCCTAATACTATTTGAAAGAAAATTAAATCCTACATCTAATGCCATAAAAAAATTCAGGGTGTTCCATTTAAAAAAATTGAGATTTAGGCAATTTAACATTGTGAAATATAAATCACGATAAAAATCACCCTGTATAAAATGTCCAAACTATTTCAAGTGCAATATTTAAGGTATCCCTTGTGCTAACTGACACTACACTTTTTTCCTTTTCACATTGTGTCATAGAGGAAATTTTATTTATTTTGCAATGCACTGTTTCGAGGTTTCTTTCCATAACTCTTAAATATCTCGAAAACGAAAAGAGATAGCTATAGGGAACCTTAATACAAATATGTTCCTAGTGATCCCTAGATTTCAAAAATATAATAATATATAGGGTGTCGCATTTAAAATAACCAACTTGCACCTTGTCCCGACTTTTTTGAACACCCTGTGTAATTGAAAATATTTTTACAATATGCACTTTTAGTGCCAAAATACTTTCATATAAAAAGTTTTTTAATATAATGTACCGTTTGTGAGTAATCGAACAATTACCCACTAGGTTAGGTTAGGTTAGGTTCAAAAGTGAGTGGGCCGAAAACCAGACCCTCCACCGCGACCATGTGGTCTATTGTGGCTCACACCTACTTATATTTCACCCAACAGGTCCAGCTTCTTAATGTAGCTGATCACCTTATTGGGTGAGAGTTTGTTCAGATCCTCTGGCAGAAGTTGTCCTTTGCCAAATAATGAGTATCTGATCCTTTCCCCAGCAGGGCAGGTGCACAATATGTGTTCTGCCGTTTCATCATCTTCTAAGCATAGGCGGCACTCAGCAATTACCCACTAATGACACACCCTGTATATGACTGTCCAAAATTCGAGTCTCTACATAGGGATCTCAGTTATTATAAAAGATAGGAAAACGCTCAAATGGGGAAAGTTTTAGAGAATTTTATGCTGATTTCAAACCTGCATTGAAAGTTATCGTGAGTCAATTGTTTTTCGAGATATTTGAAAAAAACGAAAAACCGACGAATTTGTTTTTGGCCAATAACTCGCTAATGGTTAATCTGACACTTCTAAAATGTTTGCATTATTAGTACACTTTTTAAAGACGAACATTTTGGCATAAACAAAAATTACAAGGCACTCATTGTTTTTCTGTTATGAACCACAACTTTGCTATTTCTTATGGTCGCCATATTGGATTTTTATATCATATTTTAAAGCCAAAAATTCTCTTTCCAACGATGTATCATAAGCCTATAAAAGAATTTTTAAAATTTGTGAAATATTGAAAAAATCATTTTTTTACAAGTTTACTTTAGAAGTTGACTGTGCCATGAAATGTTTTCGTCACAAGTGTCAAATAAAACTGCTTAGAAAGAGTTAACGTGTCAGTGTTTTTATAAAGTGAAAATATGGAAAGACTTTACAAATTGTCAAATGAAGAAAAGTTTGATATGCTTACGCTTTATTTACAAGCTCACTGTAATGCGGAAATTGCATCTACCAGATATTTGGAATTATATCCAGAAAGACAGCAGCCGCATAAAACATATTACAGGAGAATTGTTACCAATTTATTGAATTATGGTGCATTTGAGAATAAGAGGAACCACTATGAAAAAGATAACCATGATCGTGACGTAAACGTTCTTAATATAATAACAAAGTCCGTCAACATCTGTAAGATCTGTTCAGCATCAAAGTAACATCCCGAAGTCTACCGTTCATCAAATTTTAAAAAAACATGGCTATCATCCTTACAAGCCTACTATTGTCCAAGGCCTTCGCGAAGGTGATTATGATAGGAGATTGCAATTTTGCCAGTGGTACATAGAAAAATGCAAAGAATTTCCTGAGTTCCCCAATTTGGTAATATTGTCCGACGAGACCCGTTTTACTAATTGTGGGGTATTTAACAAACATAACAGACATCATTGGAGTACCCAAAATCCCCATGTGATGGAACAGCGACGATTGCAGTCTAGATTTGGGTTTAACGTTTGGTGTGGTCTTTTAGGTATTTTTATCTTCATTAATGATATTGTGAATAAATAAGCTAGTCATTAATCTATCATGTTAATGTATAATTATTTTAGGAAATCGTTTGGTTGGTCCGTTTCTTTTCGATTACAACCTTAATGGGGAATGATATCTAAATCTATTAAGAGAAGAAATAATTCCAGCAATTAGAAGGCTTGTACCCAATGCAGCTGAATTTCAAAGATTGTGGTTTCAGCAGGATGGTTGTCCGGCACATAATACTGTAGAAGTTAGAACCCATTGTTTTGGGCAAAATGTTATTGCGAACAATGGACCAGTTATGTGGCCGGCAAGATCCCCAGATCTTACGCCACTCGATTTTTATTTGTGGGGACAAATTAAAAATGAAATTTACGAATTTGAACCACCCATTAAAAGAAATGAATTAGAAGCTAGAATTAGAGAAGCGTTTAACTTGTTAAACGGAAACACATTAGGAAGAGTTATGAGAAAGATTTTAAAGAACTGTGAGATGTGTCGTAATGCAACTGGACGTCACTTTGAGCATTTGCCTAATAATGCTTAATTATGGATGCTTCATTTTTTAGTTCTGGTTGTTTTTAATACTTACTACTATTAGACTAAAGATATTCATATCAATATCATGGTTACCTTTTTCATAGTTGTTCCTCTTATTCTCAAATGCACCATAATTCAATAAAGTAGTAATAATTCTCCTGTAATTATGTTTTGTAAGGTTGCTGCCTCTGGATACAATTCCAAATATCTAGTACATGCAACTTTCGCAGTATAGTGAGTTTGTAAATTAAGTGTAAGCATATCAAACTTTTCTTCATTTGAGAAATTGTGAGCCCCATATTTTCATTTAACGCAATTCATAAGTCATTTTGTATGACACTTGTGACAGAACGGGAAATATTTACATTTCATGGCACAGCCAACTTCTAAAGTAAACTTGTAAAAAATGATTTCACAAATTTAAAAAATTCTTTTATAGACTTATGATAGATTGTTGGAAAGAGAATTTTTTGCTTTAAAATATGATATAAAAATCCAATATGGCGACCATAAGAAATAGCAAAGTTGTGGTTCATAACAGAAAAACAAAGAGTGCCTTGTAATTAGTGTTTATGCCAAAATGGTCGTCTTTAAAAAGTGGACTAATAATGTAAAATTTTTAGAAGTGTCAGATTAACCATTAGCGAGTTATTGGCCAGAAACAAATTCTTCGGTTTTTCGTTTTTTTCAAATATCTCGAAAAACAATTAACTCACGATAACTTTCAATGCAGATTTGAAATCAGCATAACATTCTCTAAAACTTTCCCCATTTGAGCGTTTTCCTATCTTTTATAATAACTGAGATCCCTATGTAGAGACTCGAATTTTGGACACAGTCTGCATATATATATATGCAGACTGTCCAAAATTCGAGTCTCTACATAGGGATCTCAGTTATTATAAAAGATAGGAAAACGCTCAAATGGGGAAAGTTTTAGAGAATGTTATGCAATATATATATACAGGGTGATTGATACAGGGTCCTACAGGTTCGGGAAAAAAATTTTCATAAGTGGCCATGAAAATTTCATTAAAAATATTTTTATCTTCCGTAAATCTCCGCAAGAGGGCGTAACTGATCATGAAATTTTTGAAATTGAATTTAAATGAAAAAATGCCTTATTAACCTGGATATATTTTTTATCAGTTTTAATCGTTAGTCCATTTCCTAAAACTTGTTCAGTGATATTTTTCATTTCCTCGATAAATAAATGGGTGGGAGCAGTTTTTGTTTTTAATTTGAAAAAATGCTGTATTTTCGGATCGCTTTAACGGATTTTCTTGCAATTGGGTTTTTTTAAAAGAGAATACCTTGCAGATTTAATAAATGTTTTAGTGATTGCAAAAAGTTGGTTAATAAAGGTACAAAATGGCGATATGTTGAAACCTAACCTATTTTTTAATTTTTCTTGGAAATTTTAAATGGAACGATATACTTTTTTCCACGTCATTATGACCAACATTTAGTTAAAATAACACCGGTCAAAACCGCATCTCGATATATCAATCCGTTGAGGAAATATTTAGATTTTCGTATTGTACCCAAAGAAGGAGAATACATTTTCATTTACCCCCGTATCATTTCGAAACAAAACGTATATTTATTTGCTGTTTTAGTAATTTGATATTTTACATAAACCCTTCCACATCCAGATATCAGATGCGGTTTTGACCAGTGTTATTTTAACTAAATGTTGGTCATAATGACGTGGAAAAAAGTATATCGTTTCATTTAAAATTTCCAAGAAAAATTAAAAAATAAGTTAGGTTTCAACATATCGCCATTTTGTACCTTTATTAACCAACTTTTGCAATCGCTAAAACATTTATTAAATCTGCAAGGTATTCTCTTTTAAAAAAACCCAATTGCAAGAAAATCCGTTAAAGCGATCCGAAAATACAGCATTTTTTCAAATTAAAAACAAAAACTGCTCCCACCCATTTATTTATCGAGGAAATGAAAAATATCACGAAACAAGTTTTAGGAAATGGACTAACGATTAAAACTGATAAAAAATATATCCAGGTTAATAAGGCATTTTTTCATTTAAATTCAATTTTAAAAATTTCAAGATCAGTTACGCCCTCTTGCGGAGATTTACGGAAGATAAAAATATTTTTAATGAAATTTTCATGGCCACTTTTCTTATGAAAATTTTTTATCCCGAACCTGTAAGACCAATAGTTTCCCATATACAGCCGGTGGCCGGCCTTAATCAATCACCATGTATATATATATATATATATATATATATATATACAGGGTGTCCACCTAGTGCGCGTAAGTCCAATATCTGGGTTAATAAAAGAGATAACTTAATTTTTTTTTTCTACAGAGTTGTCTAATATCCCGAGCTGCACAAAATGAAAATATATTTACATATTCAGGGTGTTCAGTTTTTCCTGGACAGGTACCAACTTCATTTTTTTAAATGGAAACCTATATTTTTTATGGCATTATCGAATTCTACGTAAAAAATTAGTGGGACTTTGTGCATAACACTGCTATTGAAATATTGATAGTTTTCGAGATATTTGACTTTTAATTTTTTTTTCTTATGTTTCGTCACTTCTAATAGTTGACATAATTATGGTTGTATGACAGCTAGAAATTATTTTTTTTCAGAAACTGTAGAGTGAAGATGGCTCTTTCGAAAAACGTATCAAAAGTTGACCTGCGATATACAGGGGGCAACAGAAATCGTGCCAAACCTGATGGTTTAAAATTAAAAAAATCTCGACTTTTTCAAATGGAACACCCTGTGTTTTATGATTTCATTAGATGCCTTTCTGTAGACTCTACAATTTTATAATAGCTTTCCCTATACCTAAGTTGCGTAGTTTTTGCAAAAAACCCACTTTTATGAAAAATACCCGATTTGCGCACGTTCCTTTCTCGGGAAAAACGCAGTGAGCGTCTGTCATGCAATAAAATTTGTGACAATCAGTTTACATGTCATTTCTTCTTTTACTGAATATTCACGTACGAGTTTAGAGTAAGTACTAAGCGTGCATACAATGAACTATTCAAAAAAAGAATTAGTGAAAATGGTTTATGCCTTAGGAGAAGCTCATGGAAATTGTTTGCTAGCAGCACGTATTTACAAAGCAAATAATCCAGATTTACAGAGATTTCCACGTGCTGACTGTTTTGAAAATGTGAAAGAAAGATTTGAAAGAACAGCAAATGCGAATTATGAGAAAACTACCAGGAGACATGACGGTAACAATGACGATATTGAGTTTAATGTTGTGGCGTCTGCTGTTGAAAATCCAAATATTAGTGTCAGGAAAATCAGTAATAATCTTGGAGTTTCCAAAAGCTTGACAAACAAGATACTGAAGAAGAATAATTTTCATCCGTATCATATTAAAAACCATCAAGCACTGTTACCTCAAGGTTCACCTAAACCGCCTGCAATTTTGCCACTGGGCATTGGATAAAATTCAGGAAAGTCCAAACTTTTTTATGAATGTCTTGTTTACTGACGAATCAACATTTTCAAACACATGCTTACCCAATCGTCGCAACTTTCATCACTACGCTGACAATAATCCAAGATTATTGAGGGTACTAGATAATCAGCATCGTTTCAAAGTGAACGTGTGGGCTGGAATTTGTGGAGAACATATTGTTGGACCGTACTTTTTTGAAGGCAATTTAAATGGCAATGTGTATTTGCATTTTTTGCAAAACGAACTTCCCCTTCTACAGCTACAGAATATGCCCGCTGATTATTTGGTTCAACAATGGTTTCAGCATGATGGTGCCCCTCCACATTCCACTTTGGCGGTACTGTGATTATTTTATTGTTGTAGTACTTTTCCTATTATCTATTCATATTTCAGATTAGAGAACACCTAAACCACGTATATCCAAATAAGTGGTTAGGTCGTGGTGGTCCAGTTCCTTAGCCTGCACGTTCGCCTGATTTAAATATTCTGGACGTTTTCTTGTGGGGTTATATCAAGGAGCGAGTATACGAAGTACCACCAACGGATATGCAAGACTTGAAAGAAAAGATCCAAAATGAGTTTCTAACCATAACGCCCGAAATGTTAAGAAATGTTCACATTCATTTTCGTCGTAGATTAATGCTTTGTGTTGAAAACAACGGTGGACATTTTGAGCATTTACTTTAGGTTAGCTTGCTTGTATGAGTATTGCGTATTCTTTTTTCAATACTCTATGTATATTCATCCATTTCACTAATAATTTTTCTAACTACGGTAACACCGTTTGGTTTTCAATATGATACGTATGAAACTTCTTCTTCAATATCTTATTTGTCGAGCTTTTGAAAACTCCAAGATTTCTACTGATTTTCTGATACTAATATTTTTGGATTTTCAACAGCAGAAACCACAACATTAAACTAAATATTATCGTTGTTACTCCCATGTCTCCTGGTAGTTTTCTCATAATTCCCATTTGCTGTTCTTTCAAATCTTTCTTTCACATTTTCAAAACAGTCAGCACGTGGGAATCTCTATAAATACGTGCTGCTAGCAAATAATTCCCATGAACTTCTTCTAAAGCATACGCCAGTTTTGCTAATTCTTAATTACATGTAGAGCTTTTATGATTTTTTACTTTTATTTACAAATAAATGGTAACTTTCCATAAAGACTTGTTTATTAAACTGAAATTATCTAAATTTTTCAGTTATTTTTATTTTAAGAAGTGTAAACTAATACATTTTATAAAAATAAATAGCCTTACAATATTTTTTTCGTCAAAGGAGTGCGCAAATCGGGTATTTTTCATAAAAGTGGGTTTTTTGCAAAAACTACGCAACTTAGGTATAGGGAAAGCTATTATAAAATTGTAGAGTCTACAGAAAGGCATCTAATGAAATCATAAAACACAGGGTGTTCCATTTGAAAAAGTCGAGATTTTTTTAAATTTTAAACCATCAGGTTTGGCACGATTTCTGTTGCCCCCTGTATATCGCAGGTCAACTTTTGATACGTTTTTCGAAAGAGCCATCTTCACTCTACAGTTTCTGAAAAAAAAATAATTTCTAGCTGTCATACAACCATAATTATGTCAACTATTAGAAGTGACAAAACATAAGAAAAAAAAATTAAAAGTCAAATATCTCGAAAACTATCAATATTTCAATAGCAGTGTTATGCACAAAGTCCCACTAATTTTTTACGTAGAATTCGATAATGCCAAAAAAAATATAGGTTTCCATTTAAAAAAATGAAGTTGGTACCTGTCCAGGAAAAACTGAACACCCTGAATATGTAAATATATTTTCATTTTGTGCAGCTCGGGATATTAGAAAACCCTGTAGAAAAAAAAATTAAGTTATCTCTTTTATTAACCAGTCCAGATATTGGACTTACGCGCACTAGGTGGACACCCTGTATATATTATACAGAAACTAAAAAGTCTATATTATTTATTTTATAGGAAGTAAACGAAGAAATAGATACTTAAAAAACTTGTTTGACTGAAATCAGAAGTGGAACTAAGGTATATTAATGTGCAAGAAATTAAAGTTTAAATTATGAAAGCTTTAAGTCATCCGCTTCATTGAGACAAAGTCTAGATAAAGGTTTTGTGAACCGAAGAATAAAATACGCAAATATAGATCCATAATAGAATTCTTACAAGTACATTAAAACGATGATAATGAATACGATATCACAATGAAATTTAACGTTTGTATAACTTAACAATAGATTAATTACTGTGTTTCTATAGCCACATGAATATTTAAAGATCTGGACTGAGTATACACAATGCCAGTATTGAATTCACCCGTGCATTTACCCGTTACTATCTGACGTCGTGTCGCCTCTAGGGAAAAACTCAAAAATTCGGTAGACAAATCTAGGAAAATAAAATTAATTAACGAAGAACATCAAACTCTTGTACAATTTTGATTATTCAGCGGTGAGTTTTAGTTGAGTTGTGACTGTTGAATGAATAAATTGATTAATAAAATATACTACTGTTTGTAAGCTCATATATTAAAGTTTAATATTTAATCGCTTGTTCTCGGAAGTAGAATCTGTTGAATTTAAAAAATAATGTGCATACGGGTGTCCTAGAATCTCAGAAATGTGTATACCAGTGGCTAACAATACTCTATTAGAGTTAAGATAATATGACGGTTGAAATTACCTTGGGTTTCTTATATTGAAAATAAAATTTTTATATTTAGTTAAAGTGTTCGATAAAAACAGAAGAAAAAGGGTCCCCCAAACCAACGCGGATAATCGCAGCACCTGCGGAAGTTCGCACCGCTTGCGATTCGCATCATATTGTTTCCATTGCGTTAAATATGTACAGGGTGGGCAAATAAGAGAGAGAACGCCGGCTGTATCTCGGAAACCGCTTATCGGAGAATTCCCGGAAAAAAATTTTAATAGTAAATGTGGCCAAGAGATATCGCTGGAAATTATTTTCAAGTTCCAGAAATGACCGCTAGGGGGCATAACAGTCATGACCAATTAGAAAAATGAACTTTTCTCGAAAATTTGCCTAATAAAGTAGTACCGGAAATAAGTAAATATTAATCTAGAGGAAATTTGAAACATTTCTGTGCAACTAATTTTTTTCTATCTTTTAAAACAAAGTGGTGGGGGGCGCCAAACTTTCTTTCCTTTAAACGTTAATAACTCGGCTCAGGATAAACCGAATCTAACAAACTTAGTCTCATTAAAAAGAGCTTTTTTTATGCATATTTAGACTCATGAATGCCGGTTTTGTTACTTGTATTATAGCCGCAAGAGGGCGCTGTCTGCCAACGTAACAAATATGGCGGATTTTCTAGAAAATTTCAAATGGCAAGGTATATTTATTGTCACATATTTAAATAAAGGACAACAATCCCTAAAATTCAGTGAAAACCGCAGCTTGCTATCTCATTCCTAACGGAAGATATTACCAAAAGAATTGCAACTGGAGATTTGTGATGTAACCTTTCACCTTAGCATTTAAAATCGACTCGTGATAGCCTATTATTAATAAAATATAAGAAAAAAAACTGTTGCGGAACTAAAAAGTCGATAGTGCTTGTAATTTTTTCAAAAAATAGTATATGAGATAAAAGTAAAAGTTTAAAAGTATAAAAAAATTTAAACAAATTAAACTGATGCGGCAAATGCTGACTTTGTAAATGTATTCTTTATGAAATAATGTGGTGGTCCTGAAAACGACTGATTTATTTGGTGACGTGATGTTCAAGGGCCTCTCAAATGTTCAAAATATCGCCCACGATGGGCGATATTTTGAACTTTTGAGAACATTTCAATGCACAGTTCCAATCATTCTTGGGTAGATGAAACTGCAGTTTTCACTTCTGGCACGGGAATACACCTTAATACGTTCAATCATCCCTTCCCTTGTGGCGACAAGCCTCATTGCGTAAATTAGTTTTTTTAATTGCCCCCATAAATAAAAGTCCATACAGGTCAAATCGGGGATCTATAGAATAGATAGATATAATCAATTTAATTTTCAACTTGTTTAATATAATACCTAGCCGGGTTTCGTCTACCCAAGAACAGTTGTCACTGTGTATACAAAACGATGGGCGACATTTTGAACATTTGAGAGGCCATTGAGCATCACGTCCTCAAATAAATCAGTCGTTTTCAGAACCACCACATTATTTCATAAAGAATTCATTTACAAAGTCAGCTTTTGCCGCATCAGTTTAAATTTGTCTCAAATTTTTATAATTTTTACTTTTATCTTTTATTATATTTTTTGAAAAAATGACAATTACTAACTTTTCAGTTCCGCAAGAGTTTTTTCTTTCTTATATTTTATTAATAATAGGCTATCACGAGTCGATTTTAAATGCTAAGGTGAAAGGCTACATCACAAATCTCCAGTTGCAATTCTTTTGGTAATATCTTCCGTTAGGAATGAGATAGAAAGCTGGGGTTTTCACTGAATTTTAGGGATTGGTGTCCTTTATGTAAATATGTAACAATAAATATACCTTGCCATTTGAAATTTTCTAGAAAATCCGCCATATTTGTTATGTTGGCAGACAGCGCCCTCTAGCGGCTATAATACAAGTAACAAAACCAGCTTTCATGAGTCTAAATATGCATAAAAAAAAGCTCTTTTTAATGAGACTAAGTTTGTTAGATTCGGTTTATCCTGTGCCGAGTTATTAACGTTTAAAGGAAAGAAAGTTTGGCGCCCCCCCACCACTTTATTTTAAAAGATAGAAAAAAATTAGTTGCACAGAAATGTTTCAAATTTCCTCTAGATTAATATTTACTTATTTCCGGTACTACTTTATTAAGCAAATTTTCGAGAAAAGTTCATTTTTCTAGTTGGCCATGGGCGTTATGCCCCCTAGCGGTCATTTCAGGAACTTGAAAACAATTTCCAGCGACTTCTCTTGGCCATATTTACTATTAAAATTTTTTTCCGGAAATTCTCCGATAAGCGATTTCCGAGATACAGCCGGCGTTCTCTCTTATTTGCCCACCCTGTACGTTCACACCAACACGATTTTTTTCGTTTAGACTGCGAATTGTCTGCGTTTATTTCGTACGGAGTTTTTGTTCGTAATCGGCTGCGTTTTTTCTCGGATCCGTAGTAGTTTCGCAGTCTCTTAACTAAGAAAGTAATTAATAAAGGAAAAAATCATTGAATTAGTGCGAAAGGATCCTATATTAGACGATTTTTCTCATGACGATTACAAAAATATTCGAAAAAAGTAACAAAAATATAACATAGATTCTCGTATTTTCGTAATTGCGGCATTAATGTATGAAATTCCCTATATTGTTGTCTTTTTTTATTAATATCGTGAACCCATTTTATTTTCTTCTTAAGAGTCCATTCACTAGGTCGAAATAAGCTCTAAATCGGCGTTCGTCTCGTGTCTAATTATAAAAAAAACTATAAAAGATAGCGACATTTAGTAAAAAAGTATTGAAAGATAAGACTTTAATCTAAGTCTCTATAGTAGTAATTTTTGGTATTTCTTTTTATTTTTAAACTTCCAGGCAAACAATCTTGTACTAAAATAGCGTATTTTCAAAAATTATTTTCTCTAAAATACATGTATTAAATAAAAATTTGCTACTATAGGGATCTAGTTTATCTTTTGATCTTTCTGGTCATATATAATTTATAACATTAAAAAGAAATTTTGTTGCAATTATAAGACAAATCCGGTACCCTTGCAATGAGGGCTAACTTTATTTCCATGTGCCTTTTTACTTCGGCTTTACGTGCACCTCCGAAATCTTAATAATTCGATAGTTGGAATATATAAGTCTCCACCCATCGGCCACCCATCCACTCAATCCGACCCAACATTCATGCCTGTCAAATCTACAGAGAATGGACCCTTAAGGTTAGATACATAATATGATCAACACATTTATTTTTAAAGAATAATAATAATTTTACCTTAAATTGTCTTCTTAATGCAAGCAACACAAATGATTCTTCTTCATCCGATGATGTATACATATTTTTGTATGATAGGTAAGTATGTAAGTACAAGTACAAATTGTTTATTTTTCGTTTTCAGCAATAGCAATCAACCTTTTCGATACTGAAAATATGAGGCATATGATGCGATTATATTCGCTTTGGTGTGGGGTTCTCTGCGGATTCCGCCACGAATTTCGCTGCGAACTTTCCGTCACGAATCCGTTGCGAATAATAATGGTAATGATAATTCACGTTGGTTTGGGGGAGCCTTTATTGTTGCTCGATTTACAAACAGTTTTCATTTAAAGGCTCCCCCAAACCAACGCGAATTATTCGCAACGGATTCGTGACGGAAAGTTCGCAGCGAAATTCGTGGCGGAATCCGCAGAGAACCCCACACCAAAGCGAATATAATCGCATCATATGCGTCATATTTTCAGTATCGAAAAGGTTGATTGCTATTGCTGAAAACGAAAAATAAACAATTTGTACTTGTACTTACATACTTACCTATCATACAAAAATATGTATACATCATCGGATGAAGAAGAAGCATTTGTGTTCCTTGCATTGGAAGAAGACATTTTAAGGTAAAATTATTATTATTCTTTAAAATAAATGTGTTGATCATTGTTAACGCCACACGTTAAGTTTAGTTTTAGTTTATTTAGTTAGTAATTTTCTGCTATTATTAATACCTAATTTTAAGTAATTTAAATACTCAGCCCTTTTGGCTGCTAAAGTAGCAACTCGGTAATACCTCGCCAGATGTCGTACCTTACGCGAACAGGTGGAAAAAAGGACTCTCGCTCGGGCAGTACGAAGAGACACGTGTTCGCGCCCGCTCGAATAATAGAAAAAGAAATTCAGTGGTTTTCCTGGGCATCTCAACAAAGCTCTACAAATACAGTCCATTTCGCATTGAAGACCAGGTGGTTGCAACCCCAAAGATACAACTACGAAAACAAAGGTAAGGCACTTTGGCGAGATTGCGATTTTCCCGCGGCCTTATAATCTTATGCTTAAATTGTATAAGAAACATTGGTCCATTACGATCCGGATTTATATTGGTAATACGGGAAAATTACTAACTTTCTTTTCATTATATATATAATTAATTAATTAACATCTCAGTACATCTTGTAAAGTAACGACAGCAAATGTAGCAGCGCTTATCGCTAACTTTTTGCCGTGTTTTTTCTCCGAGCTCGCACTCGAATTCGTTTGTTTACATTTTCACGTACGAATTCTTATTATTATTTCAACTCAGAAATACAATAAATAATAATTGATATTTTCGTAATTAATCGCTAAAATAAGAATCGCAAATATATTTCTGTTGCTACAATTAAGTCTTTCCTAGGATCGCAAGGGAGGTACAATCGCATTAAATTGATAATACTATCACTAATTTAATTTCGCATACACTGGATTATATTAATTTAACTCTTGAAATTTAAACTTATACTTAAGTTATACTCTGGGCTCCTGTTGCTTCTCTCTGTTCCCTTTGTAATCTAGGTACCTATCGAACACGAAAATTATTTTATGCAGTAATTCATTGTTTGATGCACAAGATAATTTATAATAGATAAAAGGTATATCTCTCTCTCTAATACAACATTGTGCTTGCACTAGTAAACGTTATACAGGGTGGAATAGCTATAATAGGTTATGGGTTTAGTTAGGCACATAGTTTAAGGAGTTTTATTAATAATTATATTTTGACTTGGGATTTTCATTCACATTGATATAAGTTAAACCATACCTACTTGTTTTTTTGCGCTTTTTTTAATTCTCTCTATTTGTTTATTTCCTTTTGAGGAATTTAAAAGATGGCTAATAAAATAAAACAACTTCGTGCTGGTCGAGAAACCACAATTGAACGCATTAATGAAATTTACGAGATTGCCGACAGTGCAAAAACAAACCCTAATCTTCATTCTTCTTTGCGAATGCGAGTTGGAAATCTTGATAAAATCTTTAACGAATTTAACTCTCATCATGCCTCTTTAATTCAGCTGTTAGCTACACAAGATGATGTAGATTTAGAAAATGAAAAAACTACCCGCCAAGACGTGGATAAAACATAATATTCTATAAAAGCTATTTTTCACGAATTATTCGAATCTGCATCACTGAATAACTCAATTTCGAGTGGAAGATCATCCAATATTAAATTACCCAAATTAAATGTACCCAGTTTTAGCGGCAAGGTGAATAAGTGGCATAGCTTTATAAGTTTATTTAACTCAGCCATACATACCAATGAAATTCTCACCCCCAGTGAAAAGTTTCAATATTTGTTGTCTGTTTTAAGTGGAGACGCTCTCATTGTGGTAAGAAATCTTAAACTCACCGATGATAACTATACGGTGGCATATAATAATTTGAACAAACGTTTTGAAAATAAAAGATCATTGGCTAAGTTCTACTGGGAGGAAATATCTAATTCTCCAAAATTGTATAATGATTCACCGCGGCCACTTAGAAAATTATTGGATACCTTTTCTGATCACTTAGAGGCTTTGCAAAACCTGGGATTCCCAGTCGAACACTGGGACTTTATTTTGTTTTATATGCTCAATCAAAAAATTGATGACGAAACGTTAAAGCGTTTCGAATTGCTGCATGGATCTGCAGAAATACCTCGATATGAAACTTTAAAAGAATTCCTGCTTAAGCAATGTATTTCACTGGATAGTATAAAGTCTACAAAATCACAAAGGGTATCAAATGATTCATCTCAATTAAGAAAACACTCTCCTCAAAATAAATATTTTACCACCTTCACTTTTTTAGCTAATGCTAATCCCGTTGCTTGTCCATTGTGCCAATCTCAACACTCTATTTACAAATGTGCTTTATTTAATTCAAAGTCTCCAAGAGAGAGATATAACTTAGTAAAACAAAATAATTGGTGCTCAAACTGCCTCGGATTTAAACATACTTCGAAAAATTGCAACTCGACGTCCACCTGCAGAGTGTGCAAGGGGCGTCACCATTCCTTGCTACATTTCTCTCCAAATTCTACATCACAAACTGCCGCAGCTGTCGCAGAAATCTCTCCCACTCCCGATATTAATACTCAACCAAGTTCCTCCCGTGAACAAACTCACTCCTTTACTAGTTTCTCTCCCTCGCATACCACACTTCTTCTTGCCACAGTTCAATTAGAAGTTTCGAATTCTACAGGAGTTTCCCTTCCTGTTACAGCTGTATTAGACTGTGCCAGCCAAGCTAATTTTATCACCGAAAAATGTGCTAACAAGTTAGGGTTACGTCGTGTTCGTACAGGCATCTCAATTCACGGCTTAGGTCACATGTCTACAGAGTCAACAAGCTCAGTAACTTGCACCATAAAACCCCGAGGGCTGCCCCAACCATCCTTTAGCATAGAGGCGAAAGTCTTGCCGAACATATGCTCTAATATGCCCATTGTACAATTCTCAAAAGAAAACTTGTCTCAATTTGCTAATATAAAGTTGGCTGACCCTAATTTTAATATACCTGGTCCTGTCGATATGCTATTGGGTGCAGAGATCTTTCCTCTTATTCTCAAAAACCGCCACTCTTTGAGCAACATTAATAACCCGTCAGCAATTGATACCCACTTTGGGCATGTTTTCATGGGAAAAATTGCCTGTCACGATGCATTGCCAGTAAGCTCTTTTCTTACATCACTTGAACATTCAATTGACTCTACCCTAAGAAAATTTTGGGAACTTGAAGAAATCCCCCATAAAATTATTTTGTCTCCTGATGATATTCGTTGTGAAAATATTTTCTCCCTCACACAACATCGTGATAGTTCAGGTCGTTATATTGTCTCACTTCCGTTTCAAGATGCATCACCCCCTTCATTTCCTGACACACGTTCTCAAGCATTGCGTCGATTTCATTCATTAGAACGTCGACTAATCCAAAACTCCTCTCTCTATGTTGAATATGCAAACTTCATGAAGGACTATCTCCTTAGTGGCCACATGAAACCAGTAACCCAAACTCGTCACACTGATAAAATGTACTACATTCCTCATCATTGCGTGTTTAACCCCAATAGTGCCACTACCAAACTCAGGGTAGTTTTGGATGCATCAGCTAAAGCATCAAATGGACAATCATTAAACGACACTCTCTTAGTTGGGCCTAAATTGCAACAAGACATTATCAAGGTTCTCCTCAATTTTCGCTCTCATCGCTACGTATTTACTGCTGACATTAAACAAATGTATAGGCAGATGGTAGTGACAGAATCTCATCAAGATTATCAAAGAATTCTCTGGAGATTCAATCATATAGATCCTGTACAAGACTTTCGCTTGCGAACCGTCACTTATGGGGTGTGCTCTGCAAGTTATCTCGCCATTCGCACCTTAAATCAACTGGCTATTGATGAAAGGGATAAGTTTCCTCTAGCAGCACAAGTATTATGCAATGAAATCTACGTGGATGATTTAATAAGTGGGAACGACTCTCTCGAGGAGGCTAAAACTCTTCAATCACAATTAATTTCCTTGTTAAAATGTGGTGGATTCCAATTACGTAAATGGTCAAGTAATCACCCAGAGTTATTAAACAACATATCTCACGATGATCAGCATCCCTCTTCCTTATCTTTTGATAAGAGCGACTCTTTTCTGAAAATTTTAGGTCTGAAATGGATCCCCTTTAAGGACGCTTTTTCTTATGAAGTTTATCCCTCGGACAGACCTTGCACGAAACGAACAATTCTCTCTGACCTTGCGCGAATATTTGATCCTCTGGGTTTTTTATCTCCCATTTCATTTTACGCGAAGTACTTGATCCAACACTTGTGGACTCTGGGACTGGATTGGGATCAAACACCTCCGCCCCATATTTTGGATTCTTGGACAAAATATAGAACTGAGCTTTCCAAACTATCCGCAATTAACATTCCGAGGAATTTAATGTTTGAAAACTTTAACTCCATCGAATTACACTCCTTCTCAGATAGTTCAGAACGAGGTTATGCAGCCGTTGTCTACTTTAGATTTCATCTTCCATGTGGGAGGATTAAAGTCTCATTTGTATGTGCAAAGTCTAAAGTTGCACCACTTAAAAAACTCTCAATTCCCAGACTAGAACTTTGCGCGGCTGTTTTATTGTCGGACTTAGTAGCCTTTGTTTTAGATGTTTTCTCAGAGAAACTTAATTTTTCAAAAATCTTTGCGTATACAGACTCAATGGTAGCGTTATCTTGGATTAAGTCGTCTCCTCACCGTTGGAGTACTTTTGTAGGTAATCGCGTCTGTCATATTCAAAGTAAAATATCTCCTAATTTTTGGAATTACATTCCATCCCAAGATAACCCCGCTGATTGCGCTTCTCGTGGTCTACTACCCTCCGACCTTATTGACAACTCCTTATGGTGGGCGGGGCCTCCGTGGCTATTGGATGAATCCGATATTAGTCGACCTCTCAATTTAAGCTCTATCCCTGTCACCACTGAGGAAGAAAAGAAAATTAACCTCTCTTCCTTTGTCCCTGTCGACTTGTTCGATAATCTTTTGAATAAATATTCCTCTTTGCCAAAAATTAAACGCATCATCGCTTATAGCTTACGCTTTGTCTCCAATTTGAAAGATTATCAGAATAAAAATTGTTCTACTCTTACTCAAAAAGAACTTGATGCAGCCTTACTCGTTCTTATTAAAGGCGTTCAGTCGGTTAGCGTTAGTATTCACGCGTAGGTGGCCGGTTAGCTCTCTCTGGCTTATCATACGATCAAAAACATCCATTACTGCTACCTCAGAAGCATCGCCTGACGGAACTGCTAATCGAAAGCGTTCATCGAGAGCATCTACACCCCGGTCAGCAGACCTTACAATATTTATTGAATCAAAATTTTTGGATATTATCTTCTAGACGTGCCATTCGTCGTACCCTATCTCAATGTTATAAATGTTTTAGACTGAAACCTACTCCACTTGCCCCTCTCATGGGTAATTTACCTGCAGCCCGCATCAATCAGGTAAAACCGTTCCAGTGTGTTGGAGTAGATTATGGTGGTCCCTTTTTTATCACATCCCGTAAAGCAAAGGGGGTAAAGTCGCAAAAGGCCTACATTTGCTTGTTTGTATGTTTCACTACGAAGGCCCTTCATCTGGAATTAGTTTCGGACCTGTCAACTGAAGCGTTTCTCGCTGCTTTGAGGCGCTTTATCGCCCGTCGAGGTCGCTGCGCTCGAATATTTAGTGACTGTGGCACCAATTTTGTCGGTGCGCACAGATATTTGGTAGAATGCATGAAGGTTGCAACAGAAACTGGGCACATTGAGTGGTCGTTTAATCCTCCTTCTGCACCCCATTTTGGTGGTCTGTGGGAAGCGGGAGTAAAGGCCGTCAAATCCCACTTATTTCGAGTCATCGGCCAACAAGTCTTAACATTTGAAGAGTTTTATACGGTCATAACCCAAATTGAAAGTATTCTCAACTCCAGACCCCTCTGCCCTATGAGTTCGGACCCTAATGATCTATTGGTTTTAACACTTGAACCTCTGACCGCACTGCCAGATTTCAACCTGACCAATCTCCCTCTTAACCGATTAACTCGATGGCAGCTATTGCAACGACTGCAACAAGATTTTTGGCTTAGGTGGAAGGACGAGTATTTGCACACTCTGCAACAGCGTAACAAATGGAACAGAGAGGGTAAAAGTGTAAGCCCTGGCACCCTAGTGCTAATTAAAGATGAAACTGTCCCGCCACTGCAGTGGCGGTTGGGACGCATTGAAAAAACCCATCCAGGCTCGGACGGCGTATCCAGAGTCGCCACGGTACGTACGGCTCGGGGTACGCTTCAAAGGCCTTTTACAAAATTATGCCCCCTCCCCTCTCAATAGCAACGGAAATACGTTTTGTATTTCGGTGGGCGGTATGTTAACGCCACACGTTAAGTTTAGTTTTAGTTTATTTAGTTAGTAATTTTCTGCTATTATTAATACCTAATTTTAAGTAATTTAAATACTCAGCCCTTTTGGCTGCTAAAGTAGCAACTCGGTAATACCTCGCCAGATGTCGTACCTTACGCGAACAGGTGGAAAAAAGGACTCTCGCTCGGGCAGTACGAAGAGACACGTGTTCGCGCCCGCTCGAATAATAGAAAAAGAAATTCAGTGGTTTTCCTGGGCATCTCAACAAAGCTCTACAAATACAGTCCATTTCGCATTGAAGACCAGGTGGTTGCAACCCCAAAGATACAACTACGAAAACAAAGGTAAGGCACTTTGGCGAGATTGCGATTTTCCCGCGGTCTTATAATCTTATGCTTAAATTGTATAAGAAACAATCATATTATGTAACTAACTTTAAGAAGAAAAGAAAATGGGTTCACGATATTAATAAAAAAAGGCGACAATATAGGGAATTTCATACATTAATGCCGCAATTACGAAAACACGAGAATCTATGTTATATTTTTGTTACTTTTTTCGAATATTTTTGTAATCGTCATGAGAAAGGTCGTGTAATATAGGATACTTTCGCACTAATTCAATGATTTTTTCCACTTTATTAATTACTTTCTTAGTTAAGACACTGCGAAACTACTACGGATCCGAGAAAAAACGCACCCAATTGCGAACAAAAATTCCGTACGAAATAAACGCAGACAATTCGCAGTCTAAACGAAAAAAAACGTGTTGGTGTGAACGTACATATTTAACGCAATGGAAACAAAATGATGCGAATCGCAAGCGGTGCGAACTTCCGCAGATGCTGCGATTATCCGCGTTGGTTTGGGGGACCCTTAAAGCGTCTATTAATGATATTGATGTATCGTTTTTAGTTAAACCCTTATTTTCTAAAATATAGGTAACTATTAGATAAAAGATTTTATAACTATATTTCTAAGTTACTTAAATTAAAATAAAAATAGAACTTATGGTAATGACTAAGTGTTTTTGCTGAATTCAGTTCGATAAAATACTCATTGTTTTCAACCTTTTCTATTCTTAGGCACGGGCTGGTCGCCAGGAGACCTGTAATGAAAATCTTTTTATTATGTTTTAATCTTTCTAGTATGAATATTGGCAGTTAGTTTACTGAGAGCTTTGATTTTTTTAATTTAATAAGTTTTAAGTAATAGGTTTTTTTAAATACACTATGGGTTCATTAATATTCACGGTATCCTCCTTATTTTAGTTACGTTTTTCTAGAGCCTTTTTACCTTTATTTAATAAATTTTGGTAAATTCGTTTATAAAATGGAAGTAGTACTTGTTTTTTTTTTTGTCGTTGTATGATTCTTAAATACTCATGTCCAGATCTATTTCGTGAGCGTTTAAGTTGTCATAAGGTTCATATAATAGAGTGAAAGGTGTACCTGCTGTAGAGTGGATGGACTAATAATTATAAGTCAGTATGGCGGTGATCATCATATTTTGCGGGGATTCATTATTATTTGTTAATTTAATTGTCCGCAGCTTTTCTAGTAGGGTTTGTGGTAGAACGATAACTCGATTTTAAAAAGCTTACAATATTCTTGGAATATGTAATTTTTAAACTCCTTACTGTCATCACATACAATTTTCTTTGCGTAATTGTGAGTCTCGTTATTACATATGAAATTATATATTTATTTCAACTCTAGAGAGAGCGTCAGCCACTACGTCATCTTTACATTTTTTGTATTGAATGCGATAGTCAAATTCCTTTAATCGGATTCTCCACTTGGTTAATCGCGAGTTCGGATCCTTTAGGGAGAACCACCAAACTAGTGGTTTGTGATCTGTCCCTATGATAAAGTGTTTATCAAAAATATAGGGGCGGAAGTGTTTCGTATTTTCGTATTTTTGCAGAATTTTTTGCAATAATGGCATGTTTGGCAGAGAATGTAAGGAGAGGTAAACTCACACGTAAACTCATCTACATATTTTCTGAGAGTCAGGCCGCAATAAAGGCTTTAAACTGAAACAAGATCAGTTTTAGGCTTGTTTAGGACAGTTTGCAACTGGTAAATACTAATACGGTGAGACTGTGTTGGGTACCAGGCAGTGGCGGGCGGTGAAATTTTGGAATGGGGGGCATTTTGCATTTTTCAAGGTCAAACACCTTAAAATTAAAAATTAGAAATTCGTAGAGCAAAAATATTTGCTTGAAGAAATAGGTTTCGTTAGGCAAATAGCCCCTTTTTTGATGCGATTGACAGAAATGTGGAAAAATTATTTAAAATAATATTTAAATCGGTTCAAAAAAACTATACATGTCAGAAAAATGGCAGGCGAAACTTCTGTTTTCTGCTAGACCAGAAAAAACACAGATAGATAAAAAAAATAAATAATAAAATCCATTTAAGTACTTAAGTGTTGAGAAGCAGCGTTCACTTCCGACTGTAGTCATAGGAATTGTGCACAATATAGTTAATAGTTCAACCGATTCCGAAAACGTCGTAAGTAAATTATTTTTATTTAACATTTGTAATAAAGCAACCGCACCACTATGTTGTATGAAATCATCTCTAGAATATATTATATACAGCTAATTTTTTAATTCTGTAATGTTGATCTTTGGAAATAAGGCACACGCTGTTTTAATATGTTCCAGAGGAAAAACTATTCTATAGTTGTTAAATTTCTCCTTTTCAAACAAATTGGCTATAGTTAAAAAATCAGTTAATTGAAATCACTCACGTACGTTCATTAATATGATGGGGTATTCCCATCTCTAGTACTCTCTCTCTCTCTGTACCGTCTGGTCGACGGGGCAGCGCCCATTCAATGACGTAACAGAACGCATTAGAAAAGACGCGCTGGAAAAATAGAAGCTGTGTATCCTTTTCTTGCGCATGCAAATAGAAAAGAAAAAAGAACAGGCACACAGCGGCCGTGCCCAGCCCAGTCCACAGACGGTGAAGCGTGAAGCGGTCTAGGCGCTAGACGAATATGTATGCACCAAATGATTCAATATTCATGATGAAAAATTAATAAAAAAATCTACCAAATTATAATAATTATAAAAGTTTATAAAATATCACAACATTCACAAGTCTTATGTGCTTACGCATAGGGCACGTGCCCTTGTGCCCATTATGACTAGCCGCCACTGGTACCAGGTCATAAAGGCATTGAAGGAAATGAACGGGCGAACGGGCAGATTCTATCGGACCGCAGCCAGCTTGCGGAATCACTTATAGTACTGCCAGAACGGCTCTGGGAAAATGGATCGAACTAGAACATAGGAATTACTGGTTTTTAAAATCAGGACAGAATCATGGGAAGGCACTCTTGGAAGGTCCTTTGCAGAGAAGAACTGTAGAGATGTTGGGCATGAGTAAACCTCGGTTCAGGAGCATGACCGGGCTCATAACAGGGTACTGTCCTCTCAAGAAGCATGTCTATAATATAAGATTAATAGAAAGCCCAATATGTTGAGGCTGCGATGATGCAGATAAGACTGCGCTTCACATTCTAAGTGAATGTGAAGACTACGCTCGTATGAAGCTAACGCTCCTGGGTAAACCATTTTTGGAACCTTGCGAGCTAAGAGAAGTTTCAGCAAGATGAGTTTTGGACTTTATGCAAAGAACAAAGTTGCTCGCTGAATAGAAGATCGGCGGGATACACAATAGGCCCAGATGTGGCCGCAGTACTTTGCGACTCGCTACAGAGGAACCGACCCGCAGGAGAAAGAAGAAGAGAAGAAGAAGTTAAGTGAGGTTATTTATAAATGTGTATGTGTATGGGTGATACTCGTCACCGATATAATGAATGAAATGATGTGAACTTGTATTTGTGCCCATATTTTTCAACTTCTAATGCTAGATGTTGACATTTTTCTTTCTTTTCTGTATATTTTTTAGCTATGTCTTAATAAGATGGTATTGCGGCGCCGATGAGGTAGGTGATCCTTTATGCAGGATTTGGAAAGGAAGTGATCCTAAAATTGTAAGAGGAACTGAAAAATATAAAAATATACAGGGTGTGTCAATTAAAAAAACATTAGTTTGTATTGCCGTCCTTACGTGGGACACCATATATAATTGACAATAATTTTAAAATGTGCCTTGTAATTCTATATACTTTTTGTATTTAACATTTTTCATAACATTTTAACTAAGCGAGTTATGGCCCGTCCATGTACTAATGATTCTCCCTGTATAAACAAAATATCAAATATTTAACCCAAAATAAGACGAAAGATGATCTGCATAAGATGAAAGTAAGAGCGGATTTAAGCGAGGGGAGGAACAACATAATTATCCATTAGACGCAGGTGTTCTAAAAAAATTACATATTATTTTTTTTAAAATGGCCCATTAATGATTTTGTCCACAATCATGCCTTATACATTTTTCATGTGTTAGAATAATAATGATGCCTTTTTGGTAATGCTTCCATTAATTGAATAATAAATGATTTCTAGTCAAAGCTAGGCAAATTTTGAATTGATATCACATCGTGGCATTGCGCCACTGTTATTTGGGAAAAGCAACACAGTCTATAAAATATAGACAATTGAGAGAAAACAAGCAGACTAATTTGCATATTCAAGTCTAGTCAAGTCAAGTAATCAAAAAATATATATTTTTTATCTTTAATAATAAAAGAAATTTTAAAAACATTTTAATTTTTTTTAGTTAGGCCAACACCAATGTTACAAGTAACATTACCAAAAAATGTATAATTTTTTCTACGTTTTTTTTTTAATGAAGATTAAAAATCTACTAACTATACCTACATTCCATCTACTTACGTAAATATTATATTCGCATAACGATTTAAATAAAACTAAATCAGTAGTTCAGTGTAATAAAAAATATTCAGAATATTTCGTGATTCAGTACATTCATAAAATGCCATACAATTTCTATCTGCGATCTCTAAAAATCAGAAACTTTAACAACTGTTACGGACCATTATATTTTCCAACAAAACTAACATGAAATTCTGTTATGAAAATATTTAATAATTCATTATCGGTCACGCTAATCGAATGACAATAATGAAATCACTTGTGACAATAGACTGCGTTCGTCTCTCTCATACCAACTAAAATCGTAGGTATTGGAGCAGTTTTGTCACATTACCGCATATAAAAATTATATTGATACGTATTAAATGTAATAAAACCATACAATGACATAAAAGCACTCATATAATACAGACCCTCTTTATTATTTTAACATATACCTATTCTATGTTATACGTTATTAAATTCGAATAAGGTAACAAAAATATTTTATCTATATTAATAAGTACCTACCTACCTTCTAACATTTTCCATATTCCTTTTTCATTGACAATTATCGATAGTCTTTTATGTCGTGTGCATTGATTGTACTTAATAATAATTGCATTGCCGTTATTTTCCTGTCTGCCATTCATTGGACTATTTAAAATATGACATGTTATTAATAAGTCTAATTAGTCTAAGTCTAATAAGTCTAATTAATAAGTCTGCAAAGTTAATAATTAATAGCACTGCTGGACTGTTTTAGTTAAAGCCATAATTCTTGGAACACCACGAACATACTTTATCCTCAAATTATCTTCGCCGTTATCCTGTCACTGCTTAGGTTCTGCTTTCATGCGTTTTAGAAAGTCCAATTGCCTAGGCGTTCTATCAAAAGATATGGATATCTGATGGAACGCGTTACTATTAAATTTGGAAGATTTAAAATTACGGACGGTGTCGTAGACCAGCTTCTCATTTTTGAGATTTACACGAATTTGACGAGGTCGCTCATTAGAAAGATTAAACTTTCCCAGACGCAAGATCTTCAATTCAGCTGAAAGCACCATATCAGGCTGAATTAGGTTTAACAAATTGGAAACTTTAAATTTTTCGTTATCGAGTTAGAAACCCTATCTAGGCTAGAATCTTGCTCGGGAACTCCAAATATATTAGGCTTTCTAGACTGCCTCACCTCAAACTCCAGCATGAACTCCTCGAAGTCAAATTTGGAGTTATCATTTACGAGTTAGACTTCAGCTCACGTAACTCTGCCTGGAGACTCACAATAATAGTCTTAAGGTCATTGATATCTCTCCCCAATGTACCGCAGTTAGCTCAATTCCAACATACGCCTTTTTTCTCGTTAATTTTCCCAACTTCAGAAGAGCTTAGAACGGCACAAGAACCCTTGAATGAGTTCTTACAGGCACTACAGAGTATTGCAAGATGTCTTTCGACTGTACTATTGCAACCAACACGAACAACGTTAGACATATTGAAGGCACTTTGATACACCAATGGTATGGTACAACATATAATATCGAAGAATTAGAACTAACGATTATTCAATAAATTAAGACAACTGACCAGCTGTTTCAAAATGTGTTTGAAAATATGTATAGGAGAGTAAATTTGAGTATAGCTAGTGACAGCATTATTTTCAGTATAATATGTAACTTTTTATTAATGTAATTTCTGAATAATTTGCGATTTCTGCGATTCCTTTACTTTGAATATTAAACTAAAATATTTCATATTAATTATTACAGCTATTGTTTTTGCTACATGTGTTTTGGTTTATTCCTTTTAAAAGTTATGTTTTTTTCATAACTCTGAAAGACTGAAGTCATTTTAGTAAACAACAAAATAACATTAACAAAATAAAAATATTAAATTACTTATTTTTTTTATATAAACATTAAATTCCATTTAAATTCAGTATTATCAACAGTTCACTTATGAAGTTAATTTATTCAGAGTCAAAATACTTTGATATTGAACACTTGGTATTAATATATTTAATTGAACTTATAACTGTCTCGGGAGATTTGCACTGAGTCTAGGATTTTTTTAAGTTATTTGTTACGAATTGCAATTCGGGCCTCTTATGCATAGTAAGTTAAATTATCAAAGTAGTGCCAGGTATTTTATAAAAATAGATTCAGCTAATCTTCGCTATAGTTTGTTTGAAAATTTACTTGTCAGTTACCTCTTATGATTTTAAAATAATGTGATTAACAGTTTCAATGTGGGAAAATAATAATTTTTTTTAATCAAATTAAACTGACTCCTGAGCTGACCGTGCAAGTCATTTCGCTCCGCATTGTAGTAACGTTGTTATACAAACTGAAATGTAGGAACCTTAAAAGTTATGTATATATACGTAGGGCTTCGGTCAGGTTGGACTGTTAATTAAACTAAACTCAGGTTTACTATGCCGAGCTTTCAACAATGTTTTTTGTTTTTTTTTAAGGCTACAAAGAAAATACAATTTGCAATCAGACATATATAACTATTTATATTGAAAATACTTACCAGTAAGTTGAGATTATTAATGAAATTCACTGCTGCAAGTATAATAGAATACATTGTTTTCTGTACTAAATTGTTACATGTTTTAAGAAATTGTTATTAGCTTATTGTTTATTCTATTTAAATTTTTTCCATGTGAAACAAGAAATAAGTAAATGCAAAAGAAGGAAATGATGTCTCCACTACTCTTTTTTTATAAAATATATTTTTTACACAGCACAGACAAGTGCTCACAAACGCTGGAGACTCCTTTGTAACACGTGTTATACGATGCACTGCTCAAGGCGGTGGGATATTTCCAGCAGTATTTATAATATTATATTAGAAATTGATATATTCAATTTGTGGACGTTTAAAATTGTGTTGTTTCATCCCTTATTATTTGTTGTTAGTATTAGATTTCATTAATTTATTTAAAAAATATATTGTTCAATGTTTATCAGTTTATTAGGTTCCTATCATATTTTTTAACTCAAGTGTTTTTGAAATTACGGAAATACCGTTGGCTGTTTAATAGATATAAAATATTGTTCATGGTAGTAAGAAAAGTTAAAAAAACGACAGTTTTGAACAAAACAAGAAAAATTTTAGAAAATATGTTTTTCTTGAAATACTTAATTACTGAATAAATAAACGACAAAGAAGTCACTGCCATATTTGTATAAATTTGAATATCTTGAAAACTATTAGAGTTAGATATAGCAAACCATAATAGCAAACCATATATCATTTGAGAGCTTATTTAATACTCGTTTGTCTGGTGTTATAATATACAGGGGGTTCCATAAAAGAAAAACGAGTTTTTTCACATTATATTTAGACCATTTCAGTTGCTTACAAAAAACACCCTGTACAAGCAAATAATTTTACGATGATATCGGTTTATAGTATAAGGGTTTGATTATCTAAATACCGAATCTCAACCTTTAATTATCGGAAACAAGGTTAGTATGATTTTTTTACAAGGTTATGTTTTTCCCAAAATTTTTAGAAAAACCGAAATAACTTGGCAACCCCGCATACAAGATCAGCAAGCGGGGCATCAATGTATGAGGAATTTTAAGCTTAATCAAAATCTCGTATAAAATACAGAGTGTTCCATATAAAAAACAAATATTGGATGCTGTAACCCCTCAACGGTGCACCCTGCATATCTAAAAATAATTTTAGATTGTAGAAAAAAAGATATGAAACAACACCCATTTTCAATATTTTACTCTATCTCCATTATTTAAGGAGATACTAATGAATTCGTTCTTATTGACTCACCCTGTATATTTCATGTCACAATTATGACAAGGTATATCATAAACTACATTATTTCTCCTAAACGGATCATCCTTATCTTTGAGTTTCCTATACAACTGTCCAATAGATGTAACATTTTTTTGAGCTATCTTAATATTATTTTCTGCCTTAAATAAATTGATGACTTTTGTAGACAATTCTTTAACAAAAGGTAATGACCCATAATATGTAATATCATCTAAGTTAGTGGTTTCCAATATGTCCCCTTCATTGCGTATTTGTCTCAGGGTGATCGTATTATATAGATATTTTTTCAAAATTTTAGGTGGATGTGAATTGTTCAAAAGTATCTTATATAATTTTTTTTATATTATCGTCCCTTATGGTTGGATGACAAATCTTATTAATTATATTCTTCAGTGCCAAAATTAAATTAATTTTCATTTTTTCTGTGTGATATGAATTATAATTAATGTATCTTCCTGAACTAGTAGGCTTAATATACCAATCTAGTTTAATTATATTATCCGTTCTAAGTAGCTTGGTATCCAAGAAGGGCACACTATTATTTGTTTCATCTCCTATAGTATTCATCTTCTATAGAAATCTCATTTCATCTTCTAATGGAATAATTATAGTTGTTAAACACATTCAAGGTCTCGTCTCTACCCCAATGAGGGATCGAACATATAATATCATCTACATATTTTTTGATGAAAGGTAAGTTAAAATTCAATTTTGGTATACAATCATCTAACAGATCATCCATTACAATTTGTGCTACGATAGGGGACAAACTAGCTCCCATTGGAGTACCCAAACTTTGCTTATAACACTCATTATTAAAACTAAAGTAAGTTTTATCAAAAATAAACTAAATCATATTAAGAAAAAACTCCAAAGTCATGCCACAATAGATCTGTATGTCATCCCATGTTTTTTCTATACTTTATCTTATTAAATTAAATGGAATATTACTAAACAATGAGACGACATCCAAACTAACTAATCTTCAGGTAGTTGCTTGTTATTAATAAAATTAGAGAAATCAAAAGAATCCTAAATATAATATTCATTATCGCGACTGTAGGATTGTGTTAAAGTGTTATTGACAAATTAAGCTAAGTTACTATTAGGCGTATTAATGCTGGAAATAATTGGTCTAATACTCAAAACTGGTTTATGCATTTTAGGTAACCCATAAAATTTAGCAGGAACTGCATTATAGTTCATTAATCTTTTTGCTTCTAAGTCAGTTATCATATCATTTTCCTCTAACTCACACAACAGTAACAGCTTAACAGTAGACAGCCTTCTGAGCAAGCATGGAAGTTGGTTATATATAACGTTAGTAGCCCGATTTCTGGCTCAACAGCATATCCAGGTGTATTTGGTCATTGCTAGGCTTATTAGTCCAGTAACATAAGGATTCATCTACTAAAAAAATCCAAGTAAGCTGAAATTTTGCGTACACCTTTACTTTTATATTACTAATAATGTGGCAAAAGTCCCCACCGATATGTTGCTTGCGTTTCAAGTTATTCAAGGTCAAATGTTATAGAAATCGGTTTAAAATATTTTACTTCCTGTATGTCCTATAACTTTTTGGGTTATTATAGAAAACAAAGATGAAACAATGCTCTTCAAAAAATGTTATATACATATTTTACGTAAAACCAATAGTTTTTATTCTACACGCCAGGAAAGCACAGGGTAGCGGTGCATCGGTTTCCACACCACCTCAGAGGTAGGATACAAGGCGCGCTTTTTTATATGGTTTCCCCAGTAGGCCTAATCCATGAATTTGCTCTTTTTAATGTTTTCTACAGCTTATCCTCATTCTCGTTCTCTGTCGCCTCTTCCACTTTTTCGTCCTCTGTCATCTTCTCCATGTTCTCGTTCTCTGTCCCCTCCTCCAAGTTCTTATCGTCTGTCCCCTCAAGTACCTGTTCGTTCTCTTCTTTGTCGTAGTTACTTTCTTCCCCAACCTTTTCTTTTCTTTCTGTTGTATTTTGTGTCAAGAGGTCATCGGGATCAAACTCATTATATTCTTCATCCGAATATTTCCTTCCGTAGCGCTATCGACATTTGCGTTGAGACATGATTGACCGTGACAATGACCACAAAGTATTGAACAGGACAGTCAAACTTTTCTGCACCCGCAATTTGTGTTACATCCTTTAGTACAATTGCAAAAAATTGTATTTAAAAGTACTTCTGGTGCAGGTGGCAATAAAGTCCTAATGAGCTCCAAAACATTATTATTTAAATTCCATCCCCATTGTTCAGGATTTAAATCATTACTAAGCCAATTCTGTACTTGATAACACACTCGACTTAGATGTTGGCGTGCGGCTGTGGCAGTGGGTGGAAGTGACAATTTCACTGCGGTGTTAAGCCTTGTTAACTTCGCAAATGTCATGTATTTATAATTTTCAATGGATAATTCTGATTTAGGAGCTCCATAGATTGCCAGAAGAATGCGTAATCCATTTTCCAAAATCATCTCTACTGCACAATTTTCCTGCTTAAAAACGTCCGCAAATTGATACAACTTGAGGCGTCTCTCGAACATTTTAAAAATTTTTATTTTTCCTTTGTTAAAGAGTGCAGAGCCAGTCACAGCCAGTAATATTTTGTTGTAATAGCTATTTACCCACTAAACATAGAAATGTTAAAAAAATGTTCAGTCAGTGTTTTAATTTAACACCGTAACGTTGTTCAGCGATGCAAATGAATGTTGTATTAACTTCTGTTTAACGCTAAATGTCACCCAAAACAACATTGTTCCTATAACGTTAAATTGATAACATTAGATTAACATATATATTACATCTGTAAATACATTGAAGTAACATCTTATACACATTTAGCATACAATTATTCAACAATAAATATACATCATATTAATGTGTAATAAACACAGGCAACTTTTAGTCTACATTAAAATTTCATCAAACCAATATTTAATTAACGTTCTCTAAAAGTTGAGTCTAATGTTTCAAGAACGTTTGTAATTACTTTTTTAAAACATGCACAATACATCTAGTTAATGAAATTTAAAAGACTGTCTTGATGCATAGATTAAAGAAACACTAAATGGTTTTTGTTTGGGAATTACGTAATGGTAAAAACAGATTCAAAGTCCATTCAGACATTCTAGTGATGGTCTTAGTGGCTCTGTGATACTCCAGTCTTGTTTGTACATACTTAGGTACAAGAATGAATACCACAATTCCATCGGAGAGCATCAGTAGAATTACTGAATCCACTTTTACATCTAATTTTTACCGCTATACTAACTTCTCAAACAGTAACCATCTAGTATTTATTTAACCTATGCTTTATGTAAGTACTAAAAGTTCCAAAATAAAATGAGATAAGGCATAACCCGTACCTAGTAGAATAAATATAATCCTAGGTAGTACCTCCCATAATAAATTTGGAGACCATGTTTCTGTACTAACAAGAAATCTTTCAAATTTCACCAGCCAGGATATATTCTGCATACATGCAATCAGGCTGCCATTGCTGTAATTTCTTGGTAAATACACTGGAATCAAAACATGTGAGAAAGATTTTATTATAATTATGTGTTATTTAAAATATTAAAAAATAAAAATCTGATTTTTTAGAACTTGTTTATATAGTCTGTCCATAAAGTAACCTCCCCCCTGTTAACTTTTGAACGAATCGAGTTAGAGAGTTTTAACAAAATACAGGGTGAATCATGTAAAATGAAGTTGATTCTGACGATAAATTCAATTCTTCAAATTCAAAGATGGCGCCACAGACGCTGTCAACTCAATTTTTTTAAATGGCAAAGTGTGCCGTGTTGCACCTCATTTAAAAGGTAATTCAATTCTCTACATTCTCGTTTTTGAAAAATGACAATCAAGTTATCCGTTCTCTAGTTACAAGCGTTTGTATTAACGATATTTAAAAATTTTGCTTTTATCAAGTCTCCTTGCCTTTGCTTGCCACTATAACTGAAACGTCAATAAGGTTCGAGAAAGTAGTTTAGCGTTCAATTTAAGAGTATTTGAAAGTTTCTACAGGTTTTTTTCTTATTTTTTTAAGTTATTCGATTTGATAGATTTGATAGATTTAAGAGAAAATTTAAGAGAAGAGCGGTACTTAAGAATGCTGCGGGAGGAAATTTTTCCAAAGATAGAAAGAATAGCAGGCAATAACATTCAAAGTATTGTATTTCAACAAGATGCCTCATTTCTATGGACCTGTTAACGATTTTAATAACCATTTCCTGGGCAGATGGATTAGCAGAAGGGGTCCGATAGAATGGCCGGCTCGTTCCCCGGATTTAATTCCTCTTGATTTTTTCTTATGGGGATATTTGAAGTCAAAAGTCTACAGAACTCCTCCAGTAAATATCGACGAACTACAGCAACGTCTAACACATATGTGTAGAAATATCTCTGCAGAAATTTTAGGAAATATCAGGCAAGAATTTCAAAGTAGACTTTTTATGTGCCAAGAAGCCAATGGACAACATTTTGAACAACTTTTTAATTCTTTTATTTTTTGTTTTAATAAATATTTGTTCAAAATTTGTTTATTAAAATATTAATTAACATGTTATTCATGGATCAGATTAGAAACAGAAACGCTTGTAACTTGAGAACGGATAACTCGATTGTCATTTTTCAAAAACGAGAAGGTAGAGAATTCAATTATCTTTTAAATAAGGTGCAACGCGGCACACTTTGCCATTTAAAAAAATTGAGTTGACAGCGCCCGTGGCGCTATCTTTCAATTTAAAGAATCGAATTTATCGTCAGAAACAACTGTATTTTTTAAAACTCGCTAACTCGATTCGTTCAAAAGTTAGCAGGGGGGGGTTACTTTATGGACAGACTGTATATTATTATCTTCTACAGTATATTTGATTTGTGATATAAGGCCTGCTCCAGCAGCTGAAACAATAAAATAGTTAAAAGTAAGGTTTTGTTAACATGAATGAATCTATAAAACTGCCCATTTTTAACTTAAACATACCCAAGTTAAAAATGATACTTATAAATATGTTTTTATCTAGACACCTAGGTGTGGGGCTGCATTACGATCGAGTCCCATGCAATTATTACCATGGTTCATGTAATTAGTAAAAAGACACACATGTATACCTTATTTTGTCAAAAGTATAATCACGAGATTATATCTGCAACTTTCAACAAAATAAAATAAATAATTTACTGTTAAATAAACTTATTAACAACTGTTAATTATTTCATTGCTCCACTAGAAATTAATTGCAATTTGTCAGCCCTAGGAATAAAGTTAGGTGCGGAAATACTGCTTTGTGATAAATAAAAATATATTATCAACAAAAATTATGTAAATTAAAAAATATATAAAACTTGTAACTTCAATTAATTAAATTATAGACAAACAATAGTTATTTGTGTACTAAGCCACTAAAGCAAAGGCAAACTGTTTATCACAAGTGTCGAGTTCATTTGAAGAGGCTCGTAAAGCCAAGGGTCCGTGAAGTTAGCCCCCAACTCCTGGAGTTGGACCGCACTAATCCACAGTCGGTTAGTAAGTCGTTAGTAAGTATTTGTAAGCCCATTGGTAACATTTGTAAGTAAAGGGTAACCGATTTATTTGTTATTAATTTTTAGCGGCTAACTTCTTAGCAGCCCCCAAGTTGTTTATAATTGTAGTTTTTATGTTATCAGCTATTAGTAAGTCATTTGTAAGTATTTGTAAGTTGACTGTCGACATTTGTAAGTCTCTAATAAAAAAGTTATAACCAATTAATAAATGGAGGCTAACTTCTTAGAAGCCCCCAAGTTCTGTCAGAATGTTTTGTTTACCTTACCAGTTGTTAATAAATCGTTTGTAAGTATTTGTAAGCCGACTTGCAACATTTGTAAGTCGCTAATAAAAAAGTTATAACCAATCAATTAAATGAAGGCTAAGTACTTAGCAGCCCCCAAGTTATTTCAGAATGTTTTTTTAACCTTACCAGTTGTTAAATCGTTTGTAAGTATTTGTAAGCTGTCTTGCAACATTTGCAAGTCGCTAATAAAAAAGTTGTAACCCATCAATTAAATCAGGGCTCACTTCTTAGCAACCCTCAAGGTCTTTCAAAATATTTTGTTTATCTTACCAGTTGTTAGTAAGTCCTTTGTAAATATTTGCAAGGTGACTTTCAATATTTGTATGTCACTAATAAAGAAATTATAACCAATTAATTAAACGGTGGCTAACTTCTTAGCAACTCCCAAGTTTTCTGTAAATATCTTGTTTACATCATTTGCAAGTCCCTAATACAACAGTTACTTATCAAGTAATTCTGTCGGGGAAACTTGTTTGTCCTGTTTGTTTTATTTACTGCTGTTGTCGAAAATAAAAAAAACTATTTTGGAAGCTAAAGATTTTACTAACGTAAGATACAGATCTTGTGAGATATACCTAACATATTAAAATATGACAAAATCAAAATCTCGTTAAAAGTATCTAGTTTAGTAGGTACATATTTATCAAGTATAATTCAATATATATTTTTTTAACTATTTCACAAAGGTTACTCAAATATTACTGCGCTGCAGTTGTTCAAAATAGATAGGTATGTAATAAATAATGGACCATGAATCCACGCTTATTTAAAAGAAAATGAGGACTTAATACATTTATTAGATCTTATATAGTTAAGTATGTTGTCTGTTTTCTAATGTGTGTAGTGTTTTCTAAAAAATTCGGTATACACAGCAGTAGAGCAAAGTTAAGTTAAGCAGAGAATCACGGGGACACCAATACCAAATACGGATCATTCTCTGCCTAACTCACACGTACCTACATTGCATTCTTAAACATTAAAAAAGATGAAAAACAGAATAAAACCAACCCATACAATAAAATTAAAATAGGAAATTGATGTATTAGGTAAGAAAACAGTTTTTGGATATTTATTCTGTCACTAATCTAATTTAATACGTATGCTAAATCATTATTTTTAGCTATTAAGTAACCTTGGAAAAGTCCGAAAACTCGTACGAAACGTAGGATATTTGTCGTAAGTTGTTAGTAAATCGTTTGTACATATTTGTAAGCTGACTTTCAATATCATTTGCAAGGCTCTAAGAAGTTACTACCAATTAATCTAGTGAAGTAAACTTCATTGTTCTGTTTACCTTAACTATTGCTAATGGTATTTATTATAACATCATTTATTAGTATATTTGTATGCTGGCTTTTTTAATTTGTAAGTAGTTAATGAAAATGTTATTACTAAATAAATTCATATCAATTCCACAGAGGCTTACCTCTTATTAGTTATAACTAAAAGTAAAATGTCATATGTATAAGTCATATACTTAACGTATCTACAAGGCACTAAAAGCAGTTAGAAATCGCCGACATATTCATTTTAGTTGGGGATTCTTTCTATATTTGTAACTTTCAGTTACCTCACTCAGACGTTATAAGATAATCTCTACTTCACTCAAAACACTTTAAGGTTCATATATAGTGGGGTAGGTTATCTACCAAATATAATATTAATATAAATATAAATCTATAAATATAATATTAATATCTAGCAAACCAATACCAATATTAAATTAATTGTTGGTTGGGGACAATAATAGTTGTTTAAAATAAATATTTTAAAATTTTAGTATTCAAGGGAAATCTTTATATTAAATATCAAAAAAAAAAATTGTTAATTTGATGAAATCAGTCCTACATTTCTAACCTAAAGCTTTAGCCGCAAAGATGAAAAAGGCCGACTCAAAAATGTTCCGAATCGGACTCATCTCGGTAAATAGTATAGTTTTAAAAGAATCTTTATTTAGTTAATGGCATTGGTTCTTGCATTGACCAGTTACTCTTAGTTACAGAAGTTAATTTTCTTAGTTACTTGAAAGCAGACACTTACCGATTTCGCCCTAATTATGCGCTCATCAGAGTGCCCTAGCGGGTCCGTGAAGTTAGCCCCCAACTCCTGGAGTTGGACGGCACTAATCCACAGTCGGTTAGTAAGTTATTAGTAAGTATTTGTAAGCCCATTGGTAACATTTGTAAGTAAAGGGTAGCCGTTTTATTTGTTATTAATTTTTAGCGGCTAACTTCTTAGCAGCCCCCAAGTTGTTTATAATTGCAGTTTTTATGTTATCAGCTAAGGTAAGTCATTTGTAAGTATTTGTAAGTTGACTGTCGACATTTGTAAGTCTCTAATAAAAAAGTTATAACCAATTAATAAATGGAGGCTAACTTCTTAGCAGCCCCCAAGTTCTGTCAGAATGTTTTGTTTACCTTACCAGTTGTTAATAAATCGTTTGTAAGTATTTGTAAGCCGACTTGCAACATTTGTAAGTCGCTAATAAAAAAGTTATAACCAATCAATTAAATGAGGGCTAACTTCACACCAAGCCCCCCAATCCTTTCAGGAGGTTTTGCTTACCTTACCAGTTGTTAAATCGTTTGTAAGTATTTGTAAGCTGTCTTGCAACATTTGCAAGTCGCTAATAAAAAAGTTGTAACCCATCAATTAAATCAGGGCTCACTTCTTAGCAACCCTCAAGGTCTTTCAAAATATTTTGTTTATCTTGCCAGTTGTTAGTAAGTCGTTTGTAAATATTTGCAAGGTGACTTTCAATATTTGTATGTCACTAATAAAGAAATTATAACCAATTAATTAAACGGTGGCTAACTTCTTAGCAACTCCCAAGTTTTCTGTAAATATCTTGTTTACATCATTTGCAAGTCCCTAATACAACAGTTACTTATCAAGTAGTTCTGTCGGGGAAACTTGTTTGTCCTGTTTGTTTTATTTACTGCTGTTGTGGAAAATAAAAAAAAACTATTTTGGAAGCTAAAGATTTTACTAACGTAAGATACAGATCTTGTGAGATATACCTAACATATTAAAATATGACAAAATCAAAATCTCGTTAAAAGTATCTAGTTTAGTAGGTACATATTTATCAAGTATAATTCAATATATATTTTTTTAACTATTTCACAAAGGTTACTCAAATATTACTGCGCTGCAGTTGTTCAAAATAGATAGGTATGTAATAAATAATGGACCATGAATCCACGCTTATTTAAAAAAAAATGAGGACTTAATACATTTATTAGATCTTATATAGTTAAGTATGTTGTCTGTTTTCTAATGTGTGTAGTGTTTTCTAAAAAATTCGGTATACACAGCAGTAGAGCAAAGTTAAGTTAAACAGAGAATCACGGGGACACCAATACCAAATACGTATCATTCTCTGCCTAACTCACACGTACCTACATTGCATTCTTAAACAATAAAAAAGATGAAAAACAGAATAAAACCAACCCATACAATAAAATTAAAATAGGAAATTGATGTATTAGATAAGAAAACAGTTTTTGGATATTTATTCTGTCACTAATCTAATTTAATACGTATGTTAAATCATTATTTTTAGCTATTAAGTAACCTTGGAAAAGTCCGAAAACTCGTACGAAACGTAGGATATTTGTCATAAGTTGTTAGTAAATCGTTTATACATATTTGTAAGCTGACTTTCAATATCATTTGCAAGGCTCTAAGAAGTTACTACCAGTTAATCCAGTGAAGTAAACTTCATTGTTCTGTTTACCTTAACTATTGCTAATGGTATTTATTATAACATCATTGATTAGTATATTTGTATGCTGGCTTTTTTCATTTGTAAGTTGTTAATGAAAATGTTATTACTAAATAAATTCATATCAATTCCACAGAGGCTTACCTCTTATTAGTTATAACTAAAAGTAAAATGTCATATGTATAAGTCATATACTTAACGTATCTACAAGGCACTAAAAGCAGTTAGAAATCGCCGACATATTCATTTTAGTTGGGGATTCTTTCTATATTTGTAACTTTCAGTTACCTCACTCAGACATTATAAGATAATCTCTACTTCACTCAAAACACTTTAAGGTTCATATATTGTGGGGTAGGTTATCTACCAAATATAATATTAATATAAATATAAATCTATAAACATAATATTAATATCTACCAAACCAATACCAATATTAAATTAATTGTTGGTTGGGGACAATAATAGTTGTTTAAAATAAATATTTTAAAATTTTAGTATTCAAGGGAAATCTTTATATTAAATATCAAAAAAAAAAATTGTTAATTTGATGAAATCAGTCCTACATTTCTAACCTAAAGCTTTAGCCGCAAAGACGAAAAAGGCCGACTCAAAAATGTTCCGAATCGGACTCATCTCGGTAAATAGTATAGTTTTAAAAGAATCTTTATTTAGTTAATAGCATTGGTTCTTAAATTGATCAGTTACTCTTAGTTACAGAAGTTAATTTTCTTAGTTACTTGAAAGCAGACACTTACCGATTTCGCCCTAATTATGCGCTCATCAGAGTACCCTAGCCTAGTGTAATACTCATCACCAGTGTCTGGTTTCAAGTAACTAAGAAAATTAGCTTCTGTAACTAAGAGTAACTGGTCAATGGAGGAACCAATGCCATTAACTAAATAAAGATTCTTTCAATACTATACTATTTACCGAGGTGAGTCCGATTCGGGACATTTTTGAGACGGCCTTTTTCATCTTTGCGGCTAAAGCTTTAGGTTAAAAATGATTTCTGATTTGAAATAAAAACTGATTTCATCAAATTAACTATTTTTTTTTTTTTTTGATATTTAATATAAAGATTTCCCTTGAATACTAAAATTTTAAAATATTTATTTTAAACCAACTATTATTGTACCCAACCAACAATTAATTTAATATTGGTATTGGTTTGGTAGATATTAATATTATGTTTATAGATTTATATTTATATTAATATTATATTTGGTAGATAACCTACCCCACTATATATGAACCATAAAGTGTTTTGAGTGAAGTAGAGATTATCTTATAATCTCTGAGTGAGGTAACTGAAAGTTACAAATATAAGAAGAATCCCCAACTAAAATGGATATGTCCGCGATTTCTAACTGCTTTTAGTGCCTTGTAGATACGTTAAGTATATGATTTATACATATGACATATACATATGACATTTTACTTTTTGTTAGAACTAATAAGAGGTAAGCCTCTGTGGAATTGATATGAATTTATTTAGTAATAACATTTTCATTAACAACTTACAAATGAAAAAAGTCAGCATACAAATACTAATAAATGATGTTATAATAAATACCATTAGCAATAGTTAAGGTAAACAGAACAATGAAGTTTGCTTCACTGGATTAACTTCTTATAGCCTTACAAATGATATTGAAAGTCAGCTTGCAAATATCTACAAACGATTTTACTAACAACTTACGACAAATATCCTACGTTTCGTACGAGTTTTCGGACTTTTTCAAGGTTACTTAATAGCTAAAAATAATGATTTAACATAAGTATTAAATTAGATTAGTGACAGAAGAAATATCCAAAAAGTGTTTTCTTACCTAATACATCAATTTCCTATTTTAATTTTATTGTATGGGTTGGTTTTATTCTGTTTTTCATCTTTTTTATTGTTTGAATGCCTAGCGCATGATAAGCGCGAAGCTGGTCAGTGTCTGGTAGGTGGTCTCGATGAATGATATGTGGCGACTCCTGCGGAGATGCCGATTATTGATGCATTGCCAGTCGGGGCACATTGACCGTGGAGTAGGTGTTTTCGGCATCTCCTTCAAATAAATTTAGTTTTCGTTAAATACTATTCACAATGAAATATTAATATATTTTCGTTTGATTATCAAAAAGTTGTCACATAAATGACTGTAATTGTATAAATTTTTTATATATACCGTTCTCAAATCAGTCTGTAACGGTACCTATTGCTGTCTGTGATCAGTATTACAATCACTAATATTCTGAAATTTATTTGTTGAATAAATAACCTACGTTTCGTCCGAGTTTTCGGACTTTTTCAAGGTTACCTAATAGCTAAAAATAATGGTTTAACAAGTAGTAAATTAGATTAGTGACACAATAAATATCCAAAAAAGTTTTTCCTTAAGAACATAATATCAATTTTCTATTTTAGTTTTATTGTATGGGTTGGTTTTATTTTGTTTTTCGTGTTTTTTATTGTTTAATAATGCAATGTACGTGTGAGTTAGGCAGATAATGATCCGTATTTGGTGTCCCTGTGATTCTCTGCTTAAATTAACTTTCGTATTGCTGTAAGTATATACCGAATTTTTTAGAAAACACTACACGCATTAGAAAACAGACAAATATACTTAACTATATAAGATCTAAATGTATTAAGTCCTCATTTTTTTTAAATAAGCGTGGATTCATGGTCCATTATTTATTACATACCTATCTATTATGAACAACTGCAGCGCAGTAATATTTGAGTAACCTTTGTCAAATAGTTAAAAAATATATATTGAATTATACTTGATAAATATGTACCTACTAAACTAGATACTTTTTAACGTGATTTTGATTTTGTCATATCTTAATCTGTTAGGTATATCTCGCAAGATCTGTATCTTACGTTAGTAAAATTTTTAGCTTCCAAAATAAAACATTTTTTTTTTATTTTCGACAACCACAGTAAAAAAAACAAACAGGACAAACAAGTTTCCTCGACAGAATTAATTGATAAGTAACTGTTGTATTAGGGACTTGAAAATGATTAGTGGTGATGTAAGCAAAACATTTAGAGAAAACTTGGAAGTTGCTAAGAAGTTAGCCTCCGTTTAATTAATTGGTTATAATTTCGTTATTAGTGACATACAAATATTGAAAGTCACCTTGCAAATATTTACAAACGACTTACTAACAACTGGCAAGGTAAACAAAATATTTTGAAAGACCTTGAGGGTTGCTAAGAAGTGAGCCCTGATTTAATTGATTGGTTATAACTTTTTTATTAGCGACTTGCAAATGTTGCAAGACAGCTTACAAATACTTACAAACGATTTAACAACTGGTAAGGTAAGCAAAACCTTCTGAAAGGATTGGGGTGCTTGGTGTGAAGTTAGCCCTCATTTAATTGATTGGTTATAATTTTTTTATTAGCGACTTACAAATGTTGCAAGACGGCTTACAAATAATTACAAACGATTTACTAACAACTGGTAAGGTAAACAAAACATTCTGAAAGAACTTGGGGGCTGCTAAGAAGTTAGCCTCCATTTATTAATTGGTTATAACTTTTTTATTAGAGACTTACAAATGTCGACAGTCAACTTACAAATACTTACAAATGACTTACTAATAGCTGATAACATAAAAAATACAATTATAAACAACTTGGGGGCTGCTAAGAAGTTAGCCGCTAAAAATTAATAACAAATAAATCGGTTACCCTTTACTTACAAATGTTACCAATGGGCTTAGAAATACTTATTAACGACTTACTAACCGACTGTGGATTAGTGCCGTCCAACTCCAGGAGTTGGGGGCTAACTTCATGGACCCTAAAGCCAAGGCAAATAAAAATGACCTTTAATGTCAACATACACATTTTTTTCTTTGGAATTGGTTATTCGTAACTTATTAAAAGTTTAGACGAGTTGGACGTCTAGCTGTCTGTATAATATAATGATTTACCAAAGTAAAAATGGATACAAAAATTCTACAGATGTTCTCAGTGATCTTGTGATAACTACCTGTTTACTTACGACAATGGACAAGAATGGATACCACAGTGCGACCAGAAGCATTTGTAGAATATCTGTATCCATTTTTACCGTAGTAAATCATTACATATATGTACACGTTGAGTAACCCAAGTTGTATACTTGGTTACTCAACGATATATAGTAATATCATAGCATATTTTTTATATAGGTACGTCTTCGTTTACTGAAAAACAATAAACTAATTTATTTATTTATTTATTTATTTATTTATTTACGGGAAACCCAAAGTATAATTATATACAATCCAATATAAGAGAAAAAAAAATCGTAAGTACTAATCTTATAATCTAAAATTTAACAGTAATTATATTAATCAATAGACATATACAATATATAAACATTTTCACATAAGCATAATAATACGAAATAATTTACAAATTTCTAAGTTGAGCCTTAAAGGTACTAAAGGTAGATGAAAAGTAATTCAAATTATGAGCATATTCATTAGCCTGCCTTAAAAATCTGGTACACGGTTCATTTAGCCCATAATTGGTAGGATGAAACGGCACAAAAAATAATTCAGAGTTACGCGTTCGTCTATTAGTGATGTTAAGTGAGAACAAACTCAAAAGATTTGGACAATCGACTTGACTATTTAATACTTTATAAAAGAAACACATATCTGAAATTAACCGTCTTTGCTGTAACGTTTGCATAGAAAGTATAGCGAGTAAATCATCATAATTATAAGTATCTCGGAAAAATCCCATTTTAAAAGCACAATGCTTTAGGAATCTATGTTGAACTCTTTCAATTTGAGTAATAGATGAGTTATATTGTGGACACCATACCGAGGAAGCAAATTCTAAGATGGAACGAACTAAGGAACAATAGAGAATCTTAAAGGTGTTTGATGAAAAGTCTGAAGATAAACGTTTAATAAACCCTAGCATTTTTAAAGATTTGGAGCATGTATTATTTATGTGTGTATTAAAATTTAATTTGCTATCAAAAGTCACGCCTAGGTCTCTTATATCTTTTGTGTCGGTCAACGGTCTATTATTTATATTATAATTAAAGAATACTGGCTCATTAATTTTTGCAAATGTTATTTTGTAGCATTTATTAATATTTAAAGTCATACAATTGTTGCCGCACCATTCTGATAAACAATCCAAATCAGATTGCAATGAAAGAGCATCAGTACTAGATTTAATTTGCCTGAAAATCTTTAGATCATCAGCAAACATTAGAAATTTACTGTTTTTTATTACATCAGATATGTCATTAACATATAAATTGAACAAAAGAGGACCACAGTGAGAGCCCTGAGGTACTCCTGATGGAACCTCTATGATTTTAGAAATTGAACTACCATATTTAACTGCTTGGGTACGCGATGATAGGTAACTCTGAATCCACATCAGCACAGTTCCATCAAAACCAAAGCCTTTTAGTTTAGCGATAAGCAGACGCTGGTTGACCCGGTCAAAGGCTTTAGAAAAGTCTGTGTATACAGAGTCAACCTGCATCTTGCTTTCAAGGGCATTTATAATATAATTTTCATAAACAATTAAATTTGTGGCAGTTGATCTGCCCTCAGTAAACCCATGCTGTTCCCCAATAACTAAGCTTTTACATTCCCAGGCTAATAATTTTGTTACAAGACGATCTAGTAGTTTCGGTAATTCAGATTGAAGGCAAACTGCTCGATAATTTTCTACATTATTTCTCGGTCCAGATTTGTATATGGGTTTTAAGAAACTGTGTCTCCAATATTCAGGAAATATTGCAGTGGACAATGATAAATTAAAAATTTTATGTATTGGGATGGCCAACACGTACACACATTGTTTTAAAAAATAAATTGGTATACCATCTGGACCAAAAGACAATTTAGGAGGAATCTTATTTATTGTATCAATAATATCTTTAATATCCACATAAAGGTTGGAAATATTAACAGTGTCGCCACAACTAAAGGAAGGAACAACAGGTGGTTCCTCTGTGGAGTAGACAGTTGAGAAAAAATCAGCATACAGATTAACAATATCATTAACACAGTCACTCTCTATATCATTATACATCATACTATGTGGAAGATTGTAAATCTTCTTATGATCATTGACAAACCTCCAAAAAGCACGTGGGTTACTATGAATATTGTTTTCAATTCTGTTTAAATAATTTTGGTGTTCAAGTTGGCTTAGTTCTTTACATTGTGAACGTAAATGAGAAAATACTAAGTAGTCTTCTCTCATTCCATATAATTTAAACTTTTTATGAGCTTTCTTCTTTTCAATAATAATATGTTTCAGTTGACGCGAAAAATAACATGGGAATGTAGAAGTTCTGTATCTTTTTATAGGAGTAAATAAATAAATGGCCTCATACAATACATTATAAAAACAAGAAACTGCATCATTAATCGAGAGATTATGCAATAAGTCTTGCCACTCTATAGTGGATAGTAGATTGTTGATTGAAAGGTAATCAGCATTCTTAAAATCATAAAAAAATTCTTCATAATGCAAAAATGTTTCTTTCTTTTGTAAAGATATATTAAAACTGATAGCTGTATGATGAAAACTATTAGGAAGTAGCAACTCTAATGCACTTTCAGTAATTATGTCATCCTTGTTGGTAAACAGTAAATCAAGATAAACACCTCTGCTATTACATATATAATTCATCTGATATAAATTAAAGAAGCTGAATGAACCAATAATACTAACAGCAGGAGAGTTTTGATTACACCAAGCATTAAGACCCAATTCGTCATTAAACCAGTAAACATCCGGTAAATTATAATCCCCAACCACTATTAAATTACAATTAGGATAAGTGGAAGCAATGTGCTCGATGCTTTGACAGTGAGTATCATATGTTTCAATATTTGATGCAGGAGGTATATAAACACATCCAAAAATATAACTCTTATTACTAACAAGTGATAATTGTACAAATATCTGCTCATTATCATTCACAGGCAAACGTATAACACTACTATTTATAGCTTTGTTGACAGCTATCAAGACACCACAGTAGTAGGAAACACGGTCTTTGGAACCCCCTTCCACTCTCCTGTCGAATTTGGGTGTATGAAAACAATATTTAAAGCTGCGAGGGGGCCCGGGGCGATAGAGCAAGCCGCCAAATGTTGGCATCCTGTGGTGATGTTTTTGGCAGGCGCCCACCACCCATATTTTGAATATTGGTAAAATACTGCGGGTAGGACCCACCAATCTAGCCCCTCCGAATTTTAGTAAAAAAAATCCACCCATCTTGTGGGGTGTCAAATGATAGGTATTTTCGTGGCCCACCCCATCGACGAGATTTAGAATATTGCTAAAGCTCCCTAGGTAGGAACCGTAAATTTGAAGTGAATAGCTTGCCGCCCATGGCCCCGCGACCCTGCCACTGTGACGGCGACGGCGGCATTCACAGATTTGCATTCGTAATAATTGCAGTCGATAGTTAATTATGCGTTACGCTCTAGCGCTCGAAGAAACGAGAGCCTGGAATGCATATATTATGTAATACTGTGAAGCCGATATCTTTTAATGATAAATTATGTCATTAGAAATAACTGGTAATACTTAATAGATATACAGGGAGTATTAAATAAAACAATCTCTAAATAGATTTAATGGTTTTTATTTTGTAAATAATTTCTTATTCTCATTCTTTCTTTTTCTTTAAAATCTTTCTTAATCTTTTTCGATTTTTTTATTGGCGGCGTTCGGATAATATGTCCTTCTAGGACCGGCTTATATGATGTCTCTACACATTCGGTTTCCCAGGATTCTTCCTAAAATTTAGTTTAAAATATGTTTTAAATTTTTTAAAGTACTTAGGTGTTTAATCTTACACAAAGGACCTCCGGCTGTTTAACGGGGTATTGATCGGATGCTGGAGGATCAATTTCATCCCTGTTTTCATTCTAAAATTGGTTACTTGAAGAATTTAACTAACATAAATATAGAGAGATAGACTTACCCAGTCAATAAATGTCTGTATCACCGGATACGGATGACCGCTCCAGGAACACGCAGTGTGGCTTAACTGAATGGTCTAAAAATTAAAATTTACCATGAGAAGTTATAAAACTTTATAGTATATTTACATTCTTCTAAATATGTGTTTAATCTTACACTGAGGACCTCCACCTGTTTGAAGGGGTATCGATCGGTTGTTGGGGGGTCGACAGGAATAATTTCGTCCCAGTTTTCATTCTAAAATTAGTTACTTGAAGAATTTAATTTATACATAAAAACAGAGAGATAGACTTACAGAGTCTACCACCGTATTTATTATTGGATATAGATGGTTCCAGGACGCGGTTTGAGTTTTATTAATGTTCTAAAAATTAAAATTTAGCATGAGAAGTACAAAACTTTATAGGTATATATATATTTACACTCATATTTTTTATTTTTTCCAATGATGCTACCTAAAAACAGAAAAATGTTTTACTTTTTCTCAACGTTTGTAATCAAATATAAATTTATAGACAATATTTTGTTTGCTTACGACACATCGTGTGATAAAATAAACATAAAGCATATCTTCATGCGAGAAGAAACAGAAAGAGAATAAATATTAAAACAAAAAGACATATCATTAAAGTTAAACCACAAATATTGTCGATTAGAAATTTATCAAGAATCAGAATTTATCAGAAGTAGCAAATGATGGTTACTTACTTGTTGGTTGAGCAATGATAAGTTGCATTAGAAACATATCGATATTTATATTAATTTTCCCTCTTTCTAGTAATGGAAAATCGTAGATTTCTGCTTTTTATTTGTTAATAATAGTGATATCAAAATAGAAAGGACAGTTGGCTTACGCAATTTTATGTATTGAATGCAGTTATATTACATCATTCTTTCATACTCGCGCTTTGCAGTTCGGCTGACGCAATAGCTAAGCGTTTATTGCAAATCCTTAATCTTTCAGGATGTTTATCTTAATTGCATTTATTAATGCAATCGTATGCAACATATTTTTATTTCAACTGCACTATAATAATATGTATGAAAGGATAGCATTCCAATATAAATATAGGGTGGAGCGGATTGCTTCCTCAGAACCAATTTTTCTAATGTTACCAGTAATTTTAACCATTCTAGGTGAATCTGATACTGATGCGAGTATAATTATTGTATTATTGTTTTCTAAATAGGGTATTTAGAGAAGTGAAACAGATATAAAATTTTAAAATTTTGTTTTATTAACTAATACTAATATTATAATAACAGTTTATCATTCGGTAAATACAACATTATTTTCTGGTGGAATTTTAAAGTGTCCATAAAAATATATTTCTGACAATTTTTCTAAGTTTGGTACTAAGCAAGATTCCCAATTGATTGAATCATATCCACAATTATCGCAATGAAAATGTCCTAATGAATGATAATGGTAAGCATTGATATATGAGTAATAATCATTGTAATTATTTCCTTTTTCATAAACACTTGCAAGATCATGCAATTTTTCAGAATTATAGAAATTGTTAAAACATGCATGGCACAGTAAAACCTCAAAGTGTGCGTACCAACTAGTGAATGTGTAAAAATAATTGCATTGAGAAAAATCTTCATAGCAAAAACGGGTCTCCATTTTCTCAGGTGAAATTGCAGGTGCGTTAATTATACGTCCATTCAAGCTGGGAAAAAATGTTACTTTCGGATGAATCTTTATTCCTTTCCGAAGAATTTCTAACGCTTCGTTTTCTTGGGGGGTTGAAATGCATCTATCGATTTTTTTCACTATGCGTGTTGGGTCTTGTGATAATTTATATGGATATTTGGCTTTAATAATAAAATTATATTAGTACTTATAAAAGTAAACTTATTTAAACTATTACCATTTCCTTCTTTTTTATCAAGCTGGGTAGTTTCTGAAGCTTTACTTGTAGACGGTTGATCACACATAATCTTTAACACTTCTAAAATTAAAATATAAAACACAAAGCAGTTACATTTGGATTGACGGTTTTTGTTAATTCGCTTGGTATTTATGCAGACACATCAGACCGTCTAATACGTCACAGATCTAATGTGTGTCAATTTTCTAATGTAATTTTGAATGATGCAATTGGTAAGTGAATATTGCAAAGCCATTAGTATCCAAGGAGGTGGAATAGAAAGGTGAACGTTGATATATAAATAGAGAGTTTTAATTATAATTTTATTATATTTCATCTTATCTGTTTAATAGTCAGTTCAATTCGAGCTCTTCTTAATTGGTAAGTACATTTTATTATTATAATTCTTTGGTTTATTATGTAAACATTATTATCTTTAGAGGTATTGTATAGGTAGAAAATAAATTTTACATCTGCGAACATAATACTTTTAATTTTCTTGATGATATTAGCTGGGTTGTATGTTTAAAGATAAAGCAAGTTAAAAAATTATTTGACATGCTCGGTTCACCTTATCGATATTGAATAAAAATTGTTATGATGGGTACTTGTAGAATAAATTTGTTAGATTCAATAAGTATAAGGTAAATCGGGTGATACTCATATCAACGTTGTCCATCATCTTCCCTAATTTGCCATATCTACAAGACATACATATATCTATCTATATAATATTAATACTATTTTAGAAAAATGGCTTTCAAGACATTGAACGTTTTAGGATCATTAGAATTTGACACCATCCAACTTGCTACTCTTGAGCAACATAAACCAATCGAAATTAAGCGTCTACTGAGTCTTGATACGGTGTATGGACGGAGGATTTTAGTCGAATTGGATGGAAAGGATTACGAGGGTAAATACGTTTTTCTACCCGAAAGATTCAAATCGCTAACAGAATGCGATATAGCAGAAGTTAATAAAAAACCTACGCAAATAGTTTATAAGGGGCTAAAGAAACTTGATAGCGGAAGATCTGCGCACGAACTAGAGTTTATAGAAAAGAAGTAATACATTTTTCGCAGATATGAGTAAATATAGGAAGTTAGATTTTAACATTGTAACTATAGAAACAGCATTTAAAAGTAGATTACTAACATTAGCAATAAAAAATAATTTAAAATTTAAGGATCCAATACTTTTTTTGAAAGAGATAAATTATATTTTTCCTGAAATTATTCAAAAATTGAGGCATTATCCTTGTAAAATAAATACAACATTTGTCGGAAAATTTGTTATTCCAAAAGGGGATGATGAAATAGAGCAGGGGGGGGAAGTTAAATATATTAATACCAGCAATGCAAATTTATACGAAACAAGCGATTTATCCAGTTGGTACAATGAAAATATTTATGATAAGTTGCTTAAAAAAATTAGTGAATTTAGTGAAAAAGGTTCAGGGTGGGGGTTGAAAGAAATATTAGAATTACAAATTAAGATTAATAAATGTTCCTTATTTTCTATTGGAGCTTCATTTATAGATTTGCCAAAAGAAATTGTTAATAAAAAAGCGTGTATTAATATACAATGCTATGATAATGCTTGTTTCATGTGGGCTGTGAATTGTGCTTTTCAAAATGTTCAAAGAAAAGTAAACATTGTCTCATCGTATAGGCACTATTCAGAGTTTTTAAATTTAAAAGATATTACTTTGCCATTTTCTTTAAAACAGCTACCCAAATTTGAATTACAAAATAATTTATCGGTTAACATTTACAGTTTGAAAAAAAAGAATAATAAAGATAAGTGGTATGTAGGTAAAGAGATAATCTTATCCGATGAGTCTGACTATTCCGATGATGAAATTGAAGATGAGGTCCAAGGTAAGAATGAATATGAAGTTGTACCTACTAGAATTTCTAATGATGTTAAAGAAAAACATATAAACTTGTTACTTGTTCAGAAATATAATCAAAATGAAGACATAAATGAATCTGAAACGTCCTATCATTTTTGTTATATAAAGTCATTATCACGTTTAATTTCTGGGCAAGTTACAAAGCGAAAAAAGAAATTATTCGTATGCGATCGTTGTCTTTGTACTTTTTACACTAAGGAACAACTGGATATTCATTTTTCCGATTGCGCTTTATTTAGGGGGGCAAAGGCTACTTTTCCTACTTTTGCTAATAAATGGGTAAAGTTTAAAAATTTTAAATATAAGGAACGAGTTCCGTTTACGATATATTTCGACTTAGAAACGTATCTTTTACCAATTGAAACAGTGACACCGTCTGCCTCTACATCTTATAGCAATGCTTATGAGAGACATATACCTTACAGCGTAGGGTATTATGTTCATTGCGCATATGATAATAAATTATGCTCATTTAATTATAACAGAAGCGAAAATTGTATAGATTGGTTCATAAGCGAGCTAACTAGTATCGCTAAAAAAATTTCTTCAATATACAATTCCCCCCTAGAAATGTTAAATTTAGATGAGACAGAATTAGAAGCATTTAGACAAGCTCAAGTATGTTATATTTGTGAAAACCCATTTACTGAAACAGACTTCAAAGTAAGAGATCACTGCCATTTGACAGGAAAATTTAGGGGGGCGGCACATAATTCATGTAATATTAATTATAAAATTCCTAATTATATACCCGTTATCAGTCATGGACAAAGTGCTTATGATACACATTTCTTCATACAGAGACTATGTACAAAAGTAGATGGACCTCTAAAACTTTTGCCGTACAATAAAGAAAAATACAAATCTTTCACGAAATTATTGAAATTTAACGATACAAATAATGGTGAAGAGGTAGAGGGAGTTACTAGAAGTATCAACTTAAGATTTATTGATTCTTTTAATTTTTTAGCTAGATCTTTAGCTGAACTAGCATCAAATTTAGATGAATGTAAAATAACAAAAAAAATGTTTTCAAATTTAGTGAATGAAAATATTCAGCTTTTATTAAGAAAAGGAGTATTTCCCTATGATCATATAAATTCTCTAAACCGGTTAGAGGAAACTAAATTGCCATTAAAAGAAAAGTTTTATAATAAATTGAAAAACTCACATATCAGTGATAGTGATTATACTCACGCTCAGAATGTTTGGAAAGCATTCAATTGTAAAAATTTAGGTGAATATTCGGATATCTATCTTAAAACTGATATATTTTTACTAGCTGACGTATTTGAATGTTTTAGAGATTTATGTATGAAAACTTATAATCTTGATGCCGCTCATTATATAACTACGCCTAGTTTTGCGTGGGATGCAATGTTGAAAATGACAAAAGTTGAACTTGAACTATTCACTGACCCTGATATGTTGCTTTTAGTTGAAAAGGGTATTAGGGGCGGTCTTTCCACATGTATTCATAGACATGCTAAAGCAAATAATAGGTATATGCAAAATTATAACAAAGATGAAGATGAAACATATTTAATGTATTTTGATATCAATAATATGTATGGAAAAGCTATGACCGAATATTTACCGCAACACCGGTTTCGTTGGATGACAGCCAGAGAAATAGAAAATTTCAATATAGATGCAATTACGTCAGACTCATCGATTGGGTTCATATTAGAAGTAACATTAGAATATCCCGATTCTCTGCATAATACACATTCCGATTTACCGTTTTGTTGTGAGAAAAAGCTACCAGAGGGAAGTAAATGCAAAAAATTGATGAGCACGCTTCATGACAAGGAAAAATATGTTATTCACTATCGAAATTTAAAACAATGTCTTGAGCACGGGTTAAAACTAAAAAAATACATCGAATTTTGGAATTTGTTCAATCACCCTGGATGAAGCCTTACATAGAATTAAATACAAACTTGCGAATATCGGCGAAAAATAATTTTGAAACAGATTTTTTTAAATTGCTTAACAATGCTGTTTTTGGTAAATCTATGCAAAATGTAAGGAAAATGAGGGATGTTAAGTTAGTTTCAAAATATGAAAATGCATATGGAGTAAATTATTATATTTCAAAACCAAATTTTAAAGACCGAACAATATTTGATGAAAATTGTGTAGCTATAGAAATGAATAGATGTAAAATTTTCTTTAATAAGCCTATAGTTATAGGCTTCACTGTTTTGGATTTATCTAAAACACAATTATATAAATTTCATTATCAATATATGAAAAATAAATTTGCCGATAATTGTTTAAAATTGTGTTACACAGACACGGATTCGTTGATCTATAAAATAACACATGAAGATGTTTATGCCGCTTTGAAAAACGATTTAAGTGAATGGTTTGACACTTCAGACTATAAACATGATAATCAATATGGATATCCCAGAGTAAATAAAAAAGTTATGGGGTTAATGAAGGATGAATTAAAGGGGGAAATTTTTGAGGAATTTGTTGGTTTAAGATCTAAAATGTATGCAGTTAGGGTATATGGAAAGGGTACTGACACTTGTAAAGCAAAGGGTGTCGTTACCAGTGTTAAAAGAACTTTAAATTTAGATGATTATAAAGAATGTCTGCTCGACGGAGAGCCGCTGAGGAAAAAACAAAATTTAATTAGATCCATACGTCATAATGTGTATACTATAGAACAAAATAAATTAGCTTTAGATCTTTCTGATGATAAACGGTATATTTGTGAATCTGGTATTGATACTCTGGCGTTTGGTCATTTCTCTTTACGAAAATAATTTATCTCTAATGTATGTTAATTAATAATAAACCCTAATTATGTAATTAAGATTTGTGTAGAGAACATATTGATTATAATTTATGTATATATTTATTTATGTCTTATTTCACTACAATTATATTTATAATAAATCTTTTAAATCTATCCAAGCGTTTTTCTTTAACCCTAAAAATTTAACATAAGCCTTTTTTCCTTTCTTCTTCAACACTTTCTCAACCAAAAATATGTCCGAATATTTAGCTTTTTGCAACTCATGCCCATAAAATGATCCTAATATATCTTGTTGCTCTTGATCATATAAAAGGTAAGTGATAGGATTGGTATTCTGAATTTTCTTAATAGTGAAGAGTTCTGTGCTCCAACTTGGATAATACCCCTTATCGAATACACTTTTATACTTGCTAATTCGAACCATATCTCCAATCTTAAAATGTTCTTTTTTGAACAATTTAATAGGGCTGTAGACGTTTTGAAGAAGCGGTTTCTCATTTTTTGTTTTTCGTGCATCAATCGGTCTCATTTTAATAGTTCTATGTCTAGTCTCATTATACGTTTTAGTTACATCTGTTAAAATATCAATCCATTTAAATTTGCCTCTTACACTAAACTCAAAGAACAATTTATTTTTTAAGGTTCTAATAACACGTTCGGCAATTGCGGCCTTTATCGAACTAAATGTAGAATAAATATTTACTGAATTTTCTTTGCATAATCTTCGAAAATTACTATTCCAAAATTCAGTTCCTTGATCCACTTGCAGATTTTTAGGCGTCTCCTCCTTAAATATTTTCGCCATTGCAGCAGTAACTTCTTTTCCGGTTTTGTTTTTTAGCGGCATCGTCCAAAGATATTTACTAAAACCATCTATAGCTACTAAGATGAATTTGTAACCTTTGTTTTGTTTTGAAAATTTTTGAAGATCAGCTAAATCAGCTTGCATTAAATCATGTAAACCTCTGATAATAATACGACGTCTAGGAAAATTTTTACGTGCCGCTTTGTGCAATTCTCGAACAACTTGAAGTTTCTCCATATTAACTACATTAACTAATTATACCTTCTTCGGAGAGCTCTTCTAAAATACTGCTAATTTCATTGTCTAGCGAATTATTACCGGCATTTTTTTCTGCATGTAAAAGCCTGAGGCGATCTACCAATTCGTTTATTGAATTCCAGTAGACAAATTGTGGGTGACTAACTGCTGAAGCAACATGAAGACCACTACCTGGCGCAGATAAAAATCTATCTCTTAGTCTAACCTCTATAGGAAAAAGTTTCTTAATAATAGTTCTATATTTTGAAGATTTATTTCTGTTTATTTGAGAATATGATTTATAACCACGTTTGTGAGCATTGGTATGTCTTAAAATATTTCCATATCTTAATAAATCTTCATCAGTATAGTCTTCCGGATTTTTCATAAAAACTAGCTGATAAAGTCCGTTTGTTCCTGTATATTTTCTACCTTTCACGATTAGATCATCTCCCTCAATTTCAACAACACTATCGCCTATCATCCAATTCTGTGTATCAGGATTGAAGCGTATACCATATTGATTATCTGTTACTCCCACCGTGTCAGAGATAACCATTTGTAAATATTTTTTCGGTAGATCGCCAAACAGACTTAGGGAAGTATTAATTTCTTCTCGTGTTTCCGGCTCATTATATTTTTGTTGAATAAATTCAGTTGAAAGACGAGGACCAGGAGTTTGGAAAACTCTTTCAGTCCGAAGAAATT